>CM067299.1:88369865-88430502 GCA_034231615.1 Meghimatium bilineatum
TGCAGAACACACTACCAAATATTTACAGTTAATGGCTCTCAAGAAAAAATAAACACTAAAACAACAACAGGTAATTAATGATGGATTAAAGACAAAGCAGTTCACGCACGGGTTCAGTAACGGAGGCCATTGTTATTTACCAGAGCATATCATTTATCAAGTACAGGATGCAGGGGAGAAAAATAATCATGTGCAAGCAGTCACTCCAAACAGTGACCGATCATTTTAGAAGGTGAAACTACTAACAAGAACGTTACAACTAGCACCAATGTCTGGGGAAACTTTGTATAACATTCTTGAAAAACATCAAATCACGAAGAAATTTACTACAGTAGAGAACATAAACGTCGTTTAAAACACAAAGTCTCAAGCCAAAAATATAACAGTCAATTGTTGGAAGAAAACAGAAAAATCACATGGCAAGTGTTAAAATGTCCGCTGTAAACTAACTTCATTTGCATGGTGTATCTTTCTTTTATATTAGTTGTTTGAACTATTAAACGAAATAAAGATCAATCAAATAAAATATTTTGGACATATTAAATGTTATGACGCCTTGTTACGCATATGCGACACCTTGTTACACTTAAGAGTAAAGTCATTGGGTGGCGAGCAAGAGGTAGGTAGAGATACCAAGTGAGAGAGTATCATTCCGGGATGGACAGGTTAGTCTAGCAGAGTGAGCCATTAAAGCAAAATACAGGAGACTTTGTAGGACCGTTACAGCCAACCGTCGTTGTGGAGACGGCATCCGTGATAATAATCTACTGCGATATTGTGAATTGTCTAATTCATCTTCACCATTTGGTTTTGTTTTATTATGGCGCCAAAAATTATCAATATTAACTATGGTCTATCATTTTTACAAGGCACGATTCAATACGGCAGCAGACTTTAGTCAATGGTGTAACAGACTATATACAGTGTAGCAGGCCGTAGATATAAGTACATAATACATCCCATCAATGTAACAGAGCATATTGCGTGCAGCGGACTTTGTACGAGATTTCACAGGCTCATGTCTGGGCGTAATGCAGTCTTCAGACAATGATAATGGTTCGTCTTCTTCAATTAACCAACAGAGCTCAGCCACAATGTCGTGGAGTTTGTGTATATGACCATAGTTGTATATTGGTTTTGTTTCATACGATCTGGTCACACTTAGACCACAACGAAAAAATTATTTGTTTGAACATGCATCGTCGTCTTCTTTGTTCAGTCTCAAACTTCTACAGGTTCGCAAAGATGTACATGTACTTCAGAAAATGGATTACGTTGTCATGTGTTACAGCTTAGTTACAATATATACGATTTCAGCATGACCTATTGATCACTCAGACCCTCAGAAAAAGGCTGTAGCCAACTCCACCCTCATTAGTCGCCTCTTACTACATGCCTGGCGGGTAACAATGTCGCTATTATTTGATCTCCTTTCTGGTCTCCGCAACACACATGCGCAACTAGTATCTATTAGTCGATGATTTATTTATTATCAGCACCATATAAAATGTGAGTAGACATGTTTACTGAAATTTTCGCCATCTGCTAAAAAAAAAATTCAACAGTGTGATGTAAAAATTCCGGTGAATAACTTCCGTTCTTGGCGGTAATGGCCTGGCACAGCACTAATCCAATTTCCTAGACACGTATCTAAGCGCAGTGTTTACACGTGTGATTGATGACCAACAGATCGATTTTTAAAACGATTGAGTCACAAAGCAATCTCATGAATATCCAAAGTCAATAGTGGTCGGTATACACTATGGAGGACTTCTCATTCGTTTGTATTAAAGATGTCCCCTAAGGACCTCATGATGCTGTAGCAGATCGATACAAATCCATGATACCGACAAGCATGTACTGGATCAACTCTGTTAATGGAAGATTGTTATTACTTGTATTATATCAAAATGAAGCCGTTCCGTGACACCTGCAGAATATCGCTTTTAGATGACTAGCAACAAACGTGATCTATGGTGTTTTCACTTGACTGAGATGAGACTGTATTCATCTGATGAAGATTGAAGGCCGATAGATACGTAGATATAAATGGGTATGAATGAATGATGAGATGGATAGATTATGGTGTGTCATCAGAGTACAATATCTTGGTAAGAGGCAGATTGTCATGGAAGTCTATTGTAGACTTTCGAATCAAATGATCTACAGTTGACACTGCATTGATTTGTAGTCTGAGCCTAAGCTGATATCAGAGACGAAAAGAATGAACGATGTAATTACAATATCACTAATGCAATAATAGTGCATTATTTAACTACACTCCAGGTGATCAATAACTGAATTTTCTACGAGGTCAATCTGAAACAAATATGTGAATTAGAATTACCAGGTCGTGACACTCTTGGAATCTTGTACAAGATAACGGAGAAAAGAAAGTCACCATAAAAATATATAGTGGAAAATGAATGGGGAGGAAAAGAAAGAGATGGCAGATATGCCCAGCAAATGAAGAAACTAAAACGTTCAGGATGAATGTCTCAGCTCCAGGGAATGATAAAGACAAGAAGAAAACCAAGATAAGAATGTGTGTGCTTGCTGGCAGACTCCAGGGGTTAACAATCTGGGTGTTCATCTGATGGCTATACCAGAGTTTCTCTCAACTGGAGACTGTCCTAGGATAAGCAGGACGAATTGGAATAATTCTCATACAATGAGAATGTGTGTATGTTGCCCCGCTTCAATGTTGAGCAGAGAATAGTAACAACGCCAGCTGGACAGCAGTACTGTCGAACTCCAAAGGTGTGCAGAGAATAGTAACATTGCCACCTGGGCAAGAAATCGAAAGGTAGCTAGGTTTGAGTTAACGACATTCATCCTGTAGAAAGTCAAAGTGAATTACATGCTATGAAGTCGGATGTCTCTGCTGCTCAATGTGTCTAAGTAAAATTTCAACTGCTGGCAATTAGGCATCTGAATATTTCAAAACCAACTACAACATAGTAAAGTTTCCCTTACTCAAACCTGATGCAAATCGAGGAATACGATGTTACGCCCGTATTTTTCATTGGCCAACGGCATACTAATAGATGATGTAGTCAGCATAACGCCCGGTGCCTTTACTTTCCCATATGATTTGCTATCCATTTCCTTAGACTGGGTTGACCGAGCAGCCACTGATGATTTATAAATATTTCCTAAAGATATTTCCAGCTGAACTGGGAATTGAACCATGGATCCCGCGACTAGGGAGTAAGAGTACTAACCAGTGACAGCCCACAGCTCCCAAACTGAACATTAATATTACTAAGAAAATCATTGAGCCAACAGCTTGATGGTTTGATCGCTATTTCATGAATAAAATCCACTACTAATGTGTCTCCATCAGATCTGAGTTACACTTCACGGCAAAAGATGTTCACTCTCTAAAGACATGCGAACATGTAATACATGCCAACTTTAAAAACAGGGCGATACAAAATATTCAAATTATTCATTAAACGATTGTCTAAATAATTATTGCAACGATGACAAAAATAAACAATGTATTCCGATATATTTGATAATTGAAATATATCAACATATGTTTACTATCAGGTTTTGTAAAAAAAAAAAAAAATTCCTTGATTCCAATTTAAACAACGATGTTTAGGGGGAAAAAATAAGGCAATTTTACAACGAATATAAAACAAAATTGTTTACAAGAAGGTAACATTGGGCACTATGTGCAGGTCTACCACAGATTTATAAGGATGTAACTCATGTTGGCTGATCTGCGCGTTGCATTTGTCACTGTATATACATATATCTTGACGTCAGCTACTGAAAAAATCCCTTAAGTTGGACCAGCCAAGACAAGTGACGCGTGTCAAATATTTCAAGTAGGATCTGCCGTAAATGACATATTGATGAACTATGTTCCAGATGTGTGTGTGTGTGTGTGTGTGTGTGTTTGTGGGGTAGAGTTTAAAAAAATAGGAAGGAGAGAAATACAAGAACTTGCACGCAATATACAGCTCCTGTTTGTCTCCTAGACGTCACGATAGGGTGTATCAAAATGCTCCCAAATTCTGAGAGATGAACAATTACGTCTGTTTCTGGGTGCCATGACCCACATCTTAAACACAGCAGAAATTTGGTAGTTTGACAGGGGAAAATGAGAAGGCAAAGTGCTGGGGGAGTTAAAGATCATATGCATAATCCAAAACACCACCAAAAAAAAAAGGAAAGAATCATGATGAAGGCAAGGAAATCAATTTCGTCCAGATCTATAACTGGAATTTTGATGTTACGGAAACTGCGGTTGCGTGTAAGTGGAAGAGTGAAATTCCAGATCTCATAATTTTCGTGCGCTCGTGTGTGTTTGTGCGTGAGTGTGAAAGAATGCGTGTGTTTCTTCATCTCAACTAGGCTTTTCCTAGTCGCTAGATGTTTTGTGCGTGCGTGTATACGAAAGAATTCGTATGTTTGCTTTCTTAGCCGCTAGATGTTTTGTGCGTGCGTGTATGTGAAAGAATTCGTATGCTTGCTTTCTTAGCCGCAAGATATTTTGTGCGTGCGTGTATGTGAAAGAATTCGTATGCAGGTTTTCTTAGCCGCTAGATGTTTTGTGCGTGCGTGTATGTGAAAGAATTCGTATGTTTGCTTTCTTAGCCGCTAGATGTTTTGTGCGTGCGTGTATGTGAAAGAATTCGTATGCTTGCTTTCTTAGCCGCAAGATATTTTGTGCGTGCGTGTATGTGAAAGAATTCGTATCCAGGTTTTCTTAGCCGCTAGATGTTTTGTGCGTGCGTGTATGTGAAAGAATTCGTATGCTTGCTTTCTTAGCCGCAAGATATTTTGTGCGTGCGTGTATGTGAAAGAATTCGTATGCAGGTTTTCTTAGCCGCTAGATGTTTTGTGCGTGCGTGTATGTGAAAGAATTCGTATGTTTGCTTTCTTAGCCGCTAGATGTTTTGTGCGTGCGTGTATGTGAAAGAATTCGTATGCAGGTTTTCTTAGCAGCAAGATGTTTTGTGCGTGCGTGTATGTGATAGAGTGCGTATGTTTCTCAATTTCAACTACGCTTTCTTAGCAGATAGATGTGCGTGCGTGCACGTGTATGAAAGAGTGCGTGTGCTTGCTTCCTTAGCCGCAGGATGTTTTGTGAATACGCGTGTTTCATCTCAACTAGGTTTTCTTAGCCGCTATATGTTTTATGCGTGCGTATGAAAGAGTGCATGTGCTTGCTTTCTTAGCGACTTCTTGTTTTGGTTTTGCTTATTAATTCTCAATCTCCCACTGGACCTATCTTCTCCCACTGGACCTATCTTCACGGCAATTGCCATACTATATTTCCAGTATCATGTAGACCAGGAAACGGAAATGCGTTATGCCACCGTTTTATTCGCGACAATGGCCGACACATACAACTTCGGAAAAAATTTGTCTAGTGACAAACATCTGAGAACTACACATGACAAGGCGAAGGTTGCCAGCTGTAACAACGAGTGACCATTAATAATTAAAAGTACACATTAAGTAAACATGGCAAGAAAGAGTTACATTTATAGCAGACGTACGATTTTCAATGATAACATTATATCGCGTAAGATCGTATCATCTGCCAGTAAAATATGTACCGCCGAGTAGTCAATGAACAATAATTCAGGAAGATTGAGGGAATAAAAATTAAGACTTTGTGGAATATTCTAGTTAATTGGGTCTTTTACAGTAGAACAATCCAACCGAAAAAATTATCAAACATGACGAATTTCAGACCGACATAATGTTCTACTGAAATAATCATTCAACAGAACGAAACCAAAGTTAACATACATATTAAAATAAGCTTCAATCAAATTAACTTTTCACCCAAAAAATTCACACCAATAAAAAATTCCCAGTGCAAAAAAAAAAAACCCGCCTATAAGTGTTGTTCGTCCATCACAAGTGATGATGACCATTTGTTACATCCACTTTTGAAAATTCAATTTTAGTTATGTCCTTGATTATGAGTTCGTAGATGGCTAATGAGCCCTATTCGAGCTGTAAATGTCCTTGGACAGTTTGGACATGGAATGACGACTGTATGCGGATCTTGGTCTATCCGTAACGTTCTAGCTGCTCTCCGCTGTTGAGCTGCTACATTTCTCTTCTTTTCACAAGATGATGCGCTCTTTTTTTATTTTAGAACGCCATGTAGATCTATTTTGTGCCAAGTTCTTCCCATGTATCGTGGTCTATTTCGAAGGCTTTCAGTTAGTTCTTTAACGAATCCTTGTAGCGCTTCCTTTGGTCACCTTGAGATCGTATACCCTTCTCTAGCTCAACATAGAGAAGTATCTTTGGCAGACGATGGTCTGGCATACGCACCAAATGACCTGCCCAACGAATCTGTGCCTGCATCAGGATCGTGTCAATGCTTGGGATACCAGCTCTATCAAGGACAGTGGTATCTGGAATCTTGTCTTGCCATCTGATGTTCATACTTTTCCTATAAGTATCTACCAATAGAAACCCTCGACTAAACAGAAACAATCAACATACAGGCACAAAGTCATAACACTAAGAACGCTCGATCCAATGGAATATTTCTACCCCCAGATACTCAAAATAAAAGAAGAAGAATTCGAATATGAAAGATGATGTTCTAAACACAAGATATATGGAGTAATACTAAGTTCATTGCCATTATACAGTCCTGTGGACACATAGATCCTTCAAAAGTGA
Source organism: Meghimatium bilineatum (assembly GCA_034231615.1). Lineage (NCBI taxonomy): Eukaryota > Metazoa > Mollusca > Gastropoda > Stylommatophora > Philomycidae > Meghimatium > Meghimatium bilineatum. The sequence goes on from CM067299.1 coordinate 88,376,535, forward strand.
TACTACTTTTCCAGTGATTTTCATTTGTCACTGCGTCTCTGCTTTGTGCCAACCGCGAAAGCAACCACGGGAAAAGTCACATGGCGTCTCATTGTGAATGGCGATGATACGGGACTGTCTAATTGATACGGGACACTGTCATATGCCACGCATCCATTATCTAGCCATGTATCTCTATACTGCCATAATTGTCTTTCTTTTCAGTGCACTGGAAGCCTGCTTTCTTTGCGTATCTCTCTTTAAACGGTATATTTTAAAATGCCTTATAACTTCAGCACCAACGAATGACTACAAATTCACGGCCGTTTCCATCCATAAGAAAATCGACCTCGTGTCAACACCGTAACGGTAAGGATATAGGAAGAAATCACGCCCATGCCCGCTGAACAAGAGAACACCCGGTATATATGCCAATATAAAATTATGTTTATGAATATATTTGTTTCGTAAGAAGTTCATGCTAAGCTACTGCTCTGTGTATTTTACTGATTCATGTTTTCTGAGGTGCACGTGTGAAATCTAAAAATGTAAACAATTTTCTCATTGGCATCTGACAATAAGACTAATCAATATTGTGGCTAATTATAGACAAAGTGTCAACAGTGAAATCAGCTTTGATATTTGTCTAAGCTTTTCCATCTCACTCTGTTCTCTGTCATGTCGGCTACAATATGTTCATCTTGGCAAACCAAAACTTCATATTCCTAGAATGTTAACAGGGGATTTGTGGCTTTCTTCCATGACAGTGTTCACAAATCCAGTATTCCCATTCTCTTTCATCTTCTTTGTCTACGTTTCCGTTAATTCAGAGTATTTTATCTTTTTCTTTTTTTTTGTGTGTGTAATGACCAACCTCAAAAATATCTGTGCACCCTCTACCAAGTTAGCATAATCAATACCTCTCCATGATAGTCATGTCTATCTCACGACTATCTCGAATATATAATTATATCTCGAATATATAATTATATCTCGAATATAAGTGTCGATATTTGACTTTTTTTTCATGTTTATCACTGGCTATCGGCACAAAGTATACGCAAAGTCACAAATGATCAGACAAAATTAGTGAAGGTGTGTGAAATCAGCGCCTATGACTATTCTGGAAAAGGAATTGTATTTACGGTAAGGGAAATCCCGAGAGTACTATAAAAAGCACGCAACTCCGTAACTTTATGCGTTGGTTACCACAGGGAGATCAGAAAAAATACGAACAACCAGATGTCTCAGTCTATATCGTCCCTACAATCTCAAATACCAAATGTACATATCAAATGGCTTAACCAATGGATCACGAAGACCAGTTAAAAATATCTTCTAACCAGAACAAAGAACTCAAAACTTTAGTTCACACCTACTCCCTCTCCATGATTAGTGTTACGTGTTCAGTTATTTATTTGTGGTGACCCAGCTGTTAATTGGCCATTTTCCGTATAGCGTGTGTACCCAGTCAATTAAAATCATGAAAAATGTTTAATTGCGTCATTTACCTAGGATGATCCTAGATCTACGCACATGACAATTCTGGAGAGGAATGAATATATAATATATATATATATATATATTCGTTTGTAAACCCCAGGAATTTTGAGCGATTAGCTCTTACATCCCATGTCTGAGCTTTCTTTCATACCCAGGAGATTTCAGTTTTCTTCTTAGTGCAATGCCTATTGAGGGGTCATTTTACTCAAGAGGGGATCTATAATTTTATAGATGGCATGCTACAAAACTTACATAAGAGTGCCTCAATATAACTTAGACCTATACATATTTATAGACTACACAACCACATTTGATAAAGTTTAACACAATGAAGTTATACACATGCTAGAGAATTTTAAAAACGACATTAAAAATTTAAGAATCAACAAGAACATGTACTGGCAACACTTAGCAGCAATACGAGTTGGAAATCAATTTGGCCCATTTCAAGATATAAAATAATGTGTTAGACAAGAGTGTGTATTTCCACCAGATCTGTTCTCTTTATACAGCGACAACATGATGCGTGCAATTGTTAATATTCCAGGAATATCAGTGGGAAGACATAACATAAATAATTTATGATATGAGGATGACACTGTTCTGATTGTTAAAAGTGAGGAAGGTTTTCAAGAATTGATTAATGTAGTAGTGGCAGAAAGTAAATAGAAAGGCATTTTCCTAAATATCAAGAAAACAGAAGTAATGGTTGTTTCAAGAAATAAAAATACCACAGCTTGCAAATTTAAAGTGAATGACACAGTATTAAAACAGATTCACCAATTCAAGTATTTCGGTAAAACGATAATATCTTATGGAAGAAATTCAATAGAAATAAGAAGAATAGGGCAGGCAAAAGCAGTATTCAGAAGGAAAAAAAATACTGTGTAATATGACCATGTCAAATTAGAAGTCTTTCAACTCCAATACTAACATATGGATGCGAGTCTTGGACAATGAAACAGGTTGGTGGGAAAGTAGAAGCAGCAAGAGATGTGGTTCTATAGAAGAACGTTGAGAATACCATGGACTGACAGAAAAACTAATTTGGAGGTGTTGAAAGAGTCAAATGCGAGACGGAGCTTAATCAATAATATAAGAAAAAGACAATCTACATTTTTGTGTCCACGTTATGAAACAAGGAGATTTGAAGAACATGGTTACAGCATGCAAGATTGAAAGCACGAGAGACAGAGAAATGTGAGAATAAATTAGACAGTTTAACAGCCTGGCATTGTAGGCAAAAAAACTATTCTGATACATAACACTGGAGATATAACTGTGGAGATCCATGATCGCCTACGTCAGTCTTATTGACACCTGATGATGATAATCAGGGTACTTCCCCATCGAATTCCCCATCAGGGTCGAATTCGGAAAACGCCGACCCGCGAAGCCTGAAACTTGAAAGTGGACGTTTACACAATTGAATCTATGCACCATGTGCAAAGCAGTTTTCACGAGCGCGGATATACGTAAACAACAGGGATCCCAGTTTCTCTGTTCAGAGAACGACGATCTGACCCAAATGAGCTTTTCTTTACAATTTGTGGGGACCCAAAATGACCTAAAACAAAATGTTCTATGCATGACCAATATTGGACTGATTGTTTTCAACAACCAGTTGTTTTCATCAACATTTAACAACAGAAGAAAATCATGAGTAAAAGTATTGATCCTGTGTTGATATGATAATCTCATGCGTGAAAGGATTGATAAGATAATCTCATGAGTGAGATGACTGAGAAATTTGGATCTCATAAGAGATGACTGACAGAAGGGTACCTCGTGGGTAAGAGGGCTGACAAAAGCGGACCACGTGAGTGAGAGGACTGATAAAGGAGGACCACGTGGGTGGGAGGACTGATAAAAGGGGGCCACGTGTGTGGCAAGACTAACAAACGGGGACCCCGGTGTGAGAGTACTTACAAAAGGGGATCTTATGTAAAAGAACTTACAAAAAGGATATCGTGAATGATGGGAATTGCAAACTGGGTATCGTGTGTGAAAGATGACAAAAGCGGATCTCTGGCAAAGACGATTCACACACACACACACGCACACATAACTATCTGGTAAGTAAAATCATCTATAAGAGAACGGAATAATAGAAGGAATAATTGGTACTTGGAAGAGTAACTGAACAGAGTAACAGTGCAATGCCTGGTCAGGAAGGTGAGTCATAACAATACAGTTTAATATAAAAAGGTTTTAGCAATAGTGGGCACAATACGGTCCCCAAGTTATTTTATGTGGACCGCTAAGCTGATCTAAAGATACTACATGAACTTGGCCCATAGATACAGAAATATAATAGGCAGTGCCACAAAGGACTAACCAAGACGCCATTCGGTCACAAACCACACGTAAATAACTCAATCTGGAACGCCTATCCAAAAGAGGTTGCCTACCTCTTATTTAGACACTTAACAGAAGCACAACTGATTGCTTATATTTGGAACATGACAGCTACTTGAACAAAGATAATGCAAGGAATGGATAGAAAGAAGACTGTTAGATAAACTATGTCAGCATTAAACCGTGAAAACAGCATGTGGGGTGGGGTGTCCATTTATTACGTCAGCTACTGGAGAGGGAGCGTCTAAAAAAGTTTGAGTGGACCGTTGTTGAAGTGGGAGAGAACAAATTTTGATGTGGACAATATTGTTTTTGTATACTCCCATAAAATTGTTTTGAATTTTAAAAACATGTATCTTTAAAAAAATGTGATATAAACGTGGTTTTTTCGTACCTTTTTGTTTTAAAATTAGGGTTTGGGGGGTATAAATGTAAAATAAGAGAGGCACTATATATCAGAGACATGGCATACATAATAAGAGAAATAATGTAGGGATAGAAAGATTAAAGGTGGTGATTAATAGATGATGATTGTGATTGATGATGATGAAGTAATATCTTTAGTTATAAGCAGGTAGGTCTTGAAAGCACATAGCCTTTCTGACAAGAATCGTTGTCTTCCCAGCAATGTTGTTTGAGGTGAGTTTAATGGATGCATATATGGTTCCACAAGATGCAGCAGTATCCCAGAATCGTGACTTCCTTCCTGAGGCGTAACTTGTACTTATGTGTCAACTAGTTCATCGTTCTTTTTTTTAAGAATTGTGGACCATCTACTTACAGTGATCTGGCATTCTCCACCACCTAGGAGTCTGCCACTAGAGGACATGTGCAATGTCTTTGGTCCGGTTATCTTCATCATCCATGGGGATATTTGGTAGAAAAAGTGAGAAATTAAGACACTCTGATTTGATGATAATAAAACACAATAACATGAAACATATTACCAACGAACCAACGATGAATGTAGAAGATATTTTCACTGAACGAAAAGCCTCACTATATCTTAACATTTGTGTAATGTAGAATGATGGTTTATCTGGTGCGGCATTGGTAAGAACAGCTAACTTCTCAAATGCAGAAGATTAAAGGTAAAATACTACATGCAGTGTAGAGAATTAAATGTAACAGAAAAAGCGAACGGTAACATGAAGGAAAAACTGGCGGTAACAAAACTAAGGAGAGAAAGACACGGTGCCAAATAAAGACTAACTGTAAAATGTATAAACTAAGGTTAAAAGATAGCTTAAATATTAAAAATTAGGAGATTAGCAAGATTGATGGCAGCACATGTGAACAATAAAACGAAGTGTAACAAAGGAATTCTTATGGGTGGACGGACCAGCTAGGACGGACACACAAATGAAGACAGAGAAAGTGACACCAAGATAGAAAAACGAACACCGCGATCAGAGACGGCCATCACTACAAAATGTGCCATCGCTGCGGAAATTGAATACTGAGGCGCAAGAAAGATTTTAATTATTGAAGACAATACTTTCCTGCTCCGGTTGCACAACGAATTCGTGCTGGCCAAGCAATATCTGGTCCAAGATGCAGATGTATATTTTCTGTATACATGTCTACTAGCGGCAACTACGAAACTAAAGCTGTTCCAGTTGTGAATAAGAAACATGATCTTCATTCTATCACATGAAAAAATTACGTTTGGAGTGTTGTTAGTCACAGAAAAATATTTAAAATGTAAAAACTTATGTGATGCAGTTACAACTAGCATGATTGTTTACATTAACAAATGTACGTGAAAAATAAAAACATTTTAAAATTGAGAAATAAACGTGAAGAAAAACAGGCCAAGAAAACGCTGAACAGAATATGTGCAGTAATGGACAGGAATGGCCCTTGCAAAGACGTGGCTTGACATAAAATCGACATGGATGCAGGATTAAAGAATACTTTTTTTGCGGGGCTGTATTTCAGTTTTAAAAGTTATTCAAGTAAACGATAATCTTAAGAAAAGAAATAAATATAGCAATTTCTACAACTTCAACTTGTAACAAATACCACCAGCAGAAATAATATATTTATTTATGGCACTACCCATTTGTTAGTTATTTATAGCAACTTTACTGCACTAAGAGCATACGTATAGTTCCACATTGTCTTACAGCAGACGGCGAAGAGCATGCGGTTGATAATCCTGCATCTTTCTGATTAAAAATTTTGTGGGTCATCTGTCTTATCAGGACTAGTCACTTTATTTCAATTTTACATTTACACAATCTCTTGATAGCAGCTTCATCGATTATCATCTTGTCAAACATCTCTTCTACTATAAAACTTTCCAATACTTAATCCTGGTTAGGTGGTCGCTATGGTGATAATTTAACTAAGGTTGGAAGCTCTTGCACTATCGCTGCGCAATGCGCAGACTTTCTCCAGAGTTCACGTTTATAAGGAGGAAAGGGGTAGGGCATGTCATTTAGCAAATGTATTGTGTTGAGAAGTGGGTCTCTATGAAAATCTATTCCGCTGAGAAGTGGGTCTCTATGAAAATATATTCCGCTGAGAAGTGGGTCTCTATGAAAATCTATTCCGCTATGAACATCTATTCCGCTGAGAAGTGGGTCTCTATGAAAATCTATTCCGCTGAGAAGTGGGTCTCTATGAAAATCTATTCCGCTGAGAAGTGGGTCTCTATGAAAATCTATTCCGCTGAGAAGTGGGTCTCTATGAAAATCTATTCCGCTGAGAAGTGGGTCTCTATGAAAATCTATTCCGTTGAGAAGTGGGTCTCTGAAAAATCTATTCCGCTGAGAAGTGGGTCTCTGAAAATCTATTCGGCTGAGAAGTGGGTATCTATAAAAATCTATTCTGCTGAGAAGTGGGTCTCTATGAAAATCTATTCCGCTGAGAAGTGGGTCTCTATGAAAATATATTCCGCTGAGAAGTGGGTCTCTATGAAAATCTATTCCGCTATGAACATCTATTCCGCTGAGAAGTGGGTCTCTATGAAAATCTATTCCGCTGAGAAGTGGGTCTCTATGAAAATCTATTCCGCTGAGAAGTGGGTCTCTATGAAAATCTATTCCGCTGAGAAGTGGGTCTCTATGAAAATCTATTCCGCTGAGAAGTGGGTCTCTATGAAAATCTATTCCGTTGAGAAGTGGGTCTCTGAAAAATCTATTCCGCTGAGAAGTGGGTCTCTGAAAATCTATTCGGCTGAGAAGTGGGTATCTATGAAAATCTATTCTGCTGAGAAGTGGGTCTCTATGAAAATCTATTCCGCTGAGAAGTGGGTCTCTATGAAAATCTATTCTGCTGAGAAGTGGGTCTCTGAAAAATCTATTTCGCTGAGAAGTGGGTCTCTGAAAATCTATTCCGCTGAGAAGTGGGTCTCTGAAAATCTATTCCGCTGAGAAGTGGGTCTCTGAAAATCTATTCCGCTGAGAAGTGGGTATCTATGAAAATCTATTCTGCTGAGAAGTGGGTCTCTATGAAAATCTATTCTGCTGAGAAGTGAGTATGTACTTGTGCAAGTTTAATCTGCTAAGAACATGGCCTTTACTTATTCAGGATAAATGTGATACTAGACTGTTGACATAACAACTTGGTCAACCGCTCTTCAACTTTCCGTATAAAAGTATGTACTGTAAAGAATATGCATATGAGGTGAAAATTACATAATTACTGAGTTTCGAGAACAAATGTCTTCGTATGATAACTAACACCTATTGGAGTGAATTCAAAACGAATGATAAAATCAGAGAAGAGACATCAAAATTTCATCACAGATGTTATCAGAAAAGGCCGTATGTCATACATCGGGCATGTCTTACGCGCAGACATCAACAGAATACACCACCAATCTCTTGAATGGATACCTACAGGGAAAAGAGCCAGGGGTAGACCAAAAGAAACACTCAAAAGAACAATACTTAGAGAAATTAAAACAACCAATATTCATACTATTCAAGAACTGCACAGAATAGCTTTGAACAGACAGAATTGGAGAGATATGACCTCTGCCCTAACTTCAGCGCAAAAGGAAAATGAATCAATGAATTTACGCCAATAATTAGTATGGCAATTTTTTTAAGACCCCACGCCAAGTCAACATATCAAGAAATCTGGGATACCCTGCTTGATTATGTCGGAAACCCCACCCCCCCCCCCAAAAAAAAAACTAACTAATGCAATCACTTTCTCTTTTGTCTTTATACCATTCCCAACTTTTTCCTATCTATTCAACGCGATCCATGTCATTATGTTCCCACGGTTCGTATCAATGCTTGCATGTATCGTGTATATCGCGTTTGAACACGTCTTTGTACCCAAGTAGCAGTCGACCCTGAGATTGTTTCCCAGACTCATTTTCCATAAAATAGATCCTTCGGTATTTTGCCATATTCCACAATCCTAAGTACGTTCCAGCCATCTGCGTCTGCGCAGAGTGTGCAAATAAAATAATGTGGTATTGCCTGTTCTTTTCAAAACATCAATGTTAGTAACTTTGTCCTGCCAAAAATTAGTTACAAATTTATTCGCGCCGTCCAACTACATAAGCAAATATATTTGAACAGGAAAAGTGATGTAACAGCTAAATTTAAGTACTATTAAATTTATAACGTTGTTAAACCTCTGAATCTTGTTTTGTTTAAAGAACAACAATGCGACACTGGATATATGTATTGGAATTGACCTGAAGAAGCTACGTTTAGTCGGACATAGCTCAAACTGTTCAAACAATAATAGAATATGTAATTACTAGTGTTGCCAACAGACATGAAGAAATAGGAAGAATGAGAGGTAAATTTGGGGAAAACAATACAATATGAAATAGAGAAAGTGCCTTCTGGAGACATCATCAATTTAGTCAATGTAATATTGAATAATTGAAATTTTGCACAATGGCAGACATCAACCTTCACGCTCAAGTACTCTTGAAGTCATCAAAAAAGTCTAGTCTACAGAGAAACGACACATACTACTCCGCGAATCTTTACTGCGAATTCAATAAATTATTTACAAAACTCAGCACGTACTAGCTCTGATCAAGGATAGTGGGAGCAATATTTTACGAGACAAAACGATAAAGAAGGCATTTTAATCGATCTGGTCGAATCCCTGGCTCAACTGGATGTGGCACGATACATCTAGGACACGGGAATGAAATTAGCTATGATTATTCTGTGGCAATATTCAGGACGGACTTGAGCCACGGTTCTCTAGATACAATCAGCTATGAGGCTTGCCACGTCACGGCAACAGTTGGCTGTAAACACACAAACATAAATGAGAGTTGCCCTAGCAGCAGAAGTGGGCAATCTTTATGGTTCGGCGGGCCAAAAAATTTTTGTTAATTTAATTGTATCGCTTTTGGAGTACCAGTTATAATTATTTCTTTAAACTACAGGACCAGAGCATAAATATTTAGATCTGTATGGCGAACCAGAAAAATTGGCCTAGCGGGTAGAAACATATTCACAACTGCCTTTCAGTATACACATTTTCTAGCAATAGCATCAATAAGATACGAGATACTCACCATATATTGTAAAGAGGAGCACGACAAGGTTATCATTTATCACCTTACAATCAACATCTACATACTTTTTTTGAGAGACTTAAGGAATGTCATGATTGAAGAAGATCAGTGAGAAAATAATAAACCACCTAAGATGTGCTTGCAAACGAACACTTCTCTTGGCAGAAAACGAACAGGACCTGCAAAGACTAATAGAGCTGACGAATCAAACAGAGAGTATGGACGAAGTATTAACGTCCAGACAATAAAAACTACAATAATCAGAAAAATCGGAGGAAGAAACACTAAACGTAAACATACAAGGGACTATACAGCAACAAGCACCTGTATCTTGCACACATAGTCAGTCACAAGTGGTGAATGTTGTACAGAGAGTAACAGAATATGAATGGCTAAAAGTACTACAAATGATGTGCGAAAAATATTAACATCAAAACAAATTTCAAACAAACTAAAAATTAGAATTACAAAATCTTACATCTGTTCTACATTAATGTATGGCTCAGAAACATGGATAATGAACAAACACAGCTAGAAGACAGAATTTATGCCGTTAAGATGTGGATATATAGACGAATAGGAAGAACTTCATGGAAAGAAAAGCAAATGAACACAGCGGTTCTGACAACACTGTGTAAAAGAGGAAATAAAAATCAAATCAAAATGAGATAGATATACAAGCGGGAGAGAAACATGAAATGGTCAAGATATAGTCTAGGAGAGTACACTACCAAGGCAAGAGACAAGATGTTGGGGGTCCAATATAGCCAACCTTCGATGCTGAGATAGTATCTGATGTTGAGCTATGGTGGTGCAAGACCGTAGGCTTTTATAACAAACCCGAACTTCGGTGTACATACGACATGACAGCAAAAACCTCTCAATGTAGATTCATTTTAACTGATCCGATTTTTCCTTCGATCCATTTGGTATAAATCTGTGTTTCCCGCAATCGTAAAAAAAAACGAACAAAAGGTTGTAACAAGCTATAATGACCTAATAATCGCGAAATCCGTGGATATAGCCAGTTTTAACAAGATTTCACCAGCTTAGCACAAGTTCTTATATGGAGAAGAAAAAAAAAGTACATATGCCACATATGGGCCTTCCCGGAAATGCCCGTGTTCACACACAACCATTTCCTTGACGTTGCAAACCCTATAGTGTAGCCTTCGACCCAGACATCCGTCACTGAGCCCACACTAACAAAAATGCAAGAGATTTCTAACTAGTTAGAAACTGTATACACAATCAACGTTTTATAAACTGGAGTTTGGCAATTTACTAACTTCGGTTCAATAATTCGATATTCCGAGCATATTATGTATGTTGCGACATGCAATATGCACTGAACGATGATCTCTCCCTCCCATCAACCTTTTAGGAATAGATCTATATTAAGAAAATCATCATTTCCATGCGCATTTTTATAACTATGCTGATGATGTCAACAAATCCGGTGTCAGCATTTTATACAAGAATGACATGGGCAGACTCGACGGAGAAACACGCGTTAACAAGAAAGTAGGGAAATGAGAATCAATTCACAATTATTTTTTTGGGGTGGGGGAAGGGGAAGAGAAGATACACGTCTAATGTGCACTATAGTAATGTCCAATAAAGATTATCTTTGGGACATGCGACTATATCATTTTACTATATTGTGATAGAGATGAGACGTCAAGCTTTATAACGTCTATGTAACCAAGCATGTGTAGAGTTGACACATTGTATATGAAACAGATAAGTTGTGACAAAATACAACTTCTGGTTGTCAGGCCCACATTATAATCGTTTTTAGACTCATACTCAAAGAGAGTTGAACGAAAAACTTGGCCTGTGGGGGTCACGAATTACTAATAAAACATGAACCTCGTTGAGTAGTGTCAATTATGTAAAACAACGACCAAGAGCGGAGGTGAAATTATTGGCGAGGTCAAAGAGGAAGAGAACAATTAGTGGCACATTGTGGACATGGTTTCCTAATGTGCTACCAGCGGTGTATCGTTAAACGGATAACTATAATAGCTGTTGATTCCTTTCATCTGACTGTTAATTGACGTGAAACATCACAAGTAGCTCTGACATCTCAAGTATTATCTGTGATGGAACTTTTATTGTGTGATGCTAGAGTGTGAGAGAACCTCTTACTCTGTGGAGAGTGAGGGAGAGAGAGAGGAGAAATAATGAAATGTATAATTTGGTTATGTTTAGTACCACTTGACCTGGCGCAACAGCATGTTTGTTCTGATGTGCCAGTTTGTATTCATACATTTTTTATATATGGATTACATTTAATGAATGTTAATATGTTATAAGAGCAGGGGGGGGGGGGGGGGAGAAAAAAGAAAGGCTATTGAATTCAGAGGTTAAACAGGTTAGACATTAAACACTTCTTCTCAGAGTGGTCCTGAGTGCAGCAAACTGCAAGTGGAAGAAAGTACAGCGCTTTTATGGTATTACTTTCCTTTTTATCGGTGTGTCAACTTTGATCCCATTGCAATTTCATTGTCTTGGAGTTTAGGAATTGAAGAGAGCTACAAACAAGAATAGACAGCAGTATGAAGACATCTCAAATAGTAGAGCATTCAAAAGTAGACGGCAGTATCGAACCATCTCAAATAGTAGAACATTCAAGAGTAAACAGCAGTATAGATACATCTCAAATAGTAGAACATTCAAGAGTAGACAGCAGTATAGATACATCTCAAATAGTAGAACATTCAAGAGTAGACAGCAGTATGGAGACATCTCAAATAGTAGAACATTCAAGAGTACATAGCAGTATATATATATACATCTCAAATAGTAGAACATTCAAGAGTAGACAGCAGTATGGAGACATCTCAAATAGTAGAATATCCATGAGTAAACAGCAGTATAGATACATCTCAAATAGTTGAACATTCAAGAGTAGACAGCAGTATAGATACAAATCAAATAGTAGAACATTCAAGAGTAGACAGCAGTATAGATACATATCAAATAGTAGAGCATTCAAGAGTAGACGACAATATCGAGACATCTCAAATAGTAGAACATTCATGAGTAAACAGCAGTATGGAGACATCTCAAATAGTAGAACATTCAAGAGAAGACGTTAGTATCGAGACATCTCAAATAGTAGAGCATTCAAGAGAAGACGGCAGTATCGAGATATCTCAAATAGTAGAACATTCATGAGTAAACAGCAGTATCGAGACATCTCAAATAGTAGAACATTCATGAGTAAACGGCAGTATCGAGACATCTCAAATAATATACATTCGTGTTTTCAGCATTTTTTTACGATGCTGAAGCAGTCTCTATAAGAAAGAGAGGGAGAGAGATAGAGATAAAACGCGTTTTCTGAGTAAAACCCTTGAAAGAATGTAAAATTCGGCGACATATAAATAAATGATGGTAGGTCCAGAAAGAGACAGGGCAAGTTATTACTAAGTGACTAATCCTAATAAACACTCTCATTGGTTTCCAATAAAATGAACATAAAAGATAACTGATCAACTCCTAAAACTAGCATGTGCAGGAATTTAAATATCATGGAAACATTTTTACATACGGCGGAAGAATGGACAGAGAGCTCGAGACAAGAATTCAAAAAGTCAACTGTTATGAATCCACACGAATATTGAGACGCTCGTTTATCCGTATGGAAACCAAAAGGTACATCATAAATCCAATCTTCATACCAACATTGTCTTATTAACAGACGTGGACCATAATTAAAGAACAAGAGAAAAGGTTTAATGTGTGTGAACTGAGATGCCATACGACAGTTTTTGCCGCCGAAGATGGGTGTGTCGGGTCATTTGCGCAAATAAAACGGCGACACAACGCATTTCCATTCTCTGGACAACATTCTGCTGGAAATCTAGTAGGACATGTCCTGCTACAAGAGAATTCAGCAGGAGTTTGAGAATGTACGCTGAAGAAGAAACACGACAGTTTAACATAGTGTGGTTAAATGAAGTACTACAGAATAGTGTGGTTAAGCGAGGTACTTCTCCGGAATAGTTCTGAGCGCAAATCCTGAACATGGCACATCTAGAATCGTACAACTATGTTTATGCTCTCTAATTTGCTGTCGACACATTATACAACTTCACCAATGATCAGTCGCATCAGCCAAGATAAGTGACGCAGTTTGAGATCTGCACTAATGACTACTCTTAGAAGAACTTTGTTCATATACTTTACCTCTGAATTCAATAGCCTGTCACTTTTTTTCTACTCTTATAACATATCAACATTCAGTAAACGTAATCCATTTTGTTTTTTAAAGGTATGAATACATACTGGCATATTAGAACTACGTACTGTTGTGCCAGGTCAAATGGTACTAAACATCACAAAATTATACATTTCATTATTCCTTTGTATCTATATTCCTCAATTAAATAAACCCAAATTCAAATCATATTTGTGTTAGAAATGAGATCACGGTTAGCTGAAGTATTCATAAGCCAGATTATAAATAATTCTTCACACTGGATAGCACACAGGAGCCAGTTTGACAACTTCTAACACGTTCGATCCTAAAGGAAATGAAATGCTTAGGGAGAGCCTTTGAATCAACACGTAATTAAATGCTTTACTTAAATAAAAGTCCTGGCTTATTTTTGTGACTCTGGCCTTTCATAATGTTTCTTTTTCAATTGGCAGAGACAACATGCTGATATTTGTGCGAAATGAGATCATGACTTTTAGATTTATGATTTCTCACGTCGCGCAAAATGGGTTCGGTATAAAACTCTTATTTGATTCCAACAGATCAAACATACAAGTTTACTCAATGATAATTTACAATCGTATGAAGTCCCTGCATACAATCCTAGTAGGTCTCTATACACAATCCTAGCAGGTATCGCATGTGATTCTAAATTGCCCCTGCACACAATCTTATCAGGTACCGCATATAATTCTAAATGGTCCCTGTATACGATCCTACCAAGTCCCTGCCTACGATCATATCAGGTTGCTGAATAAAATCCTGCAAAGAAACCTAACATTGTCATACACACGTTAACTAAATTCCAACATACAGTATTTCTATGTCCAAACACATGTTGGAAGTTGAATGTAGATTGACGAAAAAATAAGTCGAATCGAATGTAGATCGGCTCTGAAGTTAGTAGATTCTAAGGGCAAGAGTGACGCAAACAGAAGTAGATGTTCAAATATAGAGTGATACAAACTGAAGTAGAAAGTCAAATTAGAAGAGTAATACACACATAAATAGAGTCAAATGACGAGGGACAATAGAAGGTGGTAGTTTAATCGTTGGTACTGATATTCTTAAAGCAATACGTCGGTAGAGAATTTGGAAGTTTCTCGCAAGTTGGATTTACACACATGATTTTCTGCCTGAACAGCTGGGTCGAGCTGAAACGGGGTGCTGTTCATGAACGAATTTCAGAGATCAAGAAAAGAGGCATCAACAACACATAATTCGATCAGTCAACCTAGGCTTTCGGATAAAATGAAGATCTAAGCCACTTGTAATAAGGGCCGCGGTAATGATTTGACAACTAACATACAGTGTTACTGTGTTTTCACAAAATGTCTGAAACTTCCCAATGGCAGACTGGCTGTGATAATTAATGTAGGCAGCAACACTTAGCCAAGATAACAATGAAATATTGCTTACAATATGGCAAATAGTGCTTATTAAGTATATATGCCTATGTAGATTCATCGATGCCCATCTGTCCCTTTCTTCACTCAATGGTAGCAATAAAGACAATAAATGCCATAAAGGCATAAACATACACATTTCATCTACTCATTTTTATGATCATAGTTATAGTATTTGTGTTTTTTTGCAGTTTTTCTAACTTTATGCCTGTTAGTTATAATGCACATAGATATCTTTACTGTCTCCCTTTCTTTAGAGTATTCTATAAAGCACATTTTTGACGGTTTGCTATTGTACAAATAATATAAGCAACATTTGTAATCGCACGTGACTGACATGACCGTAGCTCCTTATCTTTCACGTTCTCCTTTTCACTGCTGTTGGCCGTCAAATGGACTAACTGGTTATTATTTCAGTTACGTGATCTTATGCAAACTACGTTTATATAATTGTATTTGGCAGGTCGGTCAGCTTGTACCAGTAATGTAGTTAATTGAGGATTATATATATGAGAAGCTTTGAACAGGATAATAAAGTTTTGTTAATCACAATACACACATAATAACACACACAAATCGATGTTTCTATCAAAAAGGCCTTTATCAAAACTATATACAAAAAAGGACAAGTAAGAGCGGCGCTATTGAGGTTCACTTGGCAGAGCAAAATATGGATATAGCCCAGAAGGCCTAAAACTAGAAAGTCAGAGGTGAAACAACACATACAGAAAATATACAAAACAAACTTTCATATCGGTGAAACAAGACAAACAGAAATAACGGAACACCATAAAACTGACAGGCATTGGTCACATTTTTATTTGATCCCCACCCATTTTTATCACGACAGAAAACGCACTTGATTTTCATGAACTGAGCACAAATATCGAATACATAATTTCTGAGACTTTCTTCAATGTTCTTCTCAAACTCCTGCCGGTTGTCAGGATTGAGTCCAGCTAACACAATTCGTTGTGCTATTGTTCACTACTTGACTTATGTATGCACCATTTGGTCCGAAACATCCAACTTCAGCAATGTGTTTGAGCCACGTATGCATATGGGATGGGATGTCGTATTTCACACCAACATCTCCATATTCGACTTCTCGGATTGATGATAAAATCCCAGTCTTTCTCTCTCCTCGATTAAAAAACAATACATTTTCCCCCTAATAAAAATGTTCACTTAACTAGAAATCAATCGACAAAATATAATGATTTCAATTTACGTCAACAGAGATCGGTCTTTGCATGCACATGCTCGACTGATAATCTAACCAAATATCAAGTGGAAGGTAACAGTATTATAAAAACACTTGATATTAGTTCAGCCTGTTTTCTTTGTTGGAGTGGGTTTAAGTACTGCTACTGGTGCATAGACTGATAATAAAACCTCAAATACATACTGCAGTGTGTTATTGATTGATATTGGGGACAATATTACATAGAAGTTTCTCATATTGTTATAATTTTTTGTGAGTCTCGTGGTATTAGTGCGTTACAAAATACGAACATATTTTATAGAATTGTCCACTGTACCACACCAACAAGAAGAAAATTATATAATCATCTGATACAACGCTGGCGGAGAAGCTCTACTGCCCTGTCACGGGGCTGGTCACCACAGTACACTTCATTGAAGAAATATATATCAGTGTCTGACTCCGACTGGAGAACGAGGAAGAACACATTAATTGCACTGAACTATTTCATACATCACTGACTCGTTATCTCTTGCCGTTCGCGGATCTTTGCCACATTTCATACATCACTGACTCGTTATCTCTTGCCGTTCGCGGATCTTTGCCACATTTCATACATCACTGACTCGTTATCTCTTGCTCTTCGTGGAACTATGCCACATTTCATACATCACTGACTCGTTATCTCTTGCTCTCCGTGGAATTATGCCACATTTCATACATCACTGACTCGTTATCTCTTGCTCTCCGTGAAACTATGCCACATTTCATACATCACTGACTCGTTATCTCTTGCTCTCCGTGGAACTATGCCACATTTCATACATCACTGACTCGTTATATCTTGCTCTCCGTGGAACTATGCCACATTTCATACATCGCTGACTCATCTCTTGCTCTCCGTGGAACTATGCCACATTTCATACATCACTGACTCGTTATCTCTTGCTCTCCGTGGAACTATGCCACATTTCATACATCGCTGACTCATCTCTTGCTCTCCGTGGAACTGTGCCACATTTCATACATCACTGACTCGTTATCTCTTGCTCTCCGTGGAACTATGCCACATTTCATACATCGCTGACTCATCTCTTGCTCTCCGTGGAACTATGCCACATTTCATACGTCACTGACTCATCTCTTGCTCTCCGTGGAACTATGCCACATTTCATACATCACTGACTCATCTCTTGCTCTCCGTGAAACTATGCCACATTTCATACATCGCTGACTCAATAATTTTTTTTGCTCTCAGTGATACTATCAGATTTTAATAGTAATTATAGTGATTAAGTAAATGTCTTACAAATACCTACTGATACTAATAATACAATTATAATACATTGAATACAGAGAGAAAAACAACTGCCGTTTAGATATACGGTCTTCGTCTATAAACATATAAAACAACGAATACAGACAAAAATTACTTATTTATTGTAATTACTTTGGTATGTGTTACGACGGACTATACCTGAATGACTTTTTTGTAGTTATATAGGCGCATCACTTTTCATACATCATTGGTGCAGCTATCTGTGATACAGCCCCATTTCATACATTTCTCATATGATAACGTCTTTCTTAATTCTGTCTACGAATAGTTTATTTCCGTGATATCCTTATTTTCCTCTCTCAATGAATTTGTCTCTATTGTGGGGTTCCGTATTTAATATACACTTGTGTAATGTTTATGAAGTTGTATATCCTTTACGATATTACTCAAACATCGGGTCATCCACATGAACGATTTCTCTCCATGTCTTGCCACGTGGTGCAAATAAAAACATTCATGGCTTTTCTCGAAATAATTTTAGTTTTCTGGGGGTTTTTTTCTGTGGATCCCATATCAAAGCACGTCTTGCAATACAATTATTTCTTCCTCAATATATGTTCTAAACATCTCTGTTTACAAAACATTATCCTTTAGGAAAATGGGATTTTGTACTGTTCTAATCTTTTTGTACAGTATGATATCATCTTTTAAGGACATGGAATCTTGTACTATTTTAGTCTCTTTGTACAGTATCTTATCTTGTGTAATATTTAATCAATCTAAAGCACCTGTTCACAAATATTTACAATTTAAGTTGAATTATATCTTAAAGACACAGATCATAACAGAACCAATGCGCTAGAATAGACAGAAATGAACAGTAACAAGGCCTTCTAGATAAACACGGACATCGTGCGCAATTTGCCACGTCACTGTAACGGCTATATAAACATTGTGGGGATTCCCTTCAAGCTTAGTTTTTGTACGTGTTACTGAAATACTTGCAAAATTGGGTATCACAACCATAAACACCTTTTGATCAGTAAAACTAGAAAATGTATATTATGTATAAGGCAGTGGTTGTCGAAATACGGCCAGCCAAGTCATTTTTTTTTTTCGATCCGTCAGACATCTAAAAGCACTATATGCTCTGGCCACTGGCCTGGGGAAATAAACAATACTTGGAGTTCCAAAAGACTATTTTAAAAGAAGAAAAAGGCTTTTTTTGGCCCCATACCACACAGAAAAAGTTCAATTCAGCCCGGCGAAACAAGATTGCGCACCAATGCTGCAAAGGAAACTAGAACTAATTTGTTTACAGTCAACTGTTTACGTGACGCTG
Organism: Meghimatium bilineatum; assembly: GCA_034231615.1. NCBI lineage: Eukaryota > Metazoa > Mollusca > Gastropoda > Stylommatophora > Philomycidae > Meghimatium > Meghimatium bilineatum. The sequence continues at coordinate 88,395,343 of CM067299.1, forward strand.
CAAATCCCGTATGATAGTCTGTTTCCATGAATATGTGGCAATAGCAACATAAACCTAAATCTTGAGATCAAATTACATAGAAATACGAAGCCAACAGATTAAAAATGTAAATATCAAGACAAAACGAGAGAGAAATAAACACAAGCGTGTACTATAGAGTGTTTTGACAATATATCATTGTCTACGCTAATAAGTCTATAGCTAGTGAGAAATATGTCGTTGTGACATACTATTGAGAGTCACTGCGAGACAGGTTAATTTCAGAGATAGAGAATGAACATCCACATATAGTGTATGTCATATGAAGGTAATGTGCAGTGGTGACCCAAGAAAAACAGTTTCGTTTTCACAAAACGTTATAGAGATTGTCACTCACGGATAAGTTTTTATGGTAAATATTGACACTGACGGGATAGTCTTTACAGCTATAGGCACGGTCGCTGCTTACTATACAGAAGATTTACATGTATGGTCTCCTACAAGCCGAGACTTATATAGACAATCAAATCGCTGCATCACTTCTGCATCTCTTGCCTGGTTAGACGTCATGCGAACATATCTAAGCACACAGCACCAATCTCCCTCCCCCCCCCCCCTAAATGTGGTGTACTGACCACCAACAACCCATCTTTTTCTGCTTTTAACTATTTCTTCCAGTACATTCCATGACTTTTTCATCCCACTTCTGGTTGTTTTTCTTTTCTTCGTGCGCTCCTAGATCTACTATATTTTTTATTTCTATTTTAGAGCAGGTTGAAAAAAAGAACAGTCCCAGACTTGCATTACTTCCTTCTGATCTTATTGTATATCTACCTACCTATCACAAGACCAGTTTCTTTCTACCGTACTCTCTCTATATCTCTCTCCACGGGTCTCCCCATGTTGATATCACAGCATTTCACATCTGTTCCGTGCATATACATTGATGAATATCTAGTTATATATGACTATCCCTCCAATTTGTTGATCTCCAGATTGAAGTCAGTAACGCACAGATTTAACTCTTTAATTCAAGATTCTTTTTTTTATTAAATTTATTTTATTTTTTAAATTTGATTTCCGTCTCAATAAAATAACATCTTAATGTAGGTTGCAGCCAATACGCGTGCACTACTCTGCGCCATATGTCTCAGATTCCCCTAGACTAATATGGTTTCCAAACACTTTCTCTGGAGAGGTTTTTTGACTCATATTATTTTTAGTTACTATACAAATGGAGGATGTACCCGTTTATAGGCACAGGTCTAAATGGAAATTTGTGTGGGTTTTCTACATAGATAAATGGTTATTGCAATTATGATCGCAATACACGTCATTGGCCATTTATTTATTCGTGTCTGTGATAATAATGACATCATAATAATACAACATGCCAAAACAAAATGAAAATCCAAATTAGAACTCAACAAAAGTTTAAATATGCACAAAATCATTATTAGCAACCCAGAACTTCGTCGCATAACTGGTATGACTCATGAACCAGGACATTCGTGTAAAGTTACCCACAATAAAAACTACAGACACAGATAGCAACAAGCAACATCTCACGAGCAAGACTTCACTCGTCTCTGAGTGACAGATGACTCTATGGTCTTGGGGGGAAAAACATATTTAGTTCGTTGAGCCTAATGTGTACACTACATTGAGTGCAACCGTTATCTTTTCTGAAGTTGTTTGCAAACAGTGTCAACGCAACATCTCATTTTGAAAAGGCATAACAACATCAAGACGTTTATCACCCAACACCATGAGAGCTGATGTGTTCATTTCACTCATATTAATAATAATGTAAAGAGCACTCAAATCAGAGACGATTTGGTAAAGTCGTGTCCTGTGCTGCTTTTTTTTTTCAATTTGATGCCGACTATCAGAAATTCATGATATAAACCGGGGACAGACAGTGCAAAAGGAGTGGATAAATAGTCATTTATAGAATCTGAACCCTAGAAAAATGAGACAATTAAAAATAACAATGGACAATCGAGACAAAAAACACATCAAATAAGTACATAAATTCAAAAATCAATGAATCGGCAAGTATTACTTGGTAGCATTTATGCATGTTAACGTGGCAGCTTCTATATTAGTTTTTATTTTCATTTATGCTTTATAAAGGGTTGTCTATAAATGATGCCAACCATTTTACAGCTACACGTCTCGTGTCAATAAGTCATAGTTCTACTCTCAGCCTTCCTCTTCTCTTAATATGTCGATAAAAAAAATTATTCCAAAACACACCAAAAAAAATTCAGAAGAGCACGGGGGAAATATATAAATACATTGTCTCATATTTGTTGATATCAACTGTTATCACACTTTTTCTCCCCCCCCCCCCCCCACGACAAGAGTAGGGAACTTTTTAAAGACCCAAATGTTGATGTAATATATGCCTATGGTTCATCCCCTAAGATCCAAAGCAGAGCTAGATCAAGTCACGTGAGTAGTGGCAGGTGACTAATATTTCCAGCATTATTTTTTTTAACTCTCCATGTATAAAGTATGCACACATTAAAATGAAAAGTGAGAGCACATCTGCAGGTCACGAAGATCGTACATGTATACTTGTATCCATCAATATTCAAGAATGACTTAGTATACACTGTTCATTAGATATTCAGAAACATTACGAGGACGAGATGAATGAGAGGGCAAGCATCACTGCCATACAATCTAATGGTCATTGAAAACAATGGAGCAATCAATGGTAGACAAAAAAAGAAAGATGTTGGATAAATGTTTCCGTGTTCCCGTTTCAAACTCCATCACCATGTTCCCTAGTTTCAAACTCCATCACCATGTTCCCTAGTTTCAAACTCCATCACCATGTTCCCTAGTATCAAACTCCATCACCATGTTCCCTAGTTTCAAACTCCATCACCATGTTCCCTAGTATCAAACTCCATCACCATATTCCCTAGTTTCAAACTCCATCACCATGTTCCCTAGTATCAAACTCCATCACCATGTTCCCTAGTTTCAAACTCCATCACCATGTTCCCTAGTATCAAACTCCATCACCATATTCCCTAGTTTCAAACTCCATCACCATATTCCCTAGTTTCAAACTTCATCACCATGTTCTCTAGTATCAAACTTCCTCGCTATGTTCCATAGTTTAAAAATTCACCATAATTCCCTAGTATCAAACTTCATCAGTCGGTTCCCTAATTTCAAACTTGATCACCACGTTCCCTAGTTTCGAATGTTGTAATTCGGTATTGCTGCAGTTAATAGCTATTATATAGAAACATACGAGCAAAGCCAGCTGTTTATGCTACAAACCCCATTTAACGACTGGTACACGGGGTGTAGACCAATGGGTCGCGACCCCATTTAAAGCCACGAAGTGCTCGTGAACTGGAAGTGGGGTCGCGGGCTGAAACAGTAAATATAAATTAAAATATTGATTGTAACACAATTTTCAAACGCGTTTTACTCCCCCGTTGCTTCCACATATATCTGTGACAGTATATCAACACTCATTCTTATGAAAATATAAAAAAAAGAAACAGATTACAGTGTCAAAATGACATGAGGTTGGCATTAACTAAATTCTACCGCAGATTACTGTTAACAGTTACAATTACAATCATCGCATTAAATGTCTGAAGTAAAAAATTATACGGAATAATATCATAATTAAGTTCAATTTACGATGCGTCTTCTTTTACCCTATTGAAATGTAAATTCTTTGTATCGGAAAGGGGGTGGGGGTGTACTACTTTGCTTCTAGGACATGGTGTCGTGACCACAACTAGGCTGGGAACATGTAACCTAGTAATATCACATCCAAACAAATGAGTATAATAAAAGCGGGTTATAATAAACAATGAAAGTAGCACGACCGTTGTTGATATCACACACTTACACTACTAAATGTCAACGCAAAAAACAACAAATTAAACTTTACCACATAATGCAGGGTAAAACTCACAGTTAACAGTCGCTCGGATGCACAGAAAAGTGAGAATTGATTAGAAAGACTTGCAAAATCTGCAAACTGAGCCCAAAAAGTGCAGAAATCACCTGGTCTTTGTAGAGAAGAGACGGAAATATGGAGAAAATGGCGTGCCAAAACGGAGACACATCTAAACTTGAGTAGCTATTGATGATCAAGTTAATCATACAGTTCATGCAAGCTGTTCCGAACAGTGACATCAGATCAACGAGCAATTAGACATATGCAACACCCGCAGGCCCTTAGATAGGATGTTCAAACTCCTCCCTTAGCAAAATCTAACATGACTTTTGGCACTAGGAACTTAACAAAAAGATCGATAAAAACCACTCCCGTAGTAATTTCTTTCCGGAAAAGAGCTTCAAATTTCCCGCCAAACAGCGAGATTTATACACAGAAACAGACGAGTGAATTTGCTTTTAGGTAACCACCCCTTCTTTAACGTAATAATATATACGGCCCTGAACATCCGTATGATTTCCGCCATGAAGGGAAAGCAGGGAATAGCAATTCTGTGAACTGGCGTGCATATTGAAAGAATGCAGAGAATATCAATTCCGTGATCTGGCGTGCATATTGAAAAGAGTGAAAGAGGAGGCGTGGTGTGAGCTTGGCCGCACAACTACCATAATCAAGTAACCAAAAAGTCATGATGGTGCCTGATGTTTCAAGACACACGCATCTCAACCACGTTATAAACAATGCACAGCTTATTTCTATCTTCGGACTACATGTTGCTAACCATCAAGAGTTTAAGAACGAACTCAAAGAAGTCACAAACATTATTTATTCAAAGTAAAGAAGTCACAATTATTCATTCAGAGTATTAAAGTTACAAACATTAATTAATAGCAACAAGTCACAAACATTATTCATCTAAAGTAAATAAGTCACAAACATTCATTCAAATAGGTCACAAACATTATTGATCCAAAGTAAGAAGTCACAAACATTCAAAGTAAGAGGTCAAACATTATTCATCCAAAGTAAGAAGTCACAAACATTCATCCAAAGTAAGAAGTCACAAACATTATTTATTCAAAAACAAAGATGAGATAATGCATGAGACGCACTCAAACCTGCAAGAAAGCCAATAGAATATTGTTTCGCTCCCGCAGAAAACACACGATAAAAATAGAAGTAGTACGCACAAAGAGAGTATAAATATCCAACACAAACCATTGAAAACTTTTGAATGGCAATATTATTCGAATCTCTTCATTTGTCAGTGTTCCAAGATCTAAGATTGTGTAACCTGTGAATGTTTCACTGAGTTGTGGCTGTCAGCTACCGGTACTGCATCCAATAAAACACGGAAGTCAAACGGTCATCTGGGATTTTTTTAAATAACAACTCTGAAATAGTCAAACAGAATACTGGAAGAAACAACAACTCTTGAACCGAATGTAAAATCCCACCGTCTAGCACAGAAGTAAGATTGACAAAGGCGTATTCCTTTGGGGTTTACAAACATACAAAAATACAGAAGTACGCTCCCTGGTGTCGTCTGAGACCAAAAGAGAAAAACAAAATTGTGTAACGCCTTGATCTGTCATGCATGTCTTGAGATACAATTAAAACGTTTCATCCCGTGTTGGCTGCCCCATACAGGAGAACATCAACGATTTGAACGAAAAACGTGCTGGAATTTGACGAGGAAAATACATCACACCACGACGTAAGGTAATCCGTTCTCTTGAATACATCATTTTAGTAGTTCTACACAAGCTCTGCATCCCATCTCTTGTATACGACCAGCGCATCGATTCAGATGTGTGTGTGTGTATGTATATGTGTGTGTGTATATATATATATATGGCTAATGACATCAATCTTCAGAAACAAAAATGTAGATTTAAACACCAAAATAACACTATTCAATACGATTATTATACCAATTATACCAACGCTATATATATATATATATATATATAACTGCTAGTCAAGGGGTCATAATCGGAGCCAAATAGCCCGCCAACAATATCACCTTTAAGATTTACAGCTGCGGAACTTCATCAGAAAGTGTCCGCAAAATAGACATTTCGGGAGTCAGTGAGTTCTAACCATCGGAGAACTCTAGTGGACCGCAGAAATGTCCCTTTCTGAAAAGTTTAAAATATAATATAATACTATTTTCAAAAAGCTCGCTAGTTTACATTAGCGTTATCTATACCTGTCGATAAGAAACGTTCGAAGATGGGTGCCACGAAGTAAAGTTTTATCTGCTACAACACTTTCATTGAAGTATCGGCATAATACGGTTCGTATCTTTATGTTGATGTCTCCGATGTGACACCCATATGCCTTGACGCATTATGGGTTTTATTATTATACTATTATATCAACTCATGTGATCTCATTCAACACAAGAAGCTTCTCGTTGATGCTATATTATCAATGCAATTTACATTTCAAAATATCTTTGTTACCGCAAACAGTATTTTTATGTTCTTTTGTAATTGCAACCAGTGAGTTTCTTTAACAAACGTTGGAAAGAACAGGGTCAAGGGAGTGTGCGGGTGTGGTGGGTTACACTTAAATTTACATCAAGAGACCATACGATGGTGTGAGATGGTCTGTGTCCGCCAGATTAACATGAGATTAATCTTATAACATAATCTTGACATTATAGTGTTTATAATACTCAGTCTAAGTGGGTATTTTATTTCTCTTATGCGGTCTGCGAAAGTCGTGATCGCCGCCTACTTTTTACTGTAGCTCATTTGGAAGTCATTGTTCCATCAAGGGTTCAAGTCTCAACAACTATAGGCAAAACATCGCACATGAATCCATATGCCCTGTTTAAAAAGGTTACCCCAGGCTAACACACTCAATATATTAGTTTTAATTGTGTCGCCAGTATTATATTCAGCTGGTTTCGCGTTGTAAAATGGGACAAGCTGCCGTGGGTTTTATGCATTAATATTGTATCCTGGTTTGAGCGTGCGTGTAGTATGATATGGGTCAGCCGAATCTACACAGGGTGTAGAACTACAGAAGCAATACAACCATGCAGTTTATTACACGCGATACGGTCGGCTTGTTAGGGGTGGGGGTAAAAATAAATCGCAGATTCAAAGAGGTCTTCCTTCGTTCTCAACCTCCATACTATCAAGATGTAATCTAGAGAAAGAAATGAGCTGCCTTGTAGTCCTCAGCAATGGTTATTAAAGTGGGATATATGTCCACTTAGGGTCATTGTGTTTTGATGGTGGCCAGGACAATAAATCAGGATCGCTGACCCATGTGGGGGGGGGGGGGGGCGGCACAGAAGGTAATTAATTAAACAACATTTAATCAAATATATCATTACAACCCTTGAAGAAAGTTGACATGATTCTTTATAATTAAAGGGGGGGGGGGGAATGCAAACTAGTGGCGCCGTTCACTGAACTCTCTTCACTATAGAACATAATAGCATTGTGTTGTATATATCACTGATGGGGATACCCTTGATGAGACATTGTGTTGTATATATCACTGATGGGGATACCCTTGATGAGACATTGTGTTGTATATATCACTGATGGGGATACCCTTGATGAGACATTGTGTTGTATATATCACTGATGGGGATACCCTTGATGAGACATTGTGTTGTATATATCACTGATGGGGATACCCTTGATGAGACATTGTGTTGTATATATCACTGATGGGGATACCCTTGATGAGACATTGAGTTGTATATCACTGATGGGGATACCCTTGATGAGACATTGTGTTGTATTATCACTGATGGGGATACCCTTGATGAGACATTGTGTTGTATATATCACTGATGGGGATACCCTTGATGAGACAATGATCAGTTTCAGGTGTGCTTACTATTTAACGCCGGGGTAAGGCAGCAGAACCGGGTAAACAAAAATGAACACCACTGCGAAATTTGTACTGAAAATGCGTAACTCCAAGTAATATATTTCAAAAATGTAACTGCTTAAAATGAGTTACTAATACAGTCATATAACACGGTGTTCCATAAGCTATCAAATCTGTGTAGTCAGCAGTTAACTAGAAACCTCTTGACTAGTGTCGTCTTCATTACTTTCACGGTAGCCATGACGACATTCTCTGATTCTTTGTTGCTATGTGACTTGTTGGGCCACAGGAGTTCAATAAGTAACAAGTAAACTAGAAACCTGAGTCTTCACAGCGGAAAAGTGACTTAGATAACACACCCACCAAGGATCCCCAAAATTTACCAATGAATTCATTAACAAAACAACACAACGATCAAAGTCTGTGGGTATTTCAATATTTACAAGATGGACTGAGAAATGGACTGAGAAGTGAAATAACGCAGCAATTAGAAACAAGAAATGTGTACGCACGCACACACACACACACACACACACACACATATATATATATATATATATATATATATATATATATATATATATATATATATATATATATATATATATATATATAACAACGGCGTCGTATAAACACAGAGTAAATACACCTAACTGCATGTTACACTGACCTTTGCTCTCAGATTCTTAACAATCATGATGTAACTGCTTTGATATTCAGACTTAATTATTGTACATTCATGTTTTCGCTGTTTTAAAAATATACAAACGTTAACTACTGTACAATAATCTGTTTTTCAAAAGATTAGAAATGTACAAACTGATTGTAATAAATCATGGGACGAAATATCAGATATTTATACATTTAACAAAACAAATGATGGAGCTCTGTATATGTGTGTGTATACGACATAATAAATCAAAGAAAATGGTGCATATTTATATATGTAACACGTGACAATGTTACACATTTATACATGTAACAAATGAAAATGTTGCACATTTATACATGTAACAAATGAAAATGTTGCACATTTATACATGTAACAAATGAAAACGTTGCACATTTATACATGTAACAAATGAAAATGTTGCACATTTATACATGTAACAAATGAAAACGTTGCACATTTATACATGTAACAAATGAAAATGTTGCACATTTATACATGTAACAAATGAAAACGTTGCACATTTATACATGTACTAAATTAAAACGTTGCACGTGTATACATGTACTAAATAAATACGTTGCACATTTATACATGTAACAAATGAAAACGTTGCACATTTATACATGTAACAAATGAAAACGTTGCACATTTATACATGTAACAAATGAAAACGTTGCACATTCATACATGTAACAAATGAAAACGTTGCACATTTATACATGTAACAAATGAAAACGTTGCACATTCATACATGTAACAAATGATAATGTTGGAAATGAATACATTTAACATACTAAATTATGAGGCAAAATGTTGGATACGATAGTATATACGTACTGTAAATCATATAATAAGAAGTCATGAAATGATAGATTGGTTATCTACAGGGAAAGACACACGAATTGTTCCATCACTAGAAATAACAAATAGCAGTAGTATGGACCTATTTTCTACTTTACCACAACCATTAATAATTAATTGAAGTTAGAAAGTCGAGTGTAAAACGTATTTAATTTACTTATCTGTATGTATGTATAAACGACATTTGAAGAAATATTCACACGGCAGTTAACTTAAAAACATATAATAGTACACCAGAACAAGCGTATACGTCAAGTCACTACTTATAACTTAGACAAATTAACATAGCTGGCATTAAGCATAGCAATGTATATGACATAAGAATGTTAAATATGTCTTTCTGCAGCAGGACAATGAAAACCACTGTCAATGTGTATGTTTGGGACAATAACAATATTACACTGAATAAGCAATAACTGTACTATGGGCAGCTTTCTCTACAATCAAAACTTGCTGAGAACATTTAATGAATCTTCCAGCGACCGTCACTAGATCAATACACAATTCAGAGCAATATTTTATTGACATGCTAGTGATTCAACATATTGGCAAACATGAAGTATTTTGTAAGTGTCCGTGTAAACAAAAACAAAACACGCGTACACTATAAAAATATTGCGTGTCAAAAACAAGAATCGATTTTGTCTTCGATAGAAAGCTACGAGAGAAACAGGTTTATATAAATGGAAATTTTCTTTCAAGCAATAACTACGTGTCTGTCAAGAGTAACTATTGCACAATTTCTGCTGTTTACACATTACGAAAAAAATAATTGTGTACATATATAATTTGTGATGACGTGAAAGTTCAAGGCAAGGTTGTCTTCAGTTTCATATAAAGAAAATGTCTCGGAGAAAATAAGATTAAGAGAGCGACAATAAATTCATTAGGTTAGGACCATATAATATAAACAGAAGTGAAAATTGTAAGCATGAAAGCAATAGAACGAACGTGAAGATAACCCGAATTTAAATGAAGCATTTCCTCTATATTGAATATGTAATAATAACTTGACACGTAAATTACGTAAGTTCTTATAATAATGTAGTTAAAATAAAAGCTGACTCACCAAGTCCTGTTTGAGGGATATAGGCACGTATTGGACGTAGTAGTAGGGGTGCATCCTCAGCCGTCTGTAGGAGTGGACCGCAATGGTGGACGGTGATAGGAGCAAGCGTGAGGTGCTTGAACTGCCGACCGGGACGGCTGCGGTAATGACGGCCGATTAGCCCCTCGCCGTCTCAACAAGTGCTGCGAGGAAAGGAGATGTTTCTGCTCCCGATGCTGTTGTTGTTGCCTGTTGATGGCACCACCACTATACTATCAATGATCCGGCCCGTCTGTTATTGCTGCAGCTGCTGGCAGTGTTAATGTTGCTTTTAGCCACCGCGTTTCAACTGGCCAAAAACAATATGGATCAGCGTTGCTAGTCTGAGCGAAGGACGGAGAGAGAGGTGACAACATATATTCCAATAACGGGTTTCTTCCGTGTCCAGTTACCTGTGATATTTAGGCTAGTGAAGAAGTTATTTCATACAACTTTAATTGACACTTGTTCTTCATTAAATACTCATACATAACCTGATGTTGCAGACACCATATTTATAAACTAGAACGGCTGTAGTAAATTCACGGAAGTCGAGCACAACACGAGCTACGAAAATAATCAATCGAATGGCCTCACTGAAATACACTACACATCTGTAATGCGTTGGTTAGTCCAATGTGTGTGAAAAATGGCATTCAATTAATGTCACACGAATTATATAGTTTTTTAAACAGCTCGAATTAGCACGTTTACACTACTGAATAATCTTGATACGTGGGAACATGCTAGGAGCAAATATTTCAATAGTAAAACACAAATCAATACCTATGGAAAGAACCTAAGGGAGTAGACACAGACTAAAGCGTTTCTAGCTATACCAATGGCGCACAACAGAGAGCAGTGAATGGGGGATTCAGTGACTAGTAAATACAAACCCCTCTAGACTAGGAGAGTTACCCCCCTCAAACACAGCCAATGAAGGCGTGGATATGTGAGGTTAACACGCCACTCAATTGAACTTTCTACTAGCTGACAGTTCAGACATGCGCTGTATGGCAACAGCATGTCACTACATCCGGCTGCAGATACACTTGTACATTTTTTAGTATCTAACATATCCCATTACAAGTTTGCATATTGTATTGATTCATGAAAGGACATCTGCGAGGTATCTCTGACAGGTAAAACTCGGTATCGGCTATGTATCTAGGGGCATGTAGCTGATCTTACGGAATATTATAGTTTCTTATATAGTGGTAAAACCATATACTGTACTGTCACTAGCCCATCTATTGCAACAGTTTTATGCAAGACACACCACAATATCGAGTGGGGAGAGCTGTAGGGTTCAACACCGATCTCCCCCCCCCCCCCTTACAGAGCATTATGACTCTTGGCATTATAACGTTTCGAAAAAAATTGTTGCGATGAACCAAACTTTCGCTCACCCCCACAGGTCTTTCCATTCAAGAAAAGATCCACATTTATGTGAACTGTTAAGGTGCCTTTCTCTTCCTCCCCCCCCAACTACCTCTTATTTGTTTTCCTTAGCAAACTCGACAGCCATTAGTTTATTGTATCGGAATTCTGTTTCTCCTGTATATACACTCACAAAGATTAAGATTTCATGATATACGCAGTAACTGATGTAGTCCAGCATACACAAGACTGCGGTGGTATGTATAAAGTCAAGAGAAACAAAAATAGGTAGATGTTTTACCAAAATAAAACATAACACAACCTAACGAGATACAGGGACCATGTATCTCGTTGTTAGGTTGTGTTATGTTTTATTTTGGTAACACGTCTACCTATTTTTGTTTATCTTGACATTTGCCCGGTGTTACTCCAGCCACCCCTACTTCCTGTTTAGGGTTGTTACCCAACACGGGAACATTATCCCTACGTATAAAGTCCATATATAAGATGTGTGCCCCATAATTATGTGAAAACAACTTTTCTCAAAGATCAGATAAGATATAACAACTTTATAAAATAGAACTATGCCCAACACTTGTCTTCAACAAACAAGCACATTATCATCCGTACATACCTCTTTGTTTACTGAAACAGCTACGATATAGAAAATGTGTAAGAAACACTGATTTAATCACACAGAGAGAACTATATGTAACAAGCACTTGTCACTACATTTGACTAGAGAAGTCACGCACCTGCACACAGGTACACTTATAGATCAACAATAATGGGAACGTAGCGCGAGCTGGCAAATAAATATAAACTACTTTAGATATCGCCAATATAAGGGAGGATGGTGGCTACCGGGCAGGCGTTAGTCTCGCTTTGCAAAACACGACGACGGGTTTTTTCCCTACTGATTCAACAGACGGCCCTGTGAGACGTAAATAACTAGATTCGAGACCATGGACTGGTGACGAGTAATTTTAACCCGTCTTCTAGATCAATCCTATATATTTATTAAAGTTGTGTGCTAGACTTCTGTTGTGCTTAGACATATGTGTAATGAACTTGTCTTATCATGGTGTCCCTATGTGTATTTGACCTGATTTATGATGTATTGATTGTGTGGTGTTTAGACATATGTAATGGTTGTGTGTTGTGTTTAGGTATATGTAATGATTGCGTGTTGTGTTTAGGTATATGTAATGATCGTGTGTTGTGTTTAAGTATATGTAATGATTGCGTGTTGTGTTTAGGTATATGTAATGATTGCATGTTGTGTTTAGGTATATGTAATGATCGTGTGTTGTGTTTAGGTATATGTAATGATTGTGTGTTGTGTTTAGGTATATGTAATGATTGTGTGTTGTGTTTAGGTATATGTAATGATCGTGTGTTGTGTTTAGGTATATGTAATGATCGTGTGTTGTGTTCAGATATGACAGAATATATTTATACGTGTGTAGTGGGCGTGTATGAATTGGACGCATTTAGGCGTGTGTGCAGTGGACTAATTTTGACGTGTATTTGACGCATGTAGTGTTTATACATGTTGCATAAATAAGACTACCGTTAAACCCGTAGTTTAAACAATACGTTAAACCCGTATGCGCTCAGTGATGCATATCTTTATAAAGTTGGATTGTCTTAATTTCCACGTGAAGCCAAGCACCGTGGCGGAACAATATTCGAACAGAAAAAAACACATGTTGCACATATTCCCTGACGTTCAATTCCCGTCAGCTGTATGAATTATTTTCATTTATCCTTTATCCTTCACTATTGCTACTAGAATTTATGTATATACATACACGCTACAGTGATCCTTGTTAGCGATAAACGATGAGTCACAAAAGCTAACTTCATCACAGGTTGTATACATCGCATAGATAAAATACCACACGTTGTGAACACTCAAATAGGGTTCATTTTAATAATCATATCATACACACATAGTTAGCTTGAATACACACAGTTGTATACTCAATACACAGGTTATGCATACATATAACTTCAACAACAAGATGTAGACACAGAGGCAGTTAACTTCAATACACAATGTTCATACACAATGTTCATACACATAACCTCAATACACAAGCTACACAGATAACTTGGCTTCAATATACATTGTGCCCACATATAAATTATCAATACAGATTGTACATATACAATCTGTTCTACTATTTTTTTGGTTCTACTAGCTTAACTTCAATGTACAGGCACTTCCTCGTGTGTAGCCAGGTCCAAAAAGGAAGCAAAGAATAGAAGAATAACAGCACTGTTTACCTTCCATATGTGTCGTAAGAAGCGACTAAGGAAGTTACGGTATGGAGTTGATTGTTCCATCCCATATAGGGTCAAAGTGAGCCAGATACATTGCTGTCATCGGTTCGAAAGGCGCATGTATCGCAGCGAAGATATAAACCACGGCACATTATGTTCTTCGCACTACATCCCACTAATCTGCAGGAGTTTAAAAACGCAGGGGTACACAGTCACTTCAAGACGTAACTTGAACAATGAGATCCATTCTTGAATACAGAAATTATACATACAAAACTTGACTTCAATACAAAGCCTGTATAAAGACACCCATTCGTCAATACTAGGGGATCTCCCTAGTCTATTGGTTAAGCGGTTCGCTTTGTGTTCAATAGTTTGTGGATTTGAATTCTGCCCTCGAGATCTTGTTTATAACGTGATGATTTCTGCGGATTATTGCTTGGAACTACGGAGTTACGTGCTATGGTTGGTACTCTCTACGGGCGGTGTTCCTTTAGAGAGTATCACTCACAGCACATGCTTTCATTGCACTCGGGTTACACATAGGGTAACACACGCGTACAACTAGTTCAATCCTCTACACCTTGTGTGTCTTGTATAAGTTCTTCAATACACACAAGTTCTACATACACAAATTTGAGTCAAAACACAAATGGAGGCACAAATAATGTATTAATTCCTCACACAAACCAGATATTATGTCATTGTTTATGATAGTGTACAAAATAATGTGTGGAAAACAGTCAAATCAGGCACTCCAAGGCATTTTTTTCTAGCTCGCCGGGATGATTACAATACTATATAAGCTGACTCGAGTTCTGAAAACACAACTTGGGGCATCAAATGACTTTTTTTTTTTAAACTATTTGGTCCCGTCCCTTACCACACGAAACAGCTCAATTCGGAGCGCTTACCCAAAAAGGTTGTCCACCTCTGGTATAGGAGATCAACGGCAATATACATAACAGCCTTTTGTCACGCGCCTAGATTTCCTTCAATCAATTTCCTTTTGATAACTGGTTTCCTTCAAACTATTGTGAACCGAATCCCATTTGGAATTCTTGCTGAGCACCCAAAGCAAGGCATTGGACAGTCACTTAACAATCAGGTAATTGATATCAACGTTCTAAGTGAGACCATAAGCTCAAGTTTGGTCTCTTCCCAAAACGGTTGTACAAAAGATGAATAGTAACTATTCGTCTTCTTTGTCTGAGTTCGCTCTCAAACTTCTGCAGATTAGTAGAATGTAGCCCATAAACCGGAAAGCGTTGGCTGTGAAATTTGCGTGTTTAATCTAGACAAATCACATCTCAGAATTGCATCTGGATCCATTGCCACACACTCAATAAGGATGGGAGAGTCAAGCCAACATCCACCCTCAAAACCTCCTTAATCGCCTTTTGGGATATGCATAGCAAGCCACATTATCGCTATTATATACTTCCATATGTGGTCTTGGCAGCACGCATGCAGCTATTCACGTTTCAACTGTGAGTGTACTATAGTTGGTCAACAAGTCTCTTCCCATGTTACCTGCATCTATCTATTCTGTCTTCAGTTATTTCTAAATTATTTTTATTCCATTAAACGCCATTGAGAACATAGGTCCTCAACAAATCTCTTCCATTATATCCTGTCCCTGGCTATTGCAGCCAGTTCTCTCCATGTGTTAGATATCAATTGTGTCATTTCTATCTAGCTCTCTCTCTCTCTCTCTCTCTCTCTCTCTCTCTCTCTCTCTAGTGGTATCTAAAGTTGTTCTTGTGCGTTTCTCATACTATTTCAAACACACAAACAAATTCTCTATAGTATTCTAGTTATTTCTTCTATTCTCTATATTTTTCTCCTTACGGCAGTACCACTTTATTAATTTCATTATTATTATTATTATTTTTGCCATCAACTTTACCTTTCTTATTGATTTAATCAAGCTAAAGATGCTCCGCCCAAAGTAAGACTCGCCGTTTTGTTCTACTATTGAAGTAATAACAGCTAATCAACATTCGCGTTAGTTCTAAACCTGACTGCATGAGTGGGCAGTTTGCTTAATGGAGTCACTGATTGATTTTTCACTTGATATCGATACAGCACCTCCCTTCAAACGCAATAACAATGTCTTGCTACACGGATACCACATAAACTTACTGGGCCCTACAAGTAAGGTTATATTCTCATTTCAAAAACTAGTCAGCTCAGAGTTATCAAGTTAGTTGTAATGAAGCGATAAAAATGTGTTTGTTGGCATCGCAAGTACTCTGTTTAGTTATATCCCTCCTGACTACCAACTAACCACCTGACAGTATCCATCTTTATCTTCTTCTTCTGCATTCGTTCTCAAACTCCTGCAGATTATTAGGATGTAGTCCGGAGAATGGAATGCGTTGTGTCATGGTTTACAGCATTGATGCGATATCTGCGACTTTCGGCATGACACATCCAACTTCAGTATGGCTTTGGGTCACTGACTCTGTATGGGATGGGACAGTCAACTCCTAAGTCGCCTTTTACGACATGCCTTGAAGGGAAACAATTTCTTTGCTCCCCTTTCGGGCCCCGACACCACATGGGCGATCCATCTTTATTATAGGTATGTTTTCTTATATAATTATAATATTGTCTGATTTCCTTTTCTCCTTAATCTAAGCGAACACTGGGGATTATCGTTTGAAAATACTTGACGTTTCACTAAAGAAGACTACGTTTTGGAAAGGATATGTCACTTGAAGAATAATGTCTGTTCTAATCTCATATATGTCACAGAAAAGGCATATCCGATCTTCATTGTACAGAGACAGTTACCAACCATGCTAGACAAATTATGATATAAAACATGAATTTAAATCTGTTTTCAAGAACTATGTGACTGACTACCCTGGCAGAACATAACGTTTACAAATATTTCAGGTATTGGCTTTTTTTAATGTAATAATAGTGGAAACAAAGACCGGGGAGTATATTAAAGTCGAAATAATTCGCTTTATATATTCTAATATCACATTCTAAACAATAAAACAGAATAACTTCACAGCTCCTTTACATATTTAGAATTTCCTTCACACAGAAAAATCACAATTAACTTGTAATGATTTAAATTCATGAAAACTTCACAACACGACCACAGATCTATGCGTCTTTACACGTGATACCTTACTTTTCAATGCTGACACAAAAAAATGTTTATGATATCTTATTTTTTTATTTTTTAAAAGGCACGCCTGGTGATAGTGGGGGAACACCACATTTGCAAGTCAAACAGTCACAAGTTTTTGAACAGAAGAAACCGTTAGACTGTTAAAAATATATCTTTCTAAGTGTGTCTACCTTCCTGACTGAAAAGTGTGAACACATGATGACTGTCTGTTCAGTACCAGCGAATGCACACATACACACGCACATTCAATAGCTATTGGTAAAGGTATCAGTAAATTGAATGCCAGCGTCTAACCGAGATTTAGTATAAAAATATGTCTGTGTACTTCCCTCCTAACAAGTGACAAGTCGAAGACCCAGCTATTCAACGTCCCATTAGACATGAATAGATGGAAGGGGGGGGTGGGGGGAAGAACCCAGCATAAGACCCGTTTGATAAACGTTATCTCAGTGACATACATAACCATGGTAAAATAAATATACCTGATTCCTGGTCGATAGCTTTAAATATACGAAAAGCACTTTTTTGGTATCCCGCTGGCTAGCTTTATGTAAACCTGCCTTTTCTAAACTTAATATAAACAATTTTCAATGTTGTCGATACCTGCATAGACTATGTACAAATCTAATAATAAAGGCCGTAGATACGTCGTCTGTAAAATGGGGTGTGGGAGGAGTTTTTACCTTTGAAGAAAATAATTTCCTCGTTTGTGTTAGATTGTGTATGATTGTATTATAATGGGGAGAGGGCAGTTTTACCATTGAAGAACTAAATTTCTCGTTTGTGTTAGATTGTGTATGATTTTTCTGAGAAAACATTTCAAGGGGAATATGAGATTTTACAAGTTTTCTCGTACTAAATGTTATGTTCTAATTTACACATAAAAAAGGCATGGGTGTATGTCATTTAACACCCCTACTCCCACTGGTCCTTGTCTGCGGGTTGCACTCATAACCAGTTTGTGCGGGCTGAAGAAATCATGTGATTGCAACATACCAAGTGTGTTTGTGTCTTAACCTAAGTACTTATTACATCGGTGTGTGCATCAGAAAAAACAGATGATCAAGTCAATAAGAATGCCACAAACACCAACACAAGATGACTATCACATTATGAACAGATCAGAACAAGTTATAATTCTACGTCTCAGAACAGGACACAACCGACTCCGCAGTCACATGTATACAAAGTTCAAGATTGGCAACACGGCCATGTGTACATGTGGACAGGCAGCACAGAGTGCCAAACATATACTTCAAGAGTGTTCTGAGCATGAAACGCTGAGGCAGACATATTGGCCAGAGGAAACAACACTGGAATCAAAGCTCTATGGGACACTGTATGAACTACAAAAGACAGTGAGTTTTATTAAGGAGACAGAATTACAGATATAGACATGTTTCAAGTGAACGAAAGAAGAAGAAGAAGAAGGTGTGTGCATGAACTTTATTTGTTTGGATGTGATATATGGATGTGCTTACATACAAGAATGATCAACTCCTGATACAAGTGCAGACATTTAAATATTATGGAAGCATTGTTACAGGCGATGGGAAAGTGGACAGAGATTTAGGCGGAATTAAAAAAGTCATATATGTCAATTACAAACTCTTAAAACACGAACCTATCTCGATAGAAAAACCAAACATGCAAATCATTAAATTCAGTCTTCATAACAATAGGAATTTTCGTAAATCGTACTGTTGTTTGTATAATTTCTATCACCATTCAGGACAGAAGAAATATCCCAAAAGTGATGTGGTGTTGTCATTACAATATCGAATACTTTTAATGAAGGTAAATGTATGCCACATGGCAGCAACCTGCAGTTGGGATGAAGATAATTTCATGTACTAAGCCGCAGCAACTAAAATGTGCGGTGGCCAGTTCCCTTTTTTGTGTTTACCTTCCAACTCGTGCGTCAGGTACCCATTTGCAGCTGGGTCGACTGAATATTTTAATACGGATTCATTATTGCTTTTCATCATAACAAAATGATTGCCATTGAGTTTGATGTATGACCAAAAAAAACATGTCAATAAGGCTATGAAGGCAGCATCAAGATTAAGTGACCATTTCTGGAAAAATAAATGGTCAAAAAAACCCGAAAGAAATTGTGTTTTTTAATTTTTTTTAAAAAGGATTTTAGACTCCCCCTTTCCCTATCTAAAAATTATATACAGCCCTGGTTTGGGGGATAGGCGTTGCTCTATAAAATCTATACGACAAAGGGCGGTGGCAGCAAAGGTATTTGAGGAACATTGGTTTAACTCGTATTTTTGTTAACAAGTATTTATTTCAGGACGTCAATTTGGCTCATCAATGTTTAGTGCCTGTCCAGGCAAATATAAGACATGTGTGCTTAATTGAGAATCACCCTTCCAAAATGACACAGTTGATTTTTTTCCGTGATTCACAATGGATGTCAATAAATAAGTATGAAACTGACAAAGACCAATGACAATCACGAGAAAATTTTAATACTGCACTTGAGAAGGATGATATCAAATAAGCCAACTGGTCTTATATATAACGATGGTCATAGTTGTAACTATCCAAGCTAAAAAATTACAAAGATGATCGCTATGTACCGGAGACTACACTTGATATCTCTCGGGCCACGTTCAACACCACTTTTAATGAATCATCCCAGGTCCTAGATAACACTAATGCATGCTCAACAACTCAATATCGATATATCAGTGGCACTGGAGTCGTTCCCAAGTGATATCAAGTGGATACTTGATTACGTGGATGGCATAACCAGATGACCCACACAAGATTCTTCATCTCATATATATGTGACTTTCCAAACTTTTAATTAAACTGCTTATTCGCATTATGTTAATTTGTGTAGATTTGTCTCTTTTCTTATGCCCTCGAATGACGTAGTGGATTAACTTCATTGTACCTAGAGTATCACCATAGCACGTAACTCCGTAGATTTAATGTATAATCTCCAGGGATCACTTTTGATACCCCCCATTCATTTCCTTTTGGCGCACTAATCAGATTACTGTTATCACTACCCTACTGATGATGGTTGTTTTGTTTTTTTAATCAGAGATTTGAATCAGTTGTTTCACTGAGACAGTTTGGTCGAAACTTACAAAATATGGCACAGTAAAAACTATACACAAACTATACACTTTTTCTACATATATAAACTGTATTTTTATGCTTTGACCATCGTCATAAAACCTATGCCTCTTACAAAAATGACTTGCTTAACTATTGATTCGTGTTTATATTTGTAACCGTACCAATTCTATACAAGCTGGGGTTGCTAGACATGTGCCTAACCCAGAAGAAATTGAAAGTACTGGTTAGTAGAGACTGTGATGTGAAAACTAGGCTCGGTATAAATAAGAGCTTGGGGGGGGGGGGTATTTAATGTAGTTCTCATGGGAAATTTAATGGACTATAGCACACGGTAGCGAAAGAAAACTGGAGACTATCCTAGTCTAATTAATACCATTATACAATTACGGCCAATGATCACACATCAGACGACGAAGGTAAGCCATTCTTGACATTCATGTCTGGATTGGGATAACCAGTGGTCAGAAATATATTCACTTTAGTAGAAGCAAGACATTACAGGGTGGTTCGGTGGTACCGTGGTTAGTGATCCAGACAAACATAATCTAGTAACTTGTTTGTGGTTATTCTTCTTCAGCGTTCATTCTCAAACTCCCGTTGGATCTCTCTTATAGCAGGACTTGGTCCTACTAGATTTCCAGCAAGATGTAGTCCAGAGAATGGAAATGCGTTGTGTAAATGTAATGGAAATACCTTCGGCGGAGGTTGTGGTTCGAAAGTCGATCGTCCTCATTGTAATGGCGATACGATTGGAGAAATTAGTGGTGCCTAAAAATACAACTGTTGAATGACAATGATGTCCTACACAAGATATGTTTTCAATTATTACTATGTTTATCGTTGTTGTTATTTTTATCATCATCATTAGGGACATTACGAACTACAGAACCTGGTAAAAGAATGATATCAATTAGATCTTTGTTGCTTATTCAATACAACACTATAAAGAATAGTGTTAATTCGACAACTCAAGCTTGTGGTGCCTTGCACTGACAAAACAAGAACATAGGGTTTGGTTAAGTAAGATTACTTAATGGTGCTCCTCTTATGGTGATGTGCCATCTTTCATTAAGTAAAATGTACCTCCTCTTATGGTGAGGTGGTGAGCAGGGCCGGTCTTAGGCCATTGCAACCTATGCGGCCGCAGTGGGCCCCGCACTTCATAGGCCCATAAATTCATATTATTATTTATTTATTATCCTCTTCCCTACCCAGACTGGGCCCCGCGCAATCCGTTTCGCATTGGGCCACGCAATTGTTAGGGACGGTCCTGGTGGTGAGGTACCATCTTTCATTAAGTAAAATGTACCTCCTCTTATGGTTATGTGTAATCTTTCATCCACGGACGTTGGTTCAATTTGGTTACACAGAGCTGTTTGGTAATATTAAACACATATTTAAAAATAATGGATCTCACAGTTCTGGTAATCGAGTCGTCCTCCGGAATAATATCACCACTGACATTTTGAACATTAACACAATCGATACTGTTGCAATAAATAACATGCTCGCAGTCTCCAGATGTTGATCAAATATAGTAATCCAGATGTATCAACGGAGAATATCTACACCAGGCAGTATCCTAATAAACCTTGTAGAAGCATGTAAGCAATTAAAAAAAATATCTAAATCCTCTCACAAATAATACACATCGTTATTAAATAAAGAAAATATTTTAATGATCAGTTCTTTCTGAGACTAAAATATTTAGGGCCCCCAAATCATGACCTACACTACATATTGAATAATATGCAGTATTATTGAGTAATCCGGCAGGTGCCAGTTGTTGGGCTCCAGTTTCAGTTATAAGGGTATCTTGTTTTATTCAATGACGTGTTATTTCTCTATGAACTAAGGTGAACTGTCATTCTTAATTGAAAAAATCTTGTCTTGTCAAAGTGTAGGCTTTATTTCCTTCAATCAGGCAATTAATATCGTTATTTCATATTTCTACATTTACGTGTGCACGTGTACTCTGCAACTATAATGATACGGAACAGGGGATTATTACATACGTTGGATTCAAAGACCCACAGAAAAGTTGACACTCCGGCGTACTCCTTTATGCCATAAAAAAGTAACCCCATAGCATTTATTAATGCCGTAGGGGTGTGAGATGTCAGCGATCTCACATTTCACAGGCTCTGCAAATGAGGGCGGTAGCCATCTCCTCTCCCTCGCAGTCTTTACTTCACGGATTAATCCGGTACCCATTTAAGGCTGGGTCGACCTGGGAGCCGTTGCGATCTGAAAACATTTCCGCCTCAACTGGGGAATGAACCCAGGACCACTCATATGCGAAGCCAGTGCGCTAACCACTGCGCTAACGCGGTTCCCTATGCCATGCAACAACACAAAAACAAAATTACTAGAGTTAGTAATTCAGCATAGTCGATACTGTACAGCAGATGTCTCGGTTCTAAACCAACCAACAGTTAATATATAAACATAAACGAGACAGTGTTTGTGTGTGCGGGAGGGGGACGCTATTTGAGCTGTATCCTGTCTAATTATGAAGGTGTACTATTTCTATCGATTTTATTTAATCGGTATTTAAACAAGTTGATCTGACATCGTTATTTGAGAAGACTGTTCTCGATTTCTAACTTCCATAAGTTCTGTCGACGTCAGGGAACACCAGAACTTTAAATGTATCAACTATCTTCGTCTGGATTAGACCATTCGCTCATGCTTCTTATTGTCATGGGTATTTATTTTCACATAATGGTTCCACTGATGAATCAAAGTGAAGAAATTACAGTGAAGAGGTCAGAGCCGAACACTATGCAGCTGGGCGATCCCAGTTAATAGTGGCACCCAGCAATGACTCCTCTAGCAGTCAGACAAAATGGAGAGGGTTTACGGTTTAATGAAAATTGAATGATACATGCCACTATTTAAAAAAAAAGAAAAACATGATTAACAAATCCACCTCTCACGAAAAAATTCTATTTTAATAAATACCCTCACCTACTTCAGATAAGTTTCTACTGCTCCGCCTAACGGCAATAATAAATGATCTACCATTTCTTAGTAGGAAGTTTAAATAACTGCAGATCGAATCATTTGTTTTCTTTTATAGCTTACTCTTAGAACAATTTGTCTTTACAAAGACTTTACAAATTCATTGAAAGTTAATCTAGACATTTGATGAGATCGGGTTAGTTGTATTTCTTTCCACATGACAATTACAGGGCCAAACACTTGATTTATTTTCTTTCTGTTGCGTAGAAAATTAGCTTTTCTTCTTGTTCGTTCATTCTCAAATTCTTTCAAACTAGCAAGATGTCAGAAGAACGGAGTAAAATTGGCCATGCTTTACAGTTTTAATGTGATATTTACGCCAAACTTTCTTCAGCATGATATTTGAGTCACTATGGGATGGACAATCAAAAACCCCGTAATCGCCTCTAACATCATAAAGGGATGTGTCTTTATTATTCTTGCCTCCAATTTTGGTCCGGAAAACAAACACGCAAGGGTGAACATTAACTAATATATCTCTAAACTGACATATTAGACACAATATTAACAACATTAAAGTGAACGCATGGTCACGCCAATCTAACTGCAGAGAATGTCCTTCAATGAAGGGCAAACTATGACATTAAAATCTATGGTACACAACAAGAAATGGATAACACTGCCCAATGTATACAAGAGAGAACACTTCAGATATGGACATTATTAGCGAACGAAAGAATAAACTAACATATCCAACTGTGTATCATGTATTCGTGATTTCTTTGCCAGATATCTAATGAATTAGATTATTTCTTCCTCTTCTCTCAATCCAACTTACAGGGAATGACAATATTGTGGTCTCACTAACCAATCATTTTGAAAGTGGAAAATTATTAAAAAAATATAATCAGTATCTCTGTATTCAGGCGTCAATGTGTTTGCAAAATTTCAGAAAAATCAAGACCGATGGCGACAGATCACTTAGTAGTACTGGCGAAGTGCCATGTAAAGTATGTCCTCTTTTTCTTCTGGTCAGACTAGGAATGTGCAGCTTTTGTAATGTGATTAACTTACTGTGCTACAACAACTGATCATTTGTTAAACTTAAAATTTCATTGCTTTTTGCTCTTCTTGAATGTCCCTTTCCCAATAAGTTACGCTCTTGTATTTGTAAACTTCCGTTGACAGAGTGATTGTGTGTCCTTTGTTTCGTCTCATATAACAGAATAACTATTATATTTGTTTTGCCACATACTTCTAAGTTGCTTTCGTCATTATTTGTTTTACAATAATCGATTTGTATTAAGATATTCAGTGACAAAGAAGTTAAAGCAAGCGCTAGAAAGGACAGGCACAATTATATAAACAACTTAGCATTGGAAGATGAATCAGCCTCAAAACACAACAACAGCAAGATACTACACCACATAACCAAACAACTGTGCAATCAGCCACTTGTCCCAAACGCATCTATTAAAGACAAAAATGGAAAAGTTGTAGCAACTGAACAACAAAAGCACAGATGGGCCGAACATTTCTAAGATCTACTTAACAGACCCCCACCCCAATCTACTCCAAATCTAGAGGAAGATGAGACAATGCCACCATTAGATGCTTCGATAGAAAATTTCACCCTTGAAGAGGTAAAACAAACCATCCAGAAATTAAAAAAACAATAAAGCAGCAGGTCAAGATGACATCACAAGTGAAATGTTAAAAGCAGCAAATGATAATACCGTGTCATTTTTACTGGATATTTTCAATATGATTTGGAAAAACTAATGCCCACCCCAACAATGGAAAAATGGCATCATTATCAAACTACCAAAAAGAGGAGACCTAACAAGCTGTGATAACTGGAGGGGAATCACACTGCTATCCGTACCTGGCAAAATCCTTTGTAATATGATGCTTGCAAGATTAAAGTCATCCTTAGACAATAAACTTAGAGAAGAGCAGTCAGGCTTTAGACCAGGTCGTTCCTGTCTCGACCATATATTCACTCTTAGAACAATGATAGAAGAATATCTAGAATTTAGATCTAATCTCATAATAAACTTCGTTGATTTTCAAAAAGCCATCAACAGCATCCAGTGACCATCGCTTTGGGAAATTTTAAAAATATATGGATTCCATAACAAATGTATAAAAGTGATAAAATCATTCTATACCAACTCAAAATGCTGTGTTAGAACAGAAAGAGGCAATTCAGATAGGTTCCCTGTGATTACTGGTGTTAAACAAGGCTGCCCTATGTCACCATTACTATTCAATATTGCAATTGACTGGGCTATGAGAAAAGGCACATCCAACACAAATTTAGGAATCAGATGGATAAATAAAACAACATTAGACGACCTGGATTTTGCCGATGATCTTGCACTATTGAGTGAAAACCATCAAGATGCACAAACAAAAACTGATAGATTAAAACTCATTGCCGGACAAATAGGTCTCCAAATCAATTCATCAAAAACGAAAATTAAGGACTTCACCAATTCAACTAACGAAATTACCTTAAATGGACAACTTGAAAAAGTACACAAATTCTCCTACCTAGGAAGCAAATTAACACTCGACGGTGATGTCATGCCAGAAATTACAACTCGCATTGCCCAAGATATGAAATTGTGAATATAAATAATCGATTCATGTAAGGTGTTCAACGATGTTCAAATACGGTTATTTCATTTATGGCATCACACAAACACGTGTACATGTACGTGCGTGATAGACATCACAAATATGCACACACACATATTTATGTCTGATAATTTCTGTTGCTGTGACATGATCGTCGAGAGACTCTTCCATTCCTGAGAGAAAATGCTTATTGGTTGCATTTAAAAACATTATTTTTGCTTAATGATCGTCTGCAGGACGCAAGAGGCCAAACATACATATGTATGCATATATATATATATATATATATATATATATATATATATATATATATATATATATATATATATATATATATATATATATATATATATATATATATATATAAGCCTTTTTGCTTCTTACACACAACCATTAAGCAAAAAGAATTAAAAAAAGAACTCAATAAGAATTTTCTCTCAGGAATGGAAGACTTTCCATGCGATTGTCACAACAGAATAAATATATATATATATATATATATATATATATATATATATATATATATATATATATATATATATATATATAATATATATATATATATATATATATATATATATATATAATGTATGACAGATATATGACAGCAATAACTCATAAAGTAACGATTCTATCTTGACTAGGCTATGCCGGCGGCTGTTCAGCTCTCAAAGGCTGGGAGTTGTGTATGCAGGCAACAGATGGCATTGAATATTGTAATTAAGTCCCCGTTGCTTTACAAGCACTGAAATGGGCGACCGACACGGAGTACGTTGTTTGGGTAAAACAACATTAACAGTCTGACCTCCATGAAACTTTACATACTACTGTGTTCTCTCTCTCTCTCTCTCTCTCTCTCTCTCTCACTTATATCCTTTTTTTACTTTCTCAAA
This sequence comes from Meghimatium bilineatum, assembly GCA_034231615.1. NCBI lineage: Eukaryota > Metazoa > Mollusca > Gastropoda > Stylommatophora > Philomycidae > Meghimatium > Meghimatium bilineatum. The sequence continues at coordinate 88,422,166 of CM067299.1, forward strand.
CGTTAGCTAGGTTTGTTGGTATGCCTGCATGTACGTATATTCAAGTTTACTTTTCCACGGCACTGAGCCGAATATGGTGATAAGTCGGTATTGACCAACGGTATACCTATGGATTATGATGTCATCACCACTCCCGCAAGCTTTACTTTCGCAGAAGATATGGTGCCCATTTTATTAGGCTGGGTTGGAAATTTGAAAAATATTTCTAACAATTTGAAAACTGGACCTTGAACTGGAACACATAATGTTCTACATTCCATCAGGAAACGTGTGTAATGTTATCACGTAAAGGAGGGGGGGGGGGGTATTTTAGACGTATTGTAGGGGGATGTGTACCTGTACCTGTAGATCCTGATTGTGAATTGTGTTTGTGACTAAGTAAGAGACACAGATGATAAACAAATATATCAGGCATGAATCAATACATGTCATGAATGCATGTGATATATGTTATGAGTTATATAATCATATGACCGTATCGTGTGACTGTGTGGAAAGGGGGGGGGGTCGTCTACTAACAATTGTGTCTTGAAAAGGTAGCCATAACTCAGCGAGAGAATTCTGTACGCCCATGGCTACATTTTACTTCGTTCTTTGATTCCCCGAGGACTTTTATTTGTTCTCCCATCTGACTGCATTACATTGATTTAAAGAGTGAGAATCTACGAGGGGAATCATGATAGAAATAAAATTGCAACACTGCAGTCATGGCGTCTCTACTACAAAAGAAAGACATGTACATGTAGAAGCAACACTCGTCATTTGACTAGTGGTGCTGCGATTCTATGAGGGTAAGTATATCTCATTGAGATGATAATAAATAATGGCGATTAATATAAGAAAATGATGTAAAGATCAAGTGGAATATAATTGGATGCATAATCGATAGTTTTCACTTGTTATTGTTGATTGAGTCTCGCGATGTCAACATGGATGTGGAAATTAACAATAGACTGGCAAAAGCTAGTGCTGTATTTGGCAGATTACGCAACAATGTATGGGACAGAAGAGGTATAAGAACAACCACCAAACTACAAGTATATCATGCTGCTGTTATACCAACCCTACTATACGCCTGCGAAACGTGGACAGTGTATGCTAGACATGCAAGAAAATTAAATCATTTCCATCTTACATGCTTACGTAAATTACTAAACATCCATTGGTGGGACAAAGTACCAGACTACGAAGTCTTGGAAAAATCAACCTCAATAAGCATCCACACAATACTTATGAAGGCGCAAGCACGCTGGGCAGGCCATCGTGTGCGTATGGAGAACTCGCGTTTGCCAAAACAAATATATTATGGAGCACTCAAGGCAGGATTTCGAAAAGCTGGTGGACAGAAAAAGCGCTTCAAAGACACGCTCAAGTCATCCTTGAAACATCTTAACATTGACGTAGGCGCTTGGGAGAGCCTCGATTAGGATAGAACAGCATGGCGTTACAGCATTAGAACGGGAGCACTAGCGGCGGAAGAATTCAGACAAGACACTGCCAGACATAAGCGGACACGTAGAAAAGAAAAAACATCTCAACCTCACACAAATACCTTCTTTTGTTGTCAATTCTGTAAAAGAACAATTTGTGCACGCATTGGACTTGCTAGACATTTAAAAACGCACTATTAACTTTTATTATTTTTATTATTTATTGTTATTATTATTATGGTTGAGTTTTTGGTCATCGTCGATCACGACGGACGAACATCAGTCAATTATACAACTGTGGTGGCTCATCGGAAATCCTTCTACAACAACACATTTAACTTGTCATATGTTGATTTTTATTTGTCTCTTTGTATCGCCAGCCAATGAAAATCACGAGAAAGGTATACTGCATCACGTAAGAACGATGTTTCCCAATTTAGCCCACAGGTCTTACATTGTCGATAGTACACGTGTTGTGTGAAGATATCTAATTTTATGTGCGAGTGTGTCACCATTAAGTTAGTATAGAAATTACGTGTCTCTTGAAGCATAACTCCGCAGCAATTTGAAAGTGCCAACAGACATCAACAATGTGTGATAGTTCAAATACAGAAGTTTTTTCACAGCAGAAAGTATTTTGAAAATGTATTGAAATGAGGACACACACACACACACAAGGAAGTAAAATATTAGCTGAAGTAAAAGTCAATCCCTTGATTGTATTCCTCTTCTTGTGTAATGTGACCCGTATTTCTGGAGTCATTCTGTTAAAAGTTTTGTGTCCACATGTCAGGATAGACTTCTGTGTATATACAAGTCGTCGTGCAAAATAGCACTGCAAACGGGTTGACTGATCATTAGTAACTTGTGCGCATAGTGTGTATAGCCATGCACTCAAAGGCACAGAAACAATCAGATGAGCCAAGATGAGTAATGTTGTTTAATATCCACGCAGAGAGCTATTCTGGCGGATTTGAGGCGCGCACCTAGTGTGTCCTAAAAAAGGTAGTGCATTTGGACAAAATCGGATAACCTTTACCACAAATAAGAAAGAAATACAGATGGAAGACTACATACATATTACATCATTTGATACGGTACACTCTGGACTAACTAGTTTGGAAAGTACAAAGGGAAATGGTGAGTTTGAAGACTAGAAGATACGGGATGGCGAATATACAAATTTCTGAACCGTAAGAAACAACTACTAAAGGAAGGGTAAGATGTAGGGAGTCACATATTCAAAAGAACTACTACGGAAGCGGAAGTTGGATGTTCGGACCACTAGTGCGCGCGCGCACACACACACATTAAAACCCACGAGACAACGTAAATCAGTGCTTTGGTCTACATCATGTTGAAAATCTTAGTGTGACCACTATCCTAATTTGAGCGAGATGAGAAAAATTTGAGAGTGGTAATTTGAATAAATTAGTGGGGGGGGGGGAGAGAACTTTCTATTTGTGTGGAGTACCTACCTGGAGGAAGCGACGGTTTGTTATAACCCTCATTTTTATGTACTCATTTCATGTACTAAATACTGCTGGATTACATGAACTTAAGGGCGGTTATCATCACTCACGGTTAGTTGTGTCAATTATTTGCTAAGTCAGCAGAAAAACATACATACAGGATTTCTCAACTAGACAAAATGATAACAAATTTAAAGCACATGTGCATCAAAGGTTCACAAGACGTTGAGGATTGACTTCATTGTACTCGGGTTATTCTATATGTACTCCGTCCCTCTGAATGAAACGACACAGCCTTCCAATAGCACCACTCATAGCTGCAAGCTATAATCCACATGGATCTCGGAAGAAAAATCAATAGCAAGTTGTCGAGAACGGGACTTGAACCCGTTGGCTCTTGAGCATAAAGGAAAGGATTTAAGCCAGGAATCCTCGAAATACATATGTGTGCGTGTGTGTGTATATATATATATGCGTATATCTGATGTTTTATACAAAACATATACGGTAAATGTATGATATCAAGGACGCGTAAGCATAAACAAAATTAACCAAGACTGACCAGTAGTTCGCTCCAGAATCAAATCAAGATAATTTCAACACTATTTTTCCCTTTTAAAATTTCAATAAAATTGCAGCATCTCATTACTTCTGTAATGCAATGCCGCGGATTCTTTTGTGCATGTGGGTTTTTTTTTTTTAAACCAGTTTTAATAGATTAAAATGGAAAGTCAATTCCCGAGTCGTGAAATAGATCGTTACTTCCCTGATGGAGAACATTTTCTCCAAGCTTTAGCTCATACATGTAGATGTCTGGAACTATCCCAGTTTTCTATTCTATTGCCTGTCTTGACAAATGTTCAGCCAGTAAAAGTATCTAACCATCTTGGTGGCGCCCACAATTAACTTTCATTGCAAGTATTCTTACAAGACTGGTTTCGACAGACAAGCTTGAGTTCTAGCCATTCACTCATTGTAAGAATCCAGCCTTCAACTCACTATTGTGTGTAAGAATCTAGGCCTCAACTCACTCCAGTACGAAAGAATCCTGCCTTAAACTCACTGTTGTGTGTGAGATCCTGCCTTCACTCACTCCTGTGTGTAAGAATCCTGCCTTCAAATCACTCCTGTGTATAAGAATCCTGCCTTCACTCACTCCTGTGTATAAGAATCCTGCCTTCAACTCACTCTTGTGTGTAAGAATCCTGCTTCCAACTCAATCCTATACGAAATAATTCAGCCTCCAACTCCTCCTGTGTGTTATTATATTTAAAACATTGTATAATCAAGGCTGACTTAATATAACCTACTAGAATGTATCCAGAACGAACTGTGCATTTTATTCTTTGCTGTGCTAGAGAAGCTCACACTATGAAAGGAATATGTTTGGATTTATGTTGATGCATTTCTTTCAAATATTACAAAAATCAGATATTATAAACGCATAGAAGATGGCAGAGTGTTGGTGACTAAGCACAATAACAAAAAGAACACACCTGATTGGTCATATAAAGAGACAACAATTTAGAAAGATAAATAATAAGCGCAGAGCACATGGGAGGGAAGAAAAGGGCAGACCAATAAGACAATTAACTGACGACATCAATGATAACATGAATACATTGTTGGACAATGCAAGCCGTATGGCCCAAGACAGATAAGGGTTCAGGGAGTTCATAGGGAATACATCGTTCCGGAAGAGAGTACATCACATGACACACATCCCTCTCAAGTTCTGGCCCCAAACTACTAAACTATACATGCATACTACTATTGACTATAGATACCAACAAGACACAGAAAAACAAGAGCTAAAAATAAACATACATGGAGAAAAACTACAACAAGTAAAACATCAATATCTTGGACACATAATCACAAATAATGGAAGATGTGAAACAGAAGTTAAAAGGAGAATAGGGATGGCTAAAAGTACATTCAATGACGAGAAAAATATTAACTTCTAAACAAATTACAAACAAGTTAAAATGAGAATTATAAAATGCTACATCTATTCTATAGTAATGTATGAAATGCTCAGAAACATTGGTACTAAATAAACAATTAGAAGACAGAATTGATTATTTTGAGATGTGGGTATATATAAGAATAGGGAGAACATCATGGAAAGAGAAGAAAACAAATAAAGAGGTGCTAAAAACAATATGAAGAAAGAGCTACCAAGAGAAATAAAGATGAAGCAAATAAAATATTTTTTGACACATTATAAGACATGATACCTTATTGAAGACCTTACTTGAAGGTGAAGTCAAAGGGAAGCGAGCAAGAGGTAGGAAGAGATACAAGTGGGAGAGTAACATCACATGATGGACAGGTTAATCTAGCAGAGTGCACCACCAAGACGAGAGACAAGGGATGTTGGAAATTCGTTGCAGTCAACCTTCGTTGCGCAGACGGCACTTGATGATGACCACTAGCCAATACTATAGATCTAAACGGACATAAGAATCAAGTATAACAGTTCGGGATGTCACAGGCTGATAAGACGATAAACCATGTTACACTTGTCGTGACCTTAGGAGTACAAACAGAAAAATAGACTCCAAGTGATATGACATGACTACCGCAAACGTCAACATTACCTTGACTGGAACAGAGGACAACAGTTTTATTATTTTATATGACTTCTTGTGGTGAATGTTGCTGACTTGTTTTATTCGAAGCATGATCTTCCGTTTATTAAAAAATATTGTCAAATCTCGAACCCAGTTTCTGGATCGATTTAACGCAGATAATTGGAAATTTAATGCTTTAATTGCGGTTCATCAACAAATACTTCCAAATGAACGATCAGCCCGGTTGAAAGTGACTTGTATTCTGACTTTTTAATGAGCAATAGCAATAAAATAGAATTAGAATCAAATACAGAACTGGACTATGATTCTAGCAATGATGGTCATAGATTGGTACAAGATAGTTATACGGGACCAGGTGAGTGTATGGGCACCATATTCCAAAACAGGAGCGCTGCACCGCCTTTACTTGCTTATATAAAATAATTTGAAATTAAACCTTTTAGTTAAATGATAGAGATAAACATGTTTGGAAATCGTTCTTGTTAGAACGTCTGAAATTTCAAATCCCTAACGTATTTTGCTTGATTTTGATATCCTTTTTTTAATGATCACTCAAAAAACCCCATTGTTTTTTTAGTTGTTTTTGTTTGTTTTTGTACAAAAAGTTGCGTGGCAGTGGGGAAAACTCTTGGGTTAAAAATGTGCGGCAACCAGTGTTAATATCCCTATTTTTGACAGGTAATGTAGAAACTGCGGTGATTACAAACCATATCCCCCGGATTTATCAACTAATCGGCGATAATGTTAGGGATGAGGATATCTTAAGTTCAAAGATATGAAGCTGCAGTACAAAGTTTGAAGCATAATTAATCTGCGGAACAGTGGAAATCTACATGAAAACGTTTCCCAACGTATGCTGGAGAAGACTGTTAATCTACTTGTCAGTGAGAATGGATAGAACGTCGCTCAACAGTTCAATAAACAGTAACATGCCTCTTTCGGTGTTAGTATGTTGTCACTGTGTGTATTAAGTGTTGGTTTAAATATCTGATTGATGTTGGTTTCTTCAACCTTCTGATCCACATATCGATCCGTGTAAAACGGGAATCAGCGTAAAAAATGATTTAACCAATTTGTGTGTCTTCTTTTTATTTGTGTGTGTTCTTTTAGTTTCCTTATTATTTTTGTTAGTCATATGATAGTTTCACTGCACTTTCCCTTTATTCACTTCTACATGCACCATGGCTGGCTACCATGTTGGCGATCACAGATCTCTAGACAAACACATAGTCTCATTGATATTTAGGTAAACTGCAGATGAATCTCCTTTTCACGATTTTAAACTTGTCTGTGTAATATTTCTTTTTCTGACACATAAGTTTTCACAATGTACCTCCTACCATGTAGTAGAAGATCTTTACTCCTAATAACGAGTGCTTTAACATGTCAGTGCTTTCCATTGATCTGGCTTGACAATTTCACAACTTTGTCATCATCTGCCATCTCCGCTACGAACGTTGGCAGCAACTGACCTCCAACATCCGTTGTATATTTTCTTGGTGATGCACTCTGCCAGACGGTATCTTCATCTTGATGATTCTCTACCGCATGTATCTCTGCATATCTATTGCTCGCCTCAGTTCAACTCTACCTTCAAGTGAAGTCTTTAACTAAGTGTCACGTCATGTCTTTTAAGTAATATGCCCAAAATAGTGTAGGTCTTTGATTTCTATTTTTTAACAGTTCATTTTTCTTATACAGTGTTGTCAGAAACTATTTCACAACATACGTCAATACTAATGCCTTTATTTCAGTGACTTGGTAGCACACAGTTATACTTGGGTGATAGCAATATGGTGTCAATATATGGAATCACCATGACCTCTCTTCTCGACATCTGTAAGTACAAGGGATATACAATAGTAGTAGGTCAGCTTTAAAATATATTTCATTGAAACTAAGATACGTTTGTTGAGTTAGAGATTAAACCATCGGACTTACAGACCACTCGGCAACATATCGCAACAATTTGTATAGGATCTTCGTTTAATTGTATCAGCTGCTTTTTGCACAAGGCATAAGGAAGTGATGGTCCAGGGCAAGACACGCATTTTTTTTCTTATGAACCAACAGCCTAATTTAAAAATTAATATATGTGCTGGACCCGAGCTCAGAAAACACTACTCAGAGTTCTAACGGGCTGGGAACAAAACTACGAGTAAGGGGTGGGGTGGGGGAGGATTAGGCCACATACCACACGAGAAACTCAATCCGGCCTGCCGACACACAAAGATGGACACCCACTAGACAAAGGAATTCTTTATGTCAAGTGTATATTCCTTTTTCAGATAATTAGCTCTTTGAGCAAGCGTACTGCGGAAGTCGGATGTGTTTGAGTCATTGGCGCAAATAAAACGGCGGCACGACACATATTGGCTTCCCCGACTACAAGCTACTAAAAATCTAGTGCGACCATTAGACCATTGTCCTGCTTTAAGAAAGATTCCGGGGGAAGTTTAAAGCGAGCGAGCGCACGGGCACACACACACACGCACGAACGCACACACACACCACAAGTACTAGTGTAATAGTATTCCAGAAAATATAGTATTTTCAATACGACTGAATAACGTAAATATAAACTCTGTTTATATTTCAGTTTCCCACTGAGTTATATTAAAGATCGGCATATCTTCTCTATGTAGAGAGATGCCATTCATTTCATTTCATCTAAAGGAAGACACTTTCTGTGTCAAGTATTGAACTATATAAGCATAACATTTGTATAGTAATCAGAGCGACTAACTCATGTTTTCGTCACAAACACAATGATTGACAAGATGAATATTGTAACTTTTGTCTTTTTTTCCCACATATCTTAAAACAGAGATTCGTAAG
>CM067299.1:89030602-89286242 GCA_034231615.1 Meghimatium bilineatum
AAACTGTCTCCATATAAATTGATAAGTTGTCATATATTTTTGTGTGTTCTAATCTAGGAAGATGTTATATTTGTATGTTCCTTTCCCATATTCTCACTTTTTCTACACTTCTCTACAAGCCATTAAATATTTAATTAACAAGGCCGACTGGTTCATACATGAACCATGGAACAAACACCATCTATTTCCATCTCTAAGTAAATGCTCTAATCGCTTGACTGCACCATTTCACGTCTAGCAATTCATACGTTTGTTCCAGGCACAACCGTCTCTAGTGAGACCTGTTATCTAGCATTGTCACGTGACCATACTGGGGTCCTTGTTGGGGTTTTGGTTGGTGACTATTTATATACTTGGAGTCGCCTTGTCTATTTTTGGCATGTGAATCAAAGTACGTAAATAGTGGCCAACCGATTGTCCAAAAATAGTCAAAAAGGTAACGAATGAGGTTCTAATTAATTCAGTTGAAAGGTCTTAAATGAGACGGTCGAATCGGTCGAATCACTAGATTTGCACGCAGCGTGGCACACAAACGAAACATGTAGCCTCACGCTACAATCTCCATCGCACTTGAACAATATTGTTTTGTGTTTTGGAACTATGAATAATCAACCATATAGTTTCTAGTGAACAGGCTAGAATAGAAGGTATATATTCGAACGATCGTTGTCATTCTGAAACAGGAGTTTTAGTTTATCTTGAACACATTTGATATGAGTTATTTGCAAATAAATGTGAGACTGTGTAGCAATGGTAACTATAATATTAATTAAAATTATTCATATTTCTAGTAACTTTGCTTTGTTAATTATTAATTTTAGAGTAAGCTAGGTAATAACAGGGGGTGAGAATGGGCTCCAAACCCCTACTTTTAAAAAGTACATTCTGATAGTAAGCACTGCAAAAGTACATCATGAGTACTATAATGGCAGATAACGATAGTGCACACTATAAATGTAGATTCTGATAGCACTATAAAAGTAGATGCTGACAATAAGCACTATAAAGGTAGATACTAATGGTAAGCTCTATAAAAGTAGATACTGATTAGTACTCACTATAAAAGTAGATACTGATTAGTACTCACTATAAAAGTACATACTGATAGTAACCACTATGAAAGTAGATTCGGATTGTATGCATCATAAAAGTAGATACTGATTAGTACTCACTATAAATGTCAAGGAACAGATGTTATCCAACTAATTTTGTAGTTTTTTTATTTTAAAATATGAAGTGAAAATGTGTTATTTTTCCTTATAAGAACACTTAATCAATTAACAGAATCATCTAGGAAATGTTTCTTGTTCTTCTTCAGCGTTAATTCTCAAACTCCCGCTGGATCTCCCTTGTAGCAGGACCAAGACTCTACTAGATTTCCTACTAGAATTTCGCTGTGTTATTTGCGCCCATAACCCGACACATGCGTCTTCTGCGGTTTTTTCGCTAGTTCAGCAGACAATTGTGTTTTATTACGTATTCAGCAGTTCAGTAGACATTTATGTTTTATTATATGAGTATTATTTTAATTTTATTATTGATGGTAATTGACAGCACTAGAAAATCTGGATAAGTACATTTAAGATGTGCAGTTTAGTTAATTATGTATTAAATATCTAATTCAGATAGTTATACATTCATAAATTTGTATTTAATTTATCTAGATCAAAAATAGATTTCTAATTTAGACAAATCTGAACCAGATTTCTAATTTAGACACTATTAAATTATATTTCTAAGTTAATTAGTTTTAGACTAATATATAATTTAGACAGCTTTATAAGCGATTTTTAATTTAGACTTTCAGACTAGATTTCTAATTTAGACAATCATAAACTAGATTTATAATTTTGTTAGCTCTAGACCATGTGTAATCAAAGTACAATCCAAGGTGCAAGTCCGACCCTCTTTACTGGTCTGCCATACTGATTGAAATTGACTATATGCATTGACCCTTTGAGTTCCTTACGCCAATTGGAGACAGCTGCCACAACGTACTGTGGTACCTCAAATGACTTAAAAACCAGATTCTTGGCTCCATGCCACAAGACAAAAGCGGTCTGCCGACTTAAAAAATTGTTTACCTCTGCTGTGTAGATCTCTACTTAGATGTCTACTTACCTTGAGTCCTGTAATCTATCATTAGTCTAGCAAATTCAGAACATGTATCATTGAGCTAGTTTTTTAACGTATGCACTCTGATATGCCTTCCTTTTGACACTATTATTTTTCTGAATTGCCACAAGGTCAACTGATTGGAACTCACGAACCTTCTCCCCACATAATTATATCAAAACAAATTTCCCCCACCCCTCACCTACCAAAAGAAATAGTTTTGTACATAAATATTTTAAATCAAATACATGGTTATTTTTTATTTTTTGACATTTTAAAATCAAACTATTTAATTTTTATATAAAAGTCAACTATTTATTTGTTTTATCTAATTCAAACTACTTAATTGTTATATAGAATTCAAACTATTTAATTGTTATATAGAATTCAAACTATTTAATTGATATATCAAATAAAATTTAATTGATGTCAACTTTTTTCGACCCCCTCCCTCCTAGTTAACAAATGTCACATTTTTCAGACCACTTCTGCTATTTGTGGACGTAATTTATGGACATCCCATATCTTGCCTATCCCTCAGTTTCCGTTAACATGTGCTGCTAGCTCTGTTGTTTGTTGCTGTTTTGACGAGGGACATTGTCAATAACGACATAAATGCATATATACAACAAACATACATAAACATTTGTACATACACATATACATACATATGTGCGTACGTACACACACGCGTGCACACACACATACGTCATAGACATACATATACATACATACATACTCTGAAATATACATACTTTTTCACTAAGGGGGGTTTTTTAATATAAAGAATCATTCGCTTGTTTTCAAATGTTATTTATTTTTCTTTGTAAATCAAAAATTGTACGACCTTATTGTGAGTAAATTGTTACGATAGAGATTTTATCCAACTTTTGGCTAAATTCTTAGTTTAAAAAATGTCATGTTCTGATTTTCTTTTTAAAAAAGTGCGGGGGGTTAGGGGGAGCGCTGTATTTAAACACTTCTTACTTTCGCCTTATCTACAGTCTTGTACATTCATCGGACTTCCGGTTGCACGAAGATGGTGACGCAGACACATAAAAAAACAATGCTTTCTTTGTTTTCTACAAATCAAAGCTAATCTGCTGGAGTTTCCATGAAAACCATTCGATATTCAACTGCTGCTGATTAGTTCTACTCTTCGCAGGTCAATGCTATTTTTTTTAAGTACAGATCTAATGAAGTTACGTGCTGTTAAGTCAGCAGGCCACTTTTGTCAACGATCTGCTTTACTTGTGTTTATTTTGCATGCTGGAACCGACATCGTGTTACCTATACAATTAGTTTATTATGCTCTGATTTTGTCTGATACTGGAAGATCTCCGCAACAATGTATAAAACTGTAGCACTGGCAAGTGTCGTAAGTGGACTATTTTCTTGTAACAGTGTTTTCTTCCTTTTCTCCTTAAAGGTAAATGCAAATAAGGTAAATAGGTTACTGAAGAAAACTGTCAATATAAAATAATAAAATATAGAAAAGAACAATAAAACAAAGAACAAATACAATTGGCAACGTGTCGATCCAATTGGGACCTTTATCAAGACAATAAAAACAGTTAAGAAAACAAAACCATAACGAATATAACCAAAATGGCTGGGAGAATGATTCTTCTCAAAAAAACGTTCTTTGTTTTATTGTTATTTTCTATATTTTATTATTTTATATTGACAGTTTTCTTCAGTAACCTATTTACCGTATTTGAATTTACCTCTATTTGTCCGGTTACTGCAGCACTTCCTTTTTGTAGAACATCCTCCGTATTTGGGTTATTTATATTCCTATTTCTCTTCCAGGTTTATTCATGTAGTCCTGAGAATGAAATGAGTTTTATTATTATTTTCAGCTTGGCTGCGATATCTGCACCTTCTATGCATCATTTTTCGCAACTTTCGCCTGCTATGAGATATGGTAGCCAACCCTCAGACATCCTAGTAATCCTCTTACGACAGACAATCCATAATAGAATGTCTCTATTCTTGGTGTTCCTTATGGTCCCGGCAAAGTAAGGCTGACGGTATCTTATTTGCAGGAGTTTCACAAATGATTTATTACATGGACTTCCTTTTGCACCAAGATTGCGACGCACACATAATATTTTGAGGCTACAACGGTGACTTAGGACAGTACTTATAAGACATTTGGGCAAAATTAGTTAGGACTTCATTCGCTAAGTTTTGAATTTTTGTCGTGATATTAGTTTGTCCCTGTTTATATACTTAGAGTCGCCTTGGCTATTTTTGGCATGAGAGTCAATGTATATAATTAGTGACCAATAAACATAACGACAATCATTTTAAAAAGGAACGAATGAAGGACTAAGGAATTCTATGCAGAGATCTTCTATAGAAGGTGGTCATGCTGCAACGCATTGTAGAAAGTAAAGCTAATCTATTGGAGATGCCCATGAGAAGCAGCTTTTCATGCAGATATCACAAGATATACCACCCTATAGTCGAAGTCTGAAAATGCCGACCCACCAATCAGTCAGCTTGAAATAGAGCGTTTACTCTAGACAATTCAACCCATGCATCATACGGCCAGATGTCAAAATGCCGTTCACGAGCGTGACCACAAAACAGACAGCAAGTGGTCAAACTGCCTAGAAAACAAACCGCTCCTATAAATTACCACTATCGGACTGCAAGTTTAATAATTGATTGCAGATGACAACATGTTTCACTTAGCGGATTTTATTTTACTTTTATCGATTTCTGAACTGTTAACGGTTCTTTAAGTGCGCGATATGCTCCTGGGACAGTTTATCATTCAGCTCTGATAAGACTAAGCTGCCATTACTATATTGTCGCTGATATGTTAATACAGTGATTATAGATCTGCGTAAACATTCGTGGATTTCAATTCGTTCTAGCATTTATGTTTATATTTCTGCGGTATTCTGATTTGATTTATTTGTGTATTTCTACATGCACTCTATGATTTATACATCTATTTCTACATGCACTCATGATTTATCCATCTATTTCTGCATGTACTCTATGATTTATTGATTTTCTTCCGGGTGTGTTTTATTATTTATCCTTCTACTTATGTTTATATTCTATGATTTATCTATTTACTTATGCGTGTGTTCTATGATCTATCCATCTACTTATTCATGTATTACTAAATCTAACATGACGTAGAGGACTGACTCCATTGTACTCGGATTACCCTACATGTACTCTGTTTCTCTCACGCTGCCTGTCGAGAGTACCACTCATAACGCGTTCTTCGTAGTTACAGGCGATAAGCACCAGAATCTCCGACAAAAATCCACTTTTTAAACAAGACGATGCAGATCTTCATTATATGATTTATACGTATAGACTAATTTATCCGTCTATATATCCATATATTATATGATATATCCGTCTATGTATACATGTATTATATGATATATCCGTCTATTTCTACGTATGTATTATGGTTTATCCATCTAATTATCCATATATTGTAGGTGTATTTCTATGTATGTGCTATAATTTATCCATCTACTTCTCCATATAATATATGATCTATCCGTCTACTTATCCATATGTATTTTATATACTTATCCATATATTATATGATCTATCTGTCTATTTCTACGTATGTACTATGATTTATCCATGTAATTATCCATATATTATATGATCCATCTGTCTACTTATCCACATATTATATGATATATCCGTCTACATTTGTGTGTGTTCTCAAACAATCCTTCTTAGCTAGATATTATTTAAAGAACGATATACGTTGTGTACATTGTAACAGCAAACAAGAAGGCCATCTCCGTGAACTCTTCTACCCCTAACATCGCAAGGAAAACAAGGGCCACAGCGTATAAATAGACACCAATATATTGGTCTACAGCGTACGTCATGGTAGCAATGATTGCGTCTTTTCTCCTGACCCAACATATTTCAGTAGATCATTTTCAAATCACTCTCAACTTGGGGGGGGGGGGGGGGGGGGATATATTCCATTTAGTCTCCTCTTACCACATGCATTGAAAGATGAAGTGTTGCTATTTCGTCCTGCCCATCGAGTTCTGGGGAAGATTTATCCTGATATCAACGAATTACCTGACACATTTCGTCTTCATAGGAACGATAAACGAGATAATAGAAGATATTCACACATAATAGCCTTTTGTAATTGTTTATAACTGTCAAGAAAAAGCAGCAATAAAAAGTAATATTGAAGCTTGCATAATGTTTGCAGCAATTGCTATATTAACTTGTGAAAAACTGTAACTATTCATGCAAGCACATTATTATCAGCTCAAGTAAGAAATTGGCTTTAAAAACGTAGAAGGAAGGAATATAAACTATTTTGAATGAGGTCAATAGAAAGATTCTAATTTGCTGGCGTATTGGCTATGCATGAGTTGATTGATAGCAAATTGTAAATTTGATTGGCAAACACTCTTGGTAACAAGACTTCAAATGTTGAATTCGTCCTGTTTTTAGGTTAATGAGACTTACACCAACGTGAAAAGGTTGTCGTTTAGCTGTCAAAAATATAGAAATATTATATAAATAAATTAACTGACAAAAACATCAGCTTACATACGGACCGAACTTCATGTGAACTGAGTTACGGATATACAGATGTATGGATAAACTGACAGACAGACAAGAAGATAGAATAACTTAATGTTAGATAGATCCATGGATATACAGGGCGATATGCTGACAGAAAAACATGCACAGATATAGGGATTAATTTATAGATAAGCAGACAGCAATTAATTTTTTTAAATACTCAGACATATAGGCAGACATATATTTAGACAGGCATAGAAAATAGAGATGAAGAAACAGACAGATAGAAAGTTAGTTAGGTACGTGGATAGATCCATCGATGGATACACAGAAAGATAGATAGATTTATAGATAGACATGTAGACCGATAGACAGACAGACGGATAGATGGATGACTGAATGTGTATATTGATGTATGGCGAGAAATACAGGCAGATAGACAGGCATGCAGACAGACAGACAGACAGACAGACAGAAACTCTGCTTTCAATAGTATTCATTAATGATGTAGACTAAGATGTTTCAGTAAATATAAGATTATAACAAAAATTAGATACAGACTGTCAAGTTTCTAACAATTAATGTTTTGTCAAGAAAAAGTCAAGTTTGAACATTTGATAACCACTAGAAATGATCAAGATGTGAAAAACATTTATTCCGTCTACAACAATACTTGTCTATATATGCGTAATTGTTACCTAGGTTGTCTCTGTTGTTAAATGTTAGTCCTCGAATGCATTTATGACATTGCTTTTATTGTTCCTATTTTTTACTGTTTTTTCCGTGTTTGTATTTTATTTTCTTGAAAATACCTTAAGGTTAAAACGGTTTTATATATTGTTATACGTATTTTTTCTCACCAACACCCTATAGTTTGTGCGTTTATTGTGAATCTGATCGGCCTTGTATAAGTATTATTATTCTCCGGAATAAACTTTGCTAACTGATTTTCAAACCCTAAACAGTAGAAGAAGTGCACATTAAGGTAACAGTTTTCTGTTACAAATATAACAAATATTGCCATATTAAATCTTAGGGCTTACATAAAACAATGAAGAATAAGAAGAAAAAACAACAAAATCTATTATGCTGTGTGTATCCTCCTATTATTATCATATGAAAGAAAGATCAGAATGTCTCATTCACTGGTCTATGCAACTATCGGGAGTTGGATGTAAGATCGGAAGGTCT
This sequence comes from Meghimatium bilineatum, assembly GCA_034231615.1. Lineage (NCBI taxonomy): Eukaryota > Metazoa > Mollusca > Gastropoda > Stylommatophora > Philomycidae > Meghimatium > Meghimatium bilineatum. The sequence goes on from CM067299.1 coordinate 89,038,457, forward strand.
CATTCACTAGTCTATGCAACTATCGGGAGTTGGATGTAAGATCGGAAGGTCTCATTCACTAGTCTATGCAACTATCGGGAGTTGGATGTAAGATCGGAAGGTCTCATTCACTAGTCTATGCAACTATCGGGAGTTGGATGTAAGATCGGAAGGTCTCATTCACTGGTCTATGCAACTATCGGGAGTTGGATGTAACATCGGAAGGTCTCATTCACTGGTCTATGCAACTATCGGGAGTTGGATGTAAGATCGGAAGGCCTCATTCACTGGTCTATGCAACTATCGGGAGTTGGATGTAAGATCAGAAGGTCTCATTCACTGGTCTATAAAACTATCGGGAGTTGAATGTAAGATCAGATGGCCTCATTCACTGGTCTATGAAACTATCTGGAGTTGGATGCAAGATCGGAAGGCCTCATTCACTGGTCTATGCAACTATCGGGAGTTGGATGTAAGATCAGAAGGCCTCATTCACTGGTCTAAGCAACTATCGGGAGTTGGAATATTATGGGTATAAAAAGCTCAGACGCCTCCCCCACCCCTCCACATCCCATTTTAACGAAAGGTCATAAGTGGATACAAGTGCTTTATTACTCGTAATTCTTGAGGATAGAAAGAAACACGCCCGTGTGTTGCCGTTTGAAGAAAAGCCCTGGAGGGAAACCCCCTTCCCCTCCCCCAATAAAGAATCGTCCTAAAATAAACATCATCAACATCAGGGACCGCATACTCATCAGAGGTTGACTTGAACGGACCTCCAAAATCGTCTATCCCATTTGTACCTATGCCCTCTTCCTACCTCTTGCTCTCTGTCCTTCAGGACTCTACCTTTAAAGTAAGGTCTTCCACTGGGTGTTATGTAATATAATATGTTCAAAATATTTTATTCGCTTGAGTATTATTTCTTTTAATAGTTGTTTTTTGTTCATAGCCACTGTTGTCAGTACCTCTTTGTTTGTTCTCTTCCTAAAAGGATACAACAGTAGAATGTATGGCAAATCTTGGGGATAGAACGAAACAACCCCATCATTTGGAGGCGGTGGGGAGCTAAAAGAAGAGCAAAGAATAATATTGAAGACGTTTGAATGAATGTCCAAGTGACATATCTGCCATACATGTCGTACGATACGACTAAAAACATTTGGGGAGAGGGCGATATTGGCTGTTCCGCCCCAAAGTGGACCACAGTGGCCCATAAGTCATGCTGAATTGATATGTCAGCTCGAGTGGCGCAGATATCTTAGCCAACCCATAACTATGACACAACGAATTCCGTTACCATAACTACATTTTACTGATCTACATGAGTTTGAAAATGAAAATTTATAAGAAAGAGAAGGAAACAAACATCTTATTGCCATTGCTACATTTGTTAACGACGCAATACATCCTGGTTACATTGATATCAAAACATTCCGTACACCTCTTGTTGTGACAGTTTACATGTGCATGATCGCAGTATAGAATGAAATAATTGAGTACAAGTGTATGTTACAGCTTTGCAAGATCATTCGTTGAACGAATACAATCACCATTATACAGATCGAGTTTAGGAAGCGATCATCAAGAATAAAACGCATTTCAATGAATGCAGGTTTATCTTCTAAGAATATATTTATATCTCCTATTTGTTATTCTTGTTTTAATGTGCGATGAATTTGGAGTTTGTTATGCTTGTCCTTTATTTCAGGTAGTTGAATTTCAGACTCCACGTCTGTTGTTGCTGGTTAGTTCTTATGGCGTGGCAGGTGTTCAGAACCTGAATCTATTTTTTTAGAGAATTTCTTGATTCATTGTAGTAGTGGGTGCAAATCTGCTAGCTCAAAAAAAAAAAAACTCAAAAGGCGTTGAGGATTGACTTCATAATACTTGGTCTATCACCTAAAATCTATTCCAGGTGTTGTGATACCAGTACAATTTCTCATAACTCACAATTCGTTCACAGGTATATGTCAAAAATTGACGGCATAATATATCTTTGACAATAACCCTTTATGGTCTTGACTGTTGCCATTTTGTCTATTGAATACCCAGATGATAGCTGGTCTAGCAGGTAGGATAAGGATATATCTAGTGATATGTTGTAGTCATTGTTATTTCTTACTTTTTAATGGTTTTTTTCATGATTGATGTCTTATAGTCACAAAGAAGCAAAAACGATGGTCTTATATTCCAGTTCACACTCTATATTCCAAGATAGAAAAATAGCAGGTGTAAAAAGTCGACAACTACATACCTTTCTCTATACATATTTAGATATATCTCTACTAACCGTCAGCTGGTAGTAGTGGACTTTTCATTTTTTCCCAGATTTAGGGTCTAAGCTCAAATATTGTTGGAGACTAAAAAATATTACCGCTACATATTCAAATATAATTCATTCCGACAAATCGGAGGAATAACGCGGACATAATATATAACACATTCTCTAGTTCCTAGAAACCATCTAGTATTATTCTTGTTTTGGTAAAATTCCTTATATCCTAATCCTGGCTAGCAACTGTTCACATTAAATGTCTCTTGTTATTGATGTCACTGATCTGTTTGTTCTTAATGTCACTAATACGCTTGTTCTTACTGTCACTGATCTGTTTGTTCTTAATGTCACTAATACGCTTGTTCTTACTGTCACTGATCTGTTTGTTCTTAATGTCACTAATACGCTTGTTCTTACTGTCACTGATCTGTTTGTTCTTAATGTCACTAATACGCTTGTTCTTACTGTCACTGCTCTGTTTGTTCTTAATGTCACTAATACGCTTGTTCTTACTGTCACTGATCTGTTTGTTCTTAATGTCACTAATACGCTTGTTCTTACTGTCACTGATATGTTTGTTCTTATTGTCACTGATCTGTTGTTCTTATTGTCACTGATCTGTTTGTTCTTAATGTCACTAATACGCTTGTTCTTACTGTCACTGATCTGTTTGTTCTTAATGTCACTAATACGCTTGTTCTTACTGTCACTGATCTGTTTGTTCTTAATGTCACTAATACGCTTGTTCTTACTGTCACTGATCTGTTTGTTCTTAATGTCACTAATACGCTTGTTCTTACTGTCACTGATATGTTTGTTCTTATTGTCACTGATCTGTTGTTCTTATTGTCACTGATCAGTTTGTTCTTACTGTCACTGATCAGTTTGTTCTTACGGTCATTGATCTGTTTGTTCTTACTATCATTGATCTGTTTGTTCTTATTGTCACTAATCTGTTTGTTCTTACTGTCACTGATCAGTTTGTTCTTACTGTCACTGATCTGTTTGTTCTTACTGTCATTGATCTGTTTGTTCTTACTGTCATTGATCTGTTTGTTCTTAATGTCACTAATACGCTTGTTCTTAATGTCACTGATGAGTTTGTTCTTAATGTCACCAATCATTTTGTTCTTAATGTCACTGATGAGTTTTATCTTAATGTCACCGATCAGTTTGTTCTTAATATCACTGATAATTTCGTTCTTAATGTCACTGATCACTTTGCGGCTTGAGCGTCTTGTTTTCTAGTCTACCACAAAAGAGAATATACATGACAAAGAAACAAATGTCACAAGCACTTGGCCACACGTTCCTTCCAGTGAGTGTTTTAGTGCGTGCATTACAAACACAATGACACCGCCAACATTTTGTCTTGATTGTACAGCCATACATTTTTATGTAGACTACTTAGACCATACGCACTACGCACATCGCATTGGTATTGGTTCTGTTCTGCAGTTTTCATATTTCTCTTTAGTTGGATGTAGTATAGTCTCATTAATATGGATATTGTATATATATATATATATATATATATATATATATATATACGTCATATATTGCACATTCTTTTTCTTGCAAACCAAAGTTTGTGAATATTATTTTTAAGTTAATTCTTATAGTAAATGCACTTAATCGAAATGAAGGATGTAAACACTCTGCAGGATTAATGACATTGTTAGTGGTAAATAAGCAATATTCAGATATGTGAACAAGAACTTAATTCACGGATTTAACATTTTTCAAATAGTTGTTCATTACGGGAGTCAGTGACCACATCTCATGTCCACATTTCAACTTTTTAAGATTATCCGTAATTTCATACAGCTTTCGTGACTCGGAGATTAAAGAGACGCAACATCTGCTGTCAATGAATCGTTCAACGCGCAAGAAACTGAGAACCCCCCCCCCCACCCATCATAATCCAGGAGGATGGGAGACTCTCAGTGAGTTGCGCGCAGAACGACGGATGTTGCGGTTCATGCGTCTTCAGCAAAAGTTCGCTTCGTATAATAATATATAATTTGATTCATTAAAATGTGGCCACAGATTCCCGTAATGAACCCAAATATTATATAAAGTAAAATAAGTTTCTCTAGTTATAAAAAATGTGTTGGATGATATTTTATTTTTGAAAACATCAAATTAATATAATTATTCATTGAAATTCTGAGAAGAGTGTCGATTTAGAAGGAAACTCTTCTACTTTTCCTGTTATTTTCATTATTCCGTTTGTGTGTAATGTGTGTCGACAGCCAATTAAAAAAAAATTTGTCTCAGAAAAAAATCAAATGCATCACTTTAAAAGGATGATTTCCTCTTACGTGATCCAGCATGTCCTTTATTAAAGGCATGTTACTATGTTTCTGCTGGTCACTATGCAGCTTTCCCATAATTACTCAGGCTACATTAAATAAAATCTACATCTTATGGTGAAGTATGCTCTTTTCAATAGCGGACGATAGTCCACATTGATAATATTTGAGCTTTTACGCATAAAAAATAGAGGAGCTTGCTGTTTTGGTAATCAAATCACCACGTCCTCGGTTTAGGTATTGCTACACAAGTACTCCTGTACATCGTCAGTTGTTCACCAGAGACTGCTTGAGTAGTGTTGCCTTCTGCACTCTGTAGCGATGGCGGTAGCCCTATTCTTAAAATTCAAGTGCATTAGCCCTGGTACCAATTTTCGGGTAGGCTGGATAGACCACAATAGATTTTTGGGTTTTGTTTTTGTTTTTTGTTGTTGTTTTTTTTTGCAAAAGCAAAACGTTACAATTGAACTCGAAATCTTGGTTACCTGATCGGAAGATGGGTGAATTAGATATTACACTACTGCGAATCACGTATACATGTATTTGTGTGATGTAATCAATTAACGAGTTGTGCTTGATATTGTCTAACATTGGAGCTTCCCTACTTGAACCCTTCGGAGTATATTGAATTTTTTTGATCGCTTATGCCATCATTTATAATCCAACAATTTCTTGTTATCACTAGAATTCTTCGTATGTAATTTTTGTTGCATCCAGTGTCCTTATTTCAATGTCCATGTTGGACATTAGATACAGTGCCATTGAGTGCTCAAATCTTATATGAAATAAGATCTAGAACAATGTTACTGACACTTTATGTTGGAGGGATCATCAATTTATCTCCCAATCTGCTAGATCGACGTGGGTGCTGAAGGACAAGGATCTTATATCATGTATACAAGTCGTATAAGGAATCGATGGCTTGCGGACCAGTCATAGATGGTTTGAGGACCAACCCGTTCACGGACCACCACTTTGAGAAAAACTGATCTAAATTAATCCTTCCCCCATATTTTCCAGTTACATAAGAGCTCTATTGTTCATAATTCATGGAAATTAAACAGATAAGCGAGTTTAAACATATTTGCTATACAAGTTACTTTATTGAATTTATACATTGTTGAATTTTGTGATTGATTTCTCAATGTGTCGGTGTGGGTACTATGTAATGTTTATTGAAAAACGTGAGCACTATTCGTAGAAATTAGTAGACAAAACAACATATGTCAGGCTGCAGACGACATTATTATCAATAACAGATAATAGCCAGGAGTCGGTAAACATGCATTCACTTCTTGATTGTTCCTGATGTGTTATTTCCCTTCTGTTCTATGCGGTTACCTTGTTTATTGTGCAAGCAATTGCTGGTTCTTGCCTGATGAATGATCGTATATTGTGATAGTTTTTACCGCCTCCTCTACGAATTTGATGTGGTAATATGATCCCCCAGTATCAGCCTATTTAAATATTCATAACTCAGATATATCTCACTACAATTTGGTCAGCACATAGCACCCCATAAGTCGCTACATGACAGAAAAACTGCCTCATCTATATAAAGGAAACATCGAAACCAGTGGGATGGAATTCTCTACACATGTTCCTATAAATATCCATCTCACATTCTCACATAAAACATTAAAACTTCTTGTAAAAACAAATGTTTTTATCCATAGTTTCTGTCCATATTTTAAATGCTGGTACTCATTTCCGTGTTTGACGCACATGATTTCCTGTACTTTCACTTGTTTTTAATTACATCTACTCCCCCCCCCACCCCCTTCGACCAAGTCCACACAGCCATCAACCCGGCAGATTCAACAAAGATTCTAATTATTATTCTTTTTACTTTTGTTTTCAATTTTACATTTTCATAATAATATTGTATTTTCTCGACATGTGATATTACAAATTCCCGTCATTTTCTTCTCTTTTAGTCTCGTGTCTTATTCCTAGATTTGTCAGTTGCAACCACGTCACTGAAATGTAGCAATTGACCGACTTTGTTTTCCCAATTTTTCTATGTTTTTCCTCATCATCAGGTAGCATATCCTGAACAGGATGTAGCAATATATCACAGCTTTTCGAAACTTCTGTCGATCTTGAGCCAGTCTTCCTGCTTCTGTTATTCACATGTTCAGGTGGCCTTCGATGTCTAGTGTCCATCTTCTTCTTGATCTGCTTCATATTCGTCTCCCTGGCATCATCCCCTCCATTATGGTTTTCTCTAGGCCATCATAGCGATTGATATGACCAAAATATTGTAGTTTTCTGAAACCATGCTGTTTAGTCAGTTTTCTTTTACATTAAGTTCTCGCAGAATGGTAACATTGGTTATCTTTTTGGTCCATTGTATTATGAGATATTTTCTGTAACATTTTGTTTCAAATGCTGCTATTTTATTTTCACTTTGTTGATATGTTGTCCATATATTGCCACTGGGAATATGCAAGGTCTTAGGAATGTTAGTTTTGTTGTTTTACAGCAGCCTAGCCATATATTTTTAATTTGTATCAGCGTCTTTGATTCAATAGCCAACCTACTTCTTACCTCTTTATAGCAATCCCCATTACTGTTGAACCAAGGTATTCAAAACTGGTAACTCTTTCTAAATTACTGTTGTTGATACTGATTGGAAACTTGGTAGTAGTTTTGTCACTTGTCATAAACTTGGTCTTGTTTCCATTCAGAAATATATTTTTGTTTTTCACTGTGTTCTTTAATGGATTTTATGAGGTGTTGGAAACCTGCTTGGCTGTATGCCAAGAATGTTGTATCGTCAGCATATCTTAGTTCTGATATCTCGTTACCTCCGATGTTGAGCGGAAGTTGTTTCTCTGTTGGTCATTTCTTACATTACTCATTATGATCTCTGCATACATATTTCAGAGATATGGTGATAGGACACATCCTTGCCTGACTCCTTTTTCCACGCTGAATCAATCAGATGTTTCAGTGTCTACTCTTAGGGCTGCTTGTTGGTTTTTATACAATATTTTGATGAGGCGGATTATGTGTATTGGGAAAGCCATGTCATTCATGATATTCCAAATTTGTTGATGTTCTACACAGTCCAGTGCTTTAGTGTAGTCAATAAAGCATGTGTAGATGTCAACATTAAATTCTCTGCATTTCTTTACATATTGAAAATATGGTCTCTGGTGTCTCTGCCCTGTCTGAAGACTGCCTATGCTTCATTTAACTTTTCTTCCAACTTATGTTGTAGTTTTTTCATGATTATACCCAGTAGTATTTTGCTTTTTATTTTGACTGATCAGCAAAATGGTTCAAAATGGTTCTGTAGTTGGTGCATAATATCATATTTCCCTTCAACGGTAGCGGTATGTAGACTGAACGTGTCCATTCCTTGGGCCAAACTTCACTTTTCCAGATCTTGGTGCAGAGTGTGTGATCGATGGTGATGGTGCTTTCCCTATCTTTATTAAAAACCTGTTGGTCGAAACGCTGATTATTCCAAAAATTCCGTTACGCTAATCTTTAGTCTCACCTTGCTAGAAGGGGTAATTTAGACTAATAGTTCTGTAATTGTTACACAGTTTGCTGATGCCTTTCTAAGGGGGCGATATCACTAACGATTGTGTCCATTTTCTAGAGCATGTTTTTCTATTCCATATTTTTGACAGATATCTGCCATAATAGTGATCAATTCGTATCCATCATGTTTCAAATGTTCCGATGAAATATTATACTTACAAAGTAACAAGAAAATTTCACCTTGAAATCTCTACTGTTTCCAAAACTCCGTTTACTTACCCTATTGACCATTGACTCTTTAACGCCCATCTGAGATATGTTACAGTCCCCACGATTGGTACCTCTCACTTCTATTCTTTGAGAAACAACATTCTAATTATTTTGCAAAATAATTAAGAGCAGCTTGAGATCATATTGCAATACAATTTGTGTTGTTATTATTTTTTTTTGTATTGATATATATATCAACTTATATAATCTCACTTTTTGATTTGATTGGATTTCTGATCTCCTTATATCTCAACTATCTAGATTATAGACTCGGATTGTTTATTTATTTATTTTAGGGGACAGGGGTGGGGGTTATAGTAATACTTACAGATGTTGGGAGAAGCAACAATTCAAAGTCACTTATGTTCTTCTTCTCTACGCCCATTCTCAAACTCCTGTAGAATAGCAGGCTGCATTACAGAGAAATGAATTTGCTTTGTGGTGTAATTTACAGTTTGGCTGTGATATCTGCACACTTTGGTCCGATACATCCTTTTTGAGCGTGGCTTTTGTGACGTTGATACTTTTTTATGGGACTAAATAACAGCACTACTGATATGCCGCTTTAGTCGTATCTCTTACGACATTCATGCAAGCTCATAGTGTTACTATTATTTGCTCCACTTTCGGACACTGACAACATACGGAAAAACATCTCACTTATTTTCTCTACAACTTCTAGCACTGCTTAATAATAACATTGAGTGGAGGAACTAAAGTAAGCGTGTTTATTTTCTCTGCAACTTCTTGTACTGGTTAATAATAGTAACATTGAGTGGAGGAACTAATGCAAGCGTGTTTATTTTCTCCGCAACTTATAGCACTGATTAATAATAGCAGTGAGTGGAGAAACTAAATCAAACGTGTTAATTTTCTCTGCAACTTCTTGCAATGTAATAATGATTAAAAGAGAAACTAAACCAAACATTTCTTCTCTAAATAACGTCTTGCAATGTATTGTCGAGAGAGAGAGAGAGAGAGAGAGAGACAAACTAAACCAATCTATATCTTTTCTCTACAACTTCTTGCACTGTTTAATAATAACAGTAAGTGGAGGAACTAAAGTAAACGTGTTTATTTTCTCTGCAACTTCTTGCAATGCAATTATTGATTAAAAGAGAAACTAAACCAAACTTCTCTTTTCTAAACAACGTCTATCAATGAAATAGTGGCAGAAAGAGACAAACTAAAACAATCTTTATCTTTTCTCTACAACTTCTTGCAATGAAATAATAGTAAAGAAAGAGACAAACTAAAACAATCTTTATCTTTTCTCTACAACTTCTTGCAATGAAATAATAGTAAAGAAAGAGACAAACTAAAACAATCTTTATCTTTTCTCTACAACTTCTTGCAATGAAATAATAGTAAAGAGTGAAACTAATCCACACTTATTTTATTTTGGTCGCCTCTACTTCTAATACCTGTCATATTGCTGTTGTACTTGCTCCGCTCAGCTATTTTAATTGTGTAAAGTAAGGACATTCAAAATGCACTTTACTCATCTTTAATTATGATATTGGCTGTGTAAAAATCGAAAAGTCCTAATTTACAACGTCAAACAAGATGTTCCGACGTTTCCAGTGCAGACTCTGATATTTCTAATTCGATTTTATGAATTGTGAAATAGGGAATACGGATATTAATGATGTCGTTTGGCGGCTATGGATGGATTGATTCATCAAAGTTGTAATACAGCGCTCACTTCTGGTTGTTAAGTGCATGTTTGTTGAGACTTCATCAGAGTGTAAGATTTAAAAACTATTGTCTAATTAGATTATAAGATCAAGTTATTGAACTCAGCTAGATAATAGAGGACGCCACTGTGGAGACAAGACTGACATTAAAAACAAGTGCGATCGACAAAATATTTGTAGTGTACGAAATCTTAGAACTTCCTCGGACATTCATGGTGCAATTTATTTTCAAAAGAATACTAAGCAAATGTGAATCTAGATTATATTAATGTATGATAACAAAATATGTACAGTGATGCAGTCATATAGAATTGTTAGTTATTTAGTTAGTGGCGGTCTCTTGTGTCATTACATAAGGTCAAGAAGCATGTCACTCTCGTATTTGATTTTGTAGATTTTCTTTCAGCATGGGCAAGATGAGAATATACATAACAGATCTGAGCTTAAGGATATAGATTCATTTTACCTAGGTGTCTTGTCTTCTAATTTCTCCCTCATGGCCCCTTAAGAAGATTGGATGCCTCAGCGTAAGGCAGCACCCCATGATGTACCGATATATTTTTTGTACACGTTTGGATTGATCACGAAATCTTTCAAGATATCTTATTGTTTTACAGATATCCTTATATCTCAGTTTTACATATGTCTTTATATCTCAGTTTTACAAATATCCTTGTATCTCAGTTTTACAGATGTCTTTATATCTCAGTTTTACATATGTCTTTATATCTAAGTTTTACATATGTCTTTATATCTCAGTTTTACATATGTCTTTATATCTCAGTTTTACATATGTCTTTATATCTAAGTTTTATATATGTCTTTATATCTCACTATTACATATGTCTTTATATCTCAGTTTACATATGTCTTTATATCTCAGTTTACATATGTCTTTATATCTCAGTTTTACATATGTCTTTATATCTCAGTTTTACATATGTCTTTATATCTCAGTTTTACATATGTCTTTATATATCAGTTTTACAAATATCCTTATATCTCAGTTTTACAGATCTCCTTATATCTCAGTTTTACAGACATCCTTATATCTCAGTTTTACAGATATCCTTATATCTCAGTTTTACAGATGTCCTTATATCTCAGTTTTACAGATGTCCTTATATCTCAGTTTAGGTTTCATCTGTCTCTTTGTCTTACACCAGTTGAGAGCTCGCTAAAGAGAGTTTTGTTAGGAATGCAATAAATAGGCACTTCTTTTTACATGGCCACGCTATCTCAGACGGTGTTTACCAGAGAGTCGAGTAGATGGATGGTATCGTAACGCGCTGCAAGACATCGGTGTTGGTAACTGTGTCCTGCCATCAATGTTTTCCGGAGCCACCTCATATGAAACGTTTTAAGCCTCTTTTCCTAGATTGAGTAAGTTGTCCATGTTTCTGACACAAACATCAATATATATTTTGCATAGGTCTTCATTGTCGACTTTGAGTTTGTTTTCTGCTCTCTCTCTCTCTCTCTCTCTCTCTTTCTCTCTCTCTCTGTCAGATTTCCACAATATGTTGACACTTTTGCTATGAGTATTGTGATCTCCTCATCAAGTTATAGATTACATGTTACTGTGGATCCAAGATAGTTGAAGATTTGCACTGATTTAAGTTGAACATCGTTTAATGTGATTGCTCCTGTTAGTGAGACAGCTATTTGTATGGTACAACTGTCCTGGCCACGATTATCTTGCGTGAGAATATATCACAAGCTCTTGACAATTGATTGACGAATGTTTGCAAGGTGACCTCATCATGTGCCACAAGGCGGCATCGTGAGCAACGAGTAATTGTCTGATGCAAAGAATACTCCACATACTGTTGGAGCAAGAACACAGTCCTGGTGTCTCTCCAAGTTTGACTACAAAACTGTCTGAAGTACTACCGGCAAATTGTGTAGTGGAAATCATGTCTTTCTCAAATGAGCACTAATTTAAGTAATATTGGTGAACAACCAATATTTTCAAACACTTTAAATAGTGCTGGCCTACTCACACTATTGAATGCATTGGAAAGATCAACAAATGCAATGAATAATGTTCTTTGTTGCTCTTTACATTTGTCCTGGAGTTGTCGAAGTGTGAAAATCATGTCTGTAGTAGAATGTCTAACTATTAATCGACATTATGACCTATGCATCATTAGTTCGACAAGCTTCTGAAGACGTTGAAGAACACCACGGGTAAAAGCTTTACATGCTATGTTGATAAGAATTGCGCTATTTTCGTCTTGAGTAAGGACATCTATCGACAATAGGATCAGACACAGCAGTCCAATAATTGGTTCTACAAAGCCAATACATGCACGAAAGACCTATTTCAGACTAATGCGACACGGTCTGATACAGTCCTCAAGGGTTTGATAATTGACAACCTCCTCTCCACTACAGCAGTCCCTTTATGTCTCAAGGAAAGCAGTTTAGGTACCCCTGCATTCTATATAATACATAAAATGCACATGCCTTTAAATCCCGGCAAATTCATTGTCTCTGCATGTTCTTGTGCTACGGAACACATCTCTGACTTCCTGGAAAGTGTCGTTCAACTATTAGTGGAGTAATTGCTGAAAGACACTGCTTTGTCTATCTTGGTCTCTATTTTACTGTTCCTAGCTCACGCTTGTCATCTTTTTCTGCTGATGTCTCCTCCCATTACACCTCCGTATAATATATAGATGGTTTTAAGGCCTTGAAATATATTTTCTATAAACATCCTCGTCCTCTGTATCTACATATGCTCTCCTTCGTCTTGCGGGGCTTATTCTCATTCAATTCCTTTTAGTTCAATGGGCACTTCTTCAACCAAATCAGTAGAATCACAATGGGCACCATGATTCGAACCAACTATGCTTGCATGTTTATGGGCCACTTGAGCCTCAGGTATAGGAATCCTGTGATGACGTTTCCCGTTGATGTTCCATGGGTATGTAGATGGGAGCGGCATCACTGTCATTTATATGCAGAAGCTGTCTCAAAACCATGACGATCTTGTCAACCATTGCACGTAAAGTCTGATATTCGGCGAACGTACGCGTATGAGGCACGATAATTTATCGTCCCAACAGGTACTCTAGGTGAACTCTAGCGAAGTGGTGCGGTCGGTGAGAGACTTTTTAAAAAAAACCATGGTCATTCACTGCATGGAATTTCACTTCCAGTCGTCTCGATTCGTCTTGTCGCTGGTTTCAAATGAGGTCTGACAAGAGAATGAGGTCGACGCTTAGCACAACTCCTCCTCACTTAAATCGAAATCACCATTGCAAGTTATTTTCACATCCACGAAAATTCACACGATTGGAAATGTTTTTCTAATATACTCTAGAAGCATGGAATGCGCACACACTTCTAGACAATGATTCTAACAAGGTTTATTGACTCAAATGGAGTTTAACAGCGATGTGTATTAGCACCAGCCATGTTTAACATCATATTCTCTGCTATGATAAAAAACAAAGACAAATCACAATCAATCAAGATATTCTATTTGCTGATTATGTCCTCAATTCCAATTTTGAGAATGATCTACAAATCATCATAAACAGATTCTCAAAAGCATGTACCAACATTGGGCTTACACGAGAAATATTCTGGAGAAAAGAGAAGTCATGTTACAACCGGCACCTGTCAAAAGCTATCTCGAGCCCTCAATAAAGCTAAATGGCATAGCACTGAAAGTTATAAATATATTCATATACCTAGGTAATACTTTATCAGAGAATGTCAACGTTGATGATGAAGTGTATACAGGAATCGCCAAGGCAAGCAGAATGTTCGGAAGATTGTACGCAAATGTGTGGTATACAAATGGCATTAGCCTACAGACTTAGCTGAAAGTTTACAGAGCAGTGGTACATCCAGTGCTTTTATACGCTAGTGAAACATGGACTGTGTATAGACGTCATGTGAGGAAACTCAATCACTTTCACACAACTTATCTCATAAATGTTATGCACATCAAATGGCAAGACAAGATTCCGGATACCTCTGTCCTTGACAGATCTGGTATCCCTAGCATTGACACTATTCTGATGCAGAAACAGGTTCTTTGTACACGTCAACTGGGACGTATGCCAGATCATCGCCAGCCAAACATACTTCTCTGTGGTGAGAGGTCTCTGAACAAGGTCTCGTTAAAGACCTCACTGAAAGCCTTTGACATAGACCAAGATACATGGGAAGAACGTGCACAAAATAGAGCTACATGACGCTCTACACTCAAACAGGGTGCATCATTTTGTGGAAAGAGGAGAAATTGAGCAACTCAACAACGGATAGAAACTGATTGTCTGCTTTGTTTCATATATGATTGCTTAATCGTACATGTTTTATGGAGAAAAGTGACTGGCCCATTTGCTTTAACCTCTCTCAGCTCTGTCTATCAGTTCCAATGGAAAGGTATTGTCAATATGCATGGGAAAAATGCAGAATTGCAGATGTATGAAGATAGTTGTAGTTAGTAATATACTGAGCAGGTAAATATGTGTTACTTATTTAGTCCGCACCCGGGTTGCGTTTTATATATATATAAGAAGTGTTAAGATCAATAAACGTCGAAGATGGATGACTCCTTAACAATATCCTAACAAGAAAGCTGTGGTTTTTTTGGTCATACAAAGAGACATAACAGCATGGAAAGATTACTAGCTGAATATATAGTTAACGATAACAGGGGAAGACGGCACTCAAGACAGCCATGGTGCAGTGATATATCAGATTGTTTAATCATGCTACTAGCTGCGGCAGGTCAACTTGCCCAGAATCGCGGAGTGTTCAGAGAATCCATAAGGAACACTACGTTTTGGAAAGAATATGTCACATGATGATGATGATGATGATATGTGTGTGTGTGTGTGTGTGTGTGTGTGCGTGTGTGGTTGACTGTGCTTGTTATTGGGTTGTGTTTGACTTGTAGACAGTGTCTTGATCTGTTACCTCTATTTCATATGTTGGTAATGATGTTGGTTACTGTATATTTATTCATTCTTGTGTCTGTATTTTATGCATTGTCTTGCTCTTTCGTGTTGCTAGAGTTATGTCCTTGAAATTGTGTTTCTGGTATAGTTATTGACGTCTTTGTCTTATATGAATATTACTTCTGTCTATCATTTCGGTGTTGTATCTGGGGCGTTGACCGTTTCTCGTCCGTTAACTCACTCTTGCCGACGTGATGCCCCATTCTATGTTGTCTCTCTCTCTCTTGTGTTTCTGAGTAGATATTGTGCTGGTTTATTGTCTTGGTCTTCTACATTTCCTTGTGATCCACATTTGTTGAACGTAATGTGCAAAATTCAAATGACTTAACTCCCTTATTACATTCAAAATGCATTAAAATCCATTTATAACAACTCAATCCGGACGAGGAAATATTTATGTAATAACAGAAACTCGCTATATATATTAATCGACATCTTTTTACTGACCTTGTTAAATTCAGAGTTAACAAATCATAATTTTTGCACGCAAAACTCGAATTACGTCCATGTCACACAAAACGCTAACAGTGTGAGATAAAGAATATTTACTAACTCAGCCAGGGATATTCCTAAGAACATTATGTCACTTCCAATTCATTTAGATCGACTTCGCAAAAATGAATTATTTCACACTACTGGCGGTTTGTACCTAATGAACTTTGTTCCCATATTGCGTGTAATCTTCTATTACAACAACAATTCGAAGCTTCCCGCTTAAATTCAGTAATACTAATAATTTACTATGATTGTAACGCAATACGCATGATAGTAGATGATATTCCAGAATGTAACCTTGATGGCAGTAACAATGTAATATTTCACATTAACAATGTAATATTTCACATCATACCAACAACATACAGAATGTTACCTTGATGGCAGTAACAATGTAATATTTCACATTAACAATGTAATATTTCACATCATACCAACAACATACAGAATGTTACCTTGATGGCAGTAACAATGTAATATTTCACATTAACAATGTAGTATTTCACATCATACCAACAATATACAGAATGTAATCTTGATGGTAGTAGCAATGTAGCATTTCACATCAAACCAACAACATACAGAATGTAACCTTGATGGCAATAACAATGTAGTATTTCACATTAAAAATGTAGTATTACACATCATACCAACAACATACCGAATGTTATCTTCATGTCAGTAACAATGTAGTATTACACATTATAACAACAACATTCAGAATGTAGTCTTGATGTCAGTAACAATGTAGTATTTCACATTATACCAACAAAATACTATTTTATTTAATCTGCAGGTTTGAAAATAATTGTGAATACTTGGAGATTTCACATCTGGAAATCTTGTCACAGATGAGATAATTCACAAGGCAACACACAAAAATCATCACAGATAATTTTATATGGGTTTTGTAGTATTTGGTTAGCTGATTTCAAATCTGTCTTTAGTTTTTTTCTACCACGTAACATTTTTTTGTAATAGCTAATTATAATATCTTTCAACAGTGGTTATGACCACAAATCGAGTACAATGTTTTATTTAGATTGGTATCGATACTTTATTACTGGCTGTTACAATTTTGTTCAGTTTCGGGTCACGTGATTTAGTATCGATGCTACCATTTTTGTGTATTCGATAGGATAGTAAATCCATTTATACACGTTTGGTGTTTGCTTAAAGTAATTACGACAAGTATATTATGAGATTTCGTTGTTTTGTACTTTCTTTTATTTTAAAGGTTGCAAAAACCTTGCATTTGTGTACTTGATAACTTATTTTGTGTACTTATTAACTTATTATCATGCCTAGAAGATGCATCAATCATCCAAACTGTTTCTGTTTTGTGTGTGGTTCATTTGTGACGAAATCACAGCGGCGCACAATTTCAGATGATCTAAAGAAGATATACATATTGTATTTTGGCTGTCCACTGGGTGATCAGGATAAATCTTGGGCTCCACATATCATATGTACCAGTTGTTCAAGCGGACTACGTGACTGGCTAAATGGCCGCAAGGCAGCTATGCCATTTGCAATTCCAATGTTATGGAGGGAACCGCGAGACCATGTCAATGATTGCTACTTTTGTCTGGTGAACACAAATGGATTCTCTGCTAAAAATAAACAGAACATTGTATATCCTAGCTTAGATTCTGCCATCAGGCCTGTTCCACATGACGATTCATTGCCTATTCCTATGGGATAGTCGAGCAACAGCGGAACATTATGTCAAACGTGTCTGGGAGCCCAGGCATATCTATACGCCAGGAGCAAGCAGTGTCCAAAATATGCCCCTTGTTGATCCAAAGAAAATATTTCTGCCACCTCTCCATATTAAGCTAGGACTGATGAAAACCCTTGTGAAGACCATGGGTAAGACAAACTCAGAAGGTTTTCAGTACCTTGTTAATAAATTCCCAAACATCACTGCTGCAAAAATGAAGGAAGGGATATTTATAGGTCCACAAATCAGATCTGTTTTACAAGATGAAGGTTTCAAACAGTCTCTGTCAGGAGCTGAGCTAGAAGCCTGGGAGGCATTCAAGTGGGTCTGTGAAAACTTTCTTGGTAATCATAAGTCCGTAAGAATGAGCAGTCTGTAAGAATGAGAATAGTCGTCTGAATCATTGCAAAATATCAAATATATTGGTAGCGTATCTTATTCATGACGCAGCCATCAACCCAACATTTTGTTTATATTCTAAACAATATAAATATATTGAGTAGTTTACAACAACAAAATATATAGATGAATTTTCAATATATTATCATTACTAGTTAATGGTATTTTACTGCACTGGTTTAGATATGAGGGGAGGAGAAGGATGTACCAAAATACTATCGTTCTCCGCGTTTATGGGCACCTAGTTTACTCACCCAGACACACGTCTAGAAAGTGGGGGGGGGGGGGCGTGGAAAGCTGACATGTCACTTAATGACATTCAGTACTAGGAAGCGAGTAACAGGTTAACACAAAATGCAATGAATACGAAGTATTGATCCATTTTTTAATAGGAAAGTATTCCGCTTGCGGAGTAAGTGGCGCCAAAATGTCAGATTTGCCCGGCACGACATGTAACTAGCTATGCCACTGTTTTCCCGAGTAGAAATGTGAGCTTATGAGCAAAATGAGAAGTCTGTCATCAGAAAGCCACAGAACAAAAATCATGCATAACTTTCATGTCTGCTAAGGCAGAACAAGTGCATATATGTATACTTAAACAGCTTTACAATTGGTTAAATAACATTTTTCAAATATTTTTTATATAACTGACTCCGTTTTACTCGGTTGATGTGATGTGGGTTCTTTTTGTCTATTGTCTTTTCTAAGGTGGTTTGTGATCCACTCTTGCCGTTAAGCGGAGGGGTGATTGTAGCTTGAGTTTGCGTTCTAAAGCCAGATGTATGGCCTCGGCTGTGCTATGACCGTGTCTGTACAGGATGTCCCTGACGTTTTCTATCCATCTTTTCCGTGGTCTTCCTCTGGCTTTGTACCCTGATCTCATTTGGTTATATGCTTGTACGGGCAACTTTTCGTGATGCATTCTCATAATGTGGCCAAACCACTTGATCTGTTCTCTCTCTATGTTCTCTCTCTATGTGGGTTCTATTGATACCAAATTACATTATTGGAGTATTCACATAATTAACTCTATAGTTATTGGTTTCTGTTTCTCGTTTACACTGTAGTCATTGCACTCAATCTATGAACGAGTCATGAAATGCAGGTTATATAGTTCTGCTTACAATCATTTTGTCAGAACAATCATAGCCCTTGAACATAAAGAATCATCAAGACATTTCCGTGAAAAAAAAGTTGAAATGTGTGTACATAAAAAGTGCATTTGAAACTTCAACAAATAGGTACATTATCTTAACTGATGCGTATTCAACACAAGGAGTCCATATTACAGATGTTAATTGTATATAGAAAACAGCAAGAACGACAGCAGTATATAGTAGCTTTAGAAATTAGAACGTCACAATCATTTAGCTAATAGTTTTGATATCTTTAGAGAATAAAAGGTTGCTCAATACAATTTTAAAAATCTATGTTTTAATAGAATATGTAATTTCTGTGGATGGAATGAAGAAAGTATCAATTGTGTAAACATGTATTTTCTTTCCTTCGAACAAAGCCTTACATCACACTTGAATTTGGCATCTATGATGTGTCTAAATAGTCCCTCTGGAATGACGTCACACAGATACGCACTAAATACACATCATTTGACGTAGTGTTACTACGCAATGTAAATGAGTGCGCAGTCATTGTAGACATCCGACATATAATTTGAAAGGGAATATCCGGCTACCAATAAGACAATGTGGCAGTTGAATTGAAATAGATGTGCTTGTGTTTCAGCTACAAGTGATTTTATGCTAACCAGATTCGTTCGGATCATGTCGTCCCATAGGGACGAAATTTATTGGGCTGCTTACCCTGATATGCCTCACATTGCGAATGTGTTTGATAACCAGGCTCACCGTATTGGAACAAATGCGAGTATGACATCATACAGTCCACAACCAATTCATCGAATACAGTCCATAACCACTATTTTATGAATGAATAAATGCGAATGTCACAGTGAAATGGTGTCTCTACATCTTCGTTGACGAAAACCATTACAATCCCGTTAGATGTTGGTTCATTATAGCGACATTGATCAGATTGACGATCCCGCTTGAAGACCATGTTTACTTTTGGGATTCCTCTTCAAGTTTGAGCAGCATTCTGAATTTCTCGTGTTTCGATATCACTCATTAACTGATACGACTGTGCTAGTCTATTGTGTTTACGAAAAAATCGATAGATTTTATCAAGAATTTCTCGTTCGCATGTAGCATCTGTTGTGTGTGCTTGTCGAACGTTTGTTGCTTGAGTACTGTCCAGAACATACAAGTGAGCGAACTGTGGAACTTTGTTTTATGGCAGTTGTATATGACAAGTTTGATGATAAGTTTGTCCATGAACTTTTAAAACATATGGACCTCGACTTTAACAATCCGTATTTTTACTTCCATTGACGCGAAAGAAAAAGCGCTATTATAAGAACGAATATTCTCGCGAAAATATCTGTATTTAGGATGTGTTTTATCAGAGAGCAACAAACGAAAGAACTCGGGATACTACAGCTTATTACCATCGATATCTTGTGGCTTTGGGAGCATGATATTTCCCTTTTGGCAACAATTTGTAAACTTGCCATCGTTAGTTCGTCAACAAAAATTTGCCCCACCAAATTGACATATAATATCAAAAATTCCAGTTATGTGCAGCAAAACGAAATTTGCTGCATCATTTTAAATTACTTGACGTCTACGAATTTGTTGCACTGAGTGAGCCTCAGCACCTGCAACTCGGCGAATCTGCGTTTACTCAGCAGTTTCACGCTGCCTGTGACGACGTTGATATTCTCTGTTTATAGCTTGTCGATTTTCTCTTTGCGCTGGTAATTCTAGCTTAGCTCGACGCCCATGCAAATAAACATCTTTAGCAAGTCGTGTTTGTCTTTGATGAAGGTTTTCTTGATCACTTCTTTGTATCTCTCTTTCAATTCTATGTCTATGTTCTGCAGCATGTACGGTACGAATCCGAGCGAGTGACTTTTGACTTTGACGACTCAACCATATAGGTTTTCGATCTTTTGTTTTTTGACGCTTTCTTGCGATTGTATCATCTTCATCCATCATTTAAAGCAAATTATGTATAAGGTTTTAAATATAATGTACGCATTTTAGATAACTTTAACCACAAGCCCCGATACAGAAGTGTACCTGTCAGCGGTCTCAATAATATTTGTATAAAAAAAGATCGCCTGCGTTCAATAACGTCATGAAACCAATCGTTTTGATTCGATGTTGCACGGAATTCCGTGACGTAACGGCGCTATTTATAGAGCGTTCCTGAGAGCCTGGCACAGCTATTATATTATATATACCGCCTGTGTGTAGCTGGGACCCGAAAGTGGAGCAAAGAATATCAACACCATTTACCTTCCATGCATGTCGTAAGAGTCGACTAAGGAGATTATGGGATGGAGTTGGTTGTCCCATCCCATATAGGGTCAGTGACCCAAAGCCATGCTGAAGTAGGATGTGTCAGGCAGAAAGGCGCAGATATCGCAACAATGCTGTAAACCATGACACAACGCATTCCGTTCTCCGGACTACATCCTGCCAATCTGCAGGAGTTTGAGAACGAACGCAGAAGAAGATATTATATATATATGTTCAGTTAATGCTTGTAATTGATGACGGCAATTTAATCCGCGGTATTTATACAATGCTTGTACTCATTACATACGGTTGCCTGCAGCCTGCGCGTTAGACCGTCACCGATTGGCTGTATGGGAAACATGTCTACAAAAACGTAAACATGAACTAGTTTCCGATTTGCATGAAATCCATTGGTTGGCCTTGGACATTTTTGGCATGCGACTCCAAGTATGTAAAAAAAACGACCAATCAAAATCCCAACAATAATAAAAAATGTAACTGATGAACTCCATTAGAAGTTCTGTAGTACAGTCGATCGCCACGGTTAGATAACAACTGTTTATCTCATCCCGTCTGACATTGTTGCTTAACTGCGGTCGATATAGAGTTGGTTGTTCGCATGAATGAGCAGTACTTTGATTACTGCTACAAAGTGAAGATAACAGAGATGAATGTGTATATGACCTACGTATTCAAGATACTCATATATTCGAGAGACATACAAGAACAGTTACAAATTCATGCAATAAATCATTCATGGTTCGCTTTTCTGATGATAATTTAATAAATGAAGCGGTCTGTTCAATTAATTCTACACTTCAATACAGATTTTAGATCAACGTGTTCTATTTCTACAAAACGAAGAAAGTTGACAGCATGTAGTACTTGAAGTATCGCCTCGAGTAAGGACGCACTGCTTGTCCTACCACGGTATTATCTTGCAGCAAATACTATTTCGATCACTCATCACTTCCTCGTTTCATTTTATGTAATTTAATTCGTTTTCTTTTTTGTTTCTCTGTGAAGCGCATTACAACTCAAGACATCCGTCTTGACCAAACATATTATTATGAGACAACTTTTCTATAGTATAAATTGATTGGATAACTTTGTGTTGTGAAACTTATACAATCATTCCACACGCTCACTTTATCAGAAGTGTGTGTATTTACTCAGAATATTAGCGTCGACATTCCTGTATAATAAACGATATGTACTAATGTACAGATACGAAGAGACTCGACATTATGTTTTCCGTCATATCAAATGTTGATGAAGGCATGATATTTGAATTGAATCACTTCCACTGATAATAACCTACACTACCAGATACTTTAGAAAAACAGATTTGGTAGTTTCATCCTTATGACGTCGAAATTGTACAAGGGAAAATAGCTTATTTTTCTATTGATTTGTTAGGAGCAACACTACATCGATTTCCCAGATCTACTAAATGACAGAATACCGTTTTAAGAGCAAATGAACACTAAATAGACAGTATAAAGACATGGCATTATTTAAAAAAAAACATTTTGAGAATGTTTGTCCTTCAGCCATTGATACAGTATAAACAGAGACTTCATTATGAACAAAAACATACGGATATTTGTTCATAGTCATGTCTTACTAACACATGAATTTCATCATTACTCTTATGTCCTTTCAACAAATGCACAGAAATGTATATTACAGACAATCTTTTTCAATTTTATTTTAACTCATTGGTATCAAGGATTCAACGGCCACAAAGGACGATAAGATGTTCTGCATTACACTTAATTTTGCCATTGTTTTTAGGAATTACTCGTTGAGACAATGACAAGCATGACTTCCTGCCTCAACCTGACAAACTGCAGCGATATTGTAATAGTTCGCGACTGGAAGTCCCTATGTTATGTTCTCTCACAGCTAGCACCTTTCTCACTGGCAGTGGATCGTTATGTTACACCAATTTGGTGTGCCATTGGAGTCTTGGGAAATTTGGTCAGTTTGTTACTTGTATCATTTAATTCTGTTATATTTCTTGAATACTCATCCACTTATTTAGTTAATTTATACATATCTTCATCTAAACATTTGTTAATCTATCCATATATCAATGAAACATATGTTAGTCTATCCATATATCAATGAAACATATGTTAGTCTATCCATATATCAATGAAACATATGTTAGTCTATCCATATATCAATGAAACATATGTTAGTCTATCCATATATCAATGAAACATATGTTAGTCTATCCATATATCAATGAAACATATGTTAGTCTATCCATATATCAATGAAACATATGTTAGTCTATCCATATATCAATGAAACATATGTTAGTCTATCCATATATCAATGAAACATATGTTAGTCTATCCATATATCAATGAAACATATGTTAGTCTATCCATATATCAATGAAACATATGTTAGTCTATCCATATATCAGTGAAACATATGTTAGTCTATCCATATATCAATGAAACATATGTTAGTCTATCCATATATCAGTGAAACATATGTTAGTCTATCCATATATCAGTGAAACAGGTTTATCTATCAATACTTCAAAGCAAATATTAGTTTGTATGTATGTATATATATCTTTTCAACTATTTTTAGTTTATCCATACATTCATCTAACAATGTGTTAATCTATCTATACATCCAATGAACTTTTTGTTTATTTTTCTATACATCCATCCAATTATTTGTTAGTCTGGATTTACACCCATCCAATTATTGGTTAATCTGTCCATATTTTAATCCAACTATTTGTTATTGTGCCCATACATCCATCGAACTATTTGTTGGTCTGTCCATACATCCATCCAACTATTTGTTGGTCTGTCCATACATTCATCCATCCAACTGTTTCTTGGTCTGTCCATACATCCATCCAACTATTTGTTTGTCTATCCATACAACCATCGAACTGTTTATGTTGGTCTGTCCAATCAACTATTTGTTTGTCTAACAATACATCCTTTCAACTATTTATTGATCTGCTCATACATCCATCCAACTATTTGTTGGTATGTCCATAAATACATCCATCCAACTATTTGTTGGTATGTCCATGCATACATCCATCCAACTATTTGTTGGTCTGTCCATACATACATCCATCCAACTATTTCTTGGTCTGTCCATACATACATCCATCCAACTATTTGTTGGTCTGTCCATGCATACATCCATCCAACTATTTCTTGGTCTGTCCAAACATACATCCATCCAACTATGTGTTGGTCTGTCCATACATACATCCATCCAACTATTTCTTGGTCTGTCCATACATACATCCATCCAACTATGTGTTGGTCTGTCCATGCATACATCCATCCAACTATTTCTTGGTCTGTCCATACATACATCCATCCAACTATTTGTTGGTCTGTCCATACATACATCCATCCAACTATTTGTTGGTCTGTCCATACATACATACATCCAACTATTTGTTGGTCTGTCCATACATACATCCATCCAACTATGTGTTGGTCTGTCCATGCATACATCCATCCAACTATTTGTTGGTCTGTCCATGCATACATCCATCCAACTATTTGTTGGTCTGTCCATACATACATCCATCCAACTATTTGTTGGTCTGTCCATACATCTATCCAACTATTTTTTAGTCTACCTATACATCCATCCAACTATTTGTTGGTATGTCCATACATACATCCATCCAACTATTTGTTGGTCTGTCCATACATACATACATACATCCAACTATTTGTTGGTCTGTCCATACATACATCCATCCAACTATGTGTTGGTCTGTCCATGCATACATCCATCCAACTATTTGTTGGTCTGTCCATACATACATCCATCCAACTATTTGTTGGTCTGTCCATACATACATACATCCAACTATTTGTTGGTATGTCCATACATACATCCATCCAACTATTTCTTGGTCTGTCCATACATACATCCATCCAACTATTTGTTGGTCTGTCCATACATACATCCATCCAACTATTTGTTGGTATGTCCATACATACATCCATCCAACTATTTCTTGGTCTGTCCATACATACATCCATCCAACTATTTGTTGGTCTGTCCATACATACATACATCCAACTATTTGTTGGTCTGTCCATACATACATCCATCCAACTATGTGTTGGTCTGTCCATGCATACATCCATCCAAATATTTGTTGGTCTGTCCATGCATACATCCATCCAACTATTTGTTGGTCTGTCCATACATACATCCAACTATTTGTTACTGAAATAAAATGATGATATAATTAAATCATTCATTAATGTGTTGGAAAATGAAGATGTTGACAATGAGACTGAAAACGTACACATATAAAGAATGACAGAAATGAAAGTGATTAGAGGAGATGGTAGAAAATGTATTCTTTTTTGGAAAGAACCGAAGATCACGTAATCACCACCTGACTGGGATTTTGAGTCTACATACACTCAAATGGCTGCTGAAATGGAGAGCAGAGCACTCGTGGGAATGTTCCGTGTGCTATGATGCTAGTTTATAATCAAGAATCAATAATCTAGCGCACTCACTTCAGATATGTGCGGTCCTGGGTTCATTCTCCCAATTAAGGTGACAATGTTTTTCAGATCTCAACGACTCCCGGGTCGACCCAGCCGTAATTGAGTACCGGATTAATCCGAGAAGTAAAGACTGCGAGTGGGGGGGGGGAGAGATGGCTACCGTCCTCGTATATCAGAGCCACTGGAAGGTGAGATCGCTAACGTTTCACACCCCTAGGGCGTTAATACATTATATGGGTTAACTTTACTTTACTCTACTTTTTTAAAATTATATTCGCACATCCATCCAGCTATTAGTTAATCTATCCACATATCCATCCAACCATTTGATAGTCTCTCAATAAAACCATCCTAACAATTAGTTATTCCATGCATACATCCCTTCACTAGCAATGCATTCGTGCATTCATCTGTAATGTGTAATTTTTCTACACACTTATTCGCTTAGTTATGTTATTGGTTTTTCATGATTGTGAATGTTATTTTTTTCACTGTATATTATTTCTTGTAACCTACCTCAAACCTACCATTGAGTACAATCGAATTATTATATATAGTGTGTTTGTGCGTGCGTGCGTGCGTGCGTGTGAGTAGAAAGTTTCTTATCCAAGAAAAACAAAAATTCTACCGTTAAACGCTCAAAGGGTCATCTTATCTGGGTTTTTTGTTTAATCTTTTGCTAAACTAAACGGTCAAGGACGATGACTAATTGCATATGCCTAGCTTGCTAAAATATAAAGTTCTAGGTTTATTGGCACCCTTGAACATTTTCCCATGGTAGTAAAATTTATAACATAGCTAGTCTCCCGTTTAGAAATTTATTATTTTCCCTTCGACAAAAACTTTCCTGAGCCAACTTTCCCGTGATTTTCACTGGATGGTGAATCATAGGATACGTCAAAATGACCAATGATCAGTCTCATCAGTGACGTTGTGTGAACGAACTGTGTGAATTGTTATTTTAGAAGGACATGATTTCTTTTGAACCATGAACTTCCTTGAATGCTAAAATAAAAGTCATTGTATTGTGGAGCTAGTTGATCTGAACATAAACATTTGGTATAAAATGGACAGACGATGGAATTCTTAGTGATCTTGATTTTGAAGATGTCTGGTGTTATTAAGTTCAACTTATGCTAAGGCACAAGAGATGTTAATTCAACTTTGTCATCTTCCAGAACAAATTGACCTTCAAATCAACACTTCCAATACTAAGATCATGAACTTTACCTAACTGTAATTTTTAAATCACTCTCAACGGATAAACAATTCAGACAGTTAATAACGTATCCTATTTAGGCAGCAAAATAATACAAGATGGAGATACAACAAGATGGGGATTTCTACTAGAATTTCGTTGGCATTAAGTGCGTTCAACCTCCTAATAAACATCTGGAATTCAAAAATAAACAGGAAATATACCAAACTACGACTGTTTAACTCCAATGAACTATCCGTATTAACATACGATTGTGATAATTGAAAAATAACAAAAGCACTGGAGAAGAAAATTAAATTAATTTGAAAATAAATATCTTAAAAAATACCCTTAAATATTCATTGGGAAGAATTCAGGGCAAAATAGCTAGTAAGAGTAAGACAGTAAGACACCAAATATTTCCTACAACAATAAGTAGAAAGCGTTAGACTTATATCGGACGTGTATTTACAATGAATGACAATAAAATGCCACTATAAGTATTAAAATGATTTCCATATGGTAAAATTAAAATAGAAAGACCAAGAGAGACTCTTTGTAGAGCAATCATCAAGAAAGGTCTGACTATGGGTCTTAGCCACATGCAAGAATTACACACTGTAGCATCGCACCTGAAGAGCTCTGGTTTCTGTCATATGCACCATATTCAGAGCTAAAGGAGCATAGATGGATAGTTTTACTAAGATTTTCATTAAACCATCTTGAGTGAATTGTGTCCATACAGTTGTGCTGTGGAGAGAAAAAACATTGTTAATTATACATTATAGTTCCGTTCAGGAGACAGCACGAGAAAGTAAACTTGACGTTGATGGTGATTCTTATTCAACGGCTAGAATTAAGTAACATAGTTTTAAATGCAGGGTCGCCAGAGGGAACTAGTTTGCGGGACGAAGAAGAATAGTGGTTAATCAACATAACCGGAACTGTCAGCAGAGGGGTGATGATGGATACACTCAGGGAGAGATCGAACCACCTATGGATTTGTCCGGAGTGCAGATCCGACGATGAACTAGCTAACATTGTGTAGTTAATGATATGGCAAAGCGACCTTTATTTCCAGTCAAAAAGTCTCCCAGCACGCCATTACAGGAAAACACACGGTAATGGAACTTTTCTAAGTTAAGTATAGTTAACCATACATTCTGCATTTAATTATACATTGTGTAGTTAATAATACATTGTGTAGTTTATCACACATTGTCTAATTAATAATACATTGTGTAGTAAACCATACACTCTGCAATTAATCACACTTTCTGTAGTTAATCACACATTCTGTAGTTAATTAAACATTCTGCATTTAATCATACACTATCCAGTTAATCACGTTCTGTAGTTAATCATACAATTTTCATACAATATTTTTCAAAAATCATACAATATTCCCGTAGTCGTAACCTTTGATAACAGTTACCATGTTGTTCTGACAGGCCGACGTTGTGCTTGAACTAGTTACGGGCACGGCGTGGGTGGGCGGAACAACAAAGAAACCTGTCTCAATGGCCAGAGTTGTGCCCTGATGGCGACGTCTGTTTCGGCAACATTAGACTCGAAACACCATCGAGTCGAGTGGCTGCTGGAACAGAGGGCGGAGCACTTATGGGAATGCCCCACGTGTCGTGAGGCCAGTTTCTAATCAAGAAGAATCAAGACAATTTGTTTATTGTGATTAATTATTTTCTTATATGTTAATTATGTGTGTATTTCATATATATATATATATATATATATATATATATAGATGAACATTTTATAATGCTTTTAACACCAGATATCAGTGCGAATTTGGACCCTACGGCGCATGCGCAAATGTAACAGCTCCGCGGCCTACCTTTCCACATTAGCTGTATCTGATTGCTTGTTCTTATTGCTAATTATCGGAAATGAGCTCCAGTATCCATGGATGGTGGGTGCTTTAGATCTCCAGGTCAGGTAACACTGTTGTACTGTCACTGTTTCAGTGATTGCTCGTTTTATGTATCATTTTTCATTTTCTCGTTGAGGAGATAGGTTATAAACACATAAATATTATACTCTATATCAGGGTTCTTAAAATTTTTGTTACCGTGAACCCCTTTAAATATATTTTTCTTCTCGAATTCCGTATAAATTACCTTTTTTTCTCCTCGACTCCACAAAATTTCCCCTGGCATATAATTTCTTCAGAAATTCGTATTTTATATGTAACTGATATTTATCTTCACATAAACACTTAATAACAATGTTAAGGTGCTACACAAATCCTTTAATGGTGTGACAAGATGCATAACTATTGCCGATTCTCAGAACTGACACTGCCTGGCAGAAGACAGACGAGACAAAAAGTGTGGCGTTGCTGGAACACTATACCGCACAAATTGGTCAGAGGAATGTGGAGGCATATCAATAAAAACATTATGAACATGTGTAAGAACTTAAGCATGGAAAAACATATTATAATTACAGTAGAAGAAATTAGGAAGGCGCTGAAAAGTACAAAAAACACAGCACCTGGACCAGATGGCATTATATACGATGATATTAGTCGGAGAACGTATTAGGAGTTGGGAGAGTTGGCGGACATGCTCAATAATAGCCTTTTATAGGGCACAGTAAAATAAGACTGGTTGCGTGGCTATTTAGTCCCACTGACCAAACCTGTCAAGGATTACACCAGGATACAAGGCTGCAGAACAATAAAAATGCAGAATACAATTAGGCAAGCTGTTGGAAAAAGTTGTGGTCCTGAAGGTATCGTGTCATCTTGAGAGAAATAAGTGTTTACTAACGTTGTTATGTATATTTCGGCAAGGAAAAAAGACATGGTAGAATGCAGCCATCTTTGCTCAGGATGTTTTTGAGTTCAATTCGCTCATGGGGACATGTGAGGTCACAATAGATCTTGAAGATGCCTTAAGGTGTCCTTGGATGTCTTGATAGACCAACTGTTAAATCTGGCAGTGAATCCTTTAGTCGCGGAGTGGGTTGGTGCGGCATACAGGAGGTATGCCCATCTGAATCACAACTGTCAAATTGAAGTCTGAATTACTTATGTCTTTTTTGTTTTCAAGAGGTGAAATAATTGTGGTTTTTTTTTAATATTTCACATATTTACTAATCATTATAGTAAATAGATGTAAATTTTGTGTGCGCTATTTAAGTTGTATAATCATGGAAGGGGGCGCCGGGCACTTTGGCGTCTATTGGCCTTACGCTACTGGTCAAGTATCATTATAAGAACTTGTTATAGACCGACGAAATACGTATGCAAAGCATAAATTCGTTATAAACAGTATATACAATATATAATAAATATAATTGGAGATTTTGAAAAGTGTTATATATGGAAATGTGTTAAAACGGGCAAAAGTTTGCAATATAGCGAGTCCATAATGGCATGTATCAAAGGTCACGTGGAGGTGGGATCGAAAGTGGATAAAGACAAATACCGAAGTCCGAATATAACAACACCACCACCTAGGGGTGGTTTTTTTCTGCTAAAAAGATTAACGGCTTGCGGGAAAGTCTGGTAGAAGATGAGAAAAAGAAGGGGGGAGTGTGCAAAAATTACACAAGCCGAAAGAAGATAAAAGTGACTTGGAAAGTACTATCGGACAGGAAGACGGAAGAGTACATGCTTATCGAAAGACGCAGATATCCTGATTCAACACCATGACGAAACATCTGTTAAATAAAAAGCAGAGATAATAGTAAATGGTCACGAAGATGCCTTAAGTTTAAGGAAGAGACCGTAGGCGAACTAATACACACACAAAAGATTGGGGAAAGATAGAAAACCGAGGCAGCGAACCAGTCAGACCCAACGAAATGTAACACCCGCCAAATTTAGTTGGACACGAGCAGAGTGGAGAGAAAGGACGAACTAGGGAAGATACTACTAGATAACCGGAAATCGTACCAGCAATAATCAGTGCGATATAGGAGTATGTTATTGTATAAACGTCTAGTGTAGGCGTGTCTATAAAAACAGTGAATAGGTGATAAAAGGGAGATAATGACACGACAGATCCGGTGAGGTAAGCAACTGCAGGAGAAGGGGTAACGGAATCTGTAGCCATAACTCAGTAAAGAATACATGAAGCTACAATCACGGCATGTACAGTGTACTGTATGGCACATGGAGTAATGTTGGAAGTAACTAGTCGATGTCGTGGGACCCAAATGCTAACAAGGGAGAAGTTGGTTAAAAATTGTCAGAAAGTTGTTGCCGTATCTTATGACAGCCCCCTACCTCCATTATTTTTTATGATCACCGCTCTTAAATAGCCAAATTCATGATAACAGCTCTGAAATAGCCAAATTGATGATAACAGCTCTGAAATGGCCAAATTGATCCAAATTTATATACTTACAAACTCTAATATATCCAAATTTATGGCCATAGCTCTAATATAGTCAAATTGATGGTCACATATCTGATATAGTCAAGTAGAGGATCACAACACTGATATAGTCAAATTGTGTCCAGTTCTGTAGCGTAGAGGTATAGTTAGTGTGTGTCACTGGCGACCAATGTGTCAGGTTCGAGCATATCCGCAATCAATTGTGTGTCATGAGAGTTCGGAAAGCAGTGGCAACATACTGAATATATTGATATTGCCTAGAGAACCATAAGTGCCAACAAATGTTGGGTTGATTGCTAGATTCTGGATAGATATGCAACCAACTTATTTATTATAAACATATCTACGTCACATGTAGAAGACCAAGAGAAGGACTTTAATCTGGTTTACAAAATAAATTTTCAAATTAGTTAAAAAAAACTGTATAACGTTCAATGTATTTGTTTTCAATTAATATTAAAACAACCAACTACAAAAACAAATAATATATGCAATAATAACACGTGTCTTCCATTTGTATTTTTACCACCAGGGCTGGTGTCAAATATGGAACGTTCTTCAGATAACTTGCCAATACATATCCCTTCTGCTTGTTTTTGCCTTCACAGTGGAGCGTTTTATTTCTGTATGTCGACCGTTCTCTGGAGAGAAATTTGCAAAATCTTCTAGATGGTCGAAAATCATCAGTGCCATCCTCTGCACGTCTTTCTTCCTAGCACTACCTCAAGCCTTCTTCTGGAATGTAAGTCCCGAGACTGGAGAGTGCGCTCTACGGAATACCTTTAATGACATTTACGTGATTTGGAACTGGACTTCAGATCTAGTAATGTTTGGTGCCGTTCCCATATTTGCCTTTATTCTCAACGTGTGCGTCCTAAAACAGATCCGAACAGTTGGCAGACTTTTCATTACTAATAAAACCTTACATAGACATGTAGGTGCAAGATGCACCTCCACAACAGCTACGCTTATGTGGATTTCATTTTACCTGATATTCAGTAAGCTACCTGTAACACTTGTATTCACCATGCAATCCAGTGTACAGTTTGGAGACAGTATGAGTATTAGTTCTATGAGACATGATCAAACGTGGCAGAATTACTTGTTCTATTTTACAACAAGAAAGATTATAGAAGAACTTGGAATCTCTCATCATGCCTGTAATATATTTATATATGCTGCCACAAGTAAACAATTTCGTTCCCATCTTAAGTTGCTACTGGTGCAAATATTCTGGAGGAAAGGTATGGTTCAAAGGAGCTCGACGTCGCGGCCTTTTAGACCACGGCATCATTAATTACAACTTTATATAGTGGAATCCCGTTGTTCCGGGCCGAATAAATAATTATGTTATACCAGAAATACCAAATACAGAATTTCGTTTTATACAAATGCAACCAAAAAACAGTTAGTGCAGATCTATATAGCAAAAGAATATGTGGATAAAGAGCCAAAGGTAGACGAAGAAAGCGATGGATAGAAAACATAGATAACAACAAATATGGAGTCAAAGCAACCAAGGCGACACATTTGGTCATAGAACTATAACTGAGGTTCCCACCCCTACGATTAACGGTAAGTGTGAATACGACAATCATTCACCTGGGAAAGGACAACAGACAATAGATAATTACAAAAATACAGAATACACTAATAGTTAGAGCAATACAGAATAAACTAATTATGAATTTTGAAAAGCATTTTAAATAGGGAATTTATTTTTATAATCGCATGCGCTATATCGAGATTTCATGTACAATATACTTTTTCTTTTCCAATATGATAGACTGAGATCAATCGAGTGACAATCTATCAATGAACAATAAGATCAAAGGAAATGGTTTCTTGCCCTCTCTCCGCGACCATACATTATCTCTAACACTACCATCGTCACACAATACGCGCTTTCTTATGTCAAGTATATTTGTTTATCCGTTGTCTTTCTTCTTCTGCATTCATTCTCAAGCGCACGTAGCAGGATGTTGTCCTGAGAACATAATGCGATGTTTCATGGTTTACAACTTCACTGCGATATCTGCGGCTTTCGGTCCCACACATCTACTTTAGCTTCATCAGAAACTACATTAATGGTAAGAAATACTCATTATTGATTAGCAACAGCATAACAATGATATTAAACAGAATTCAGGGACATAATTATTGTACTTCTAGTGTTGAAATTACACAAAATGCACACATTTACTTGAATTTTTAGATTTAAACTTAATGTATGGCTCTCACAGAATTACTTTTCAAAATATGTGGTGTCTATGGCTCTCTCAGACTTCTTCTTTTGTTCACTTGAAACATGTCTATATCTGTAATTCTGTCTCCTTAATAAAACTCACTGTCTTTTGTGTTTGTTTGGCCAGTAGCTCTATTCCCTTGCCTCCTGGCTACTCGGGGCAATTGAGAAGGACTTCCAGTAACTGAGGTTGGGCCCTTTCGAGGTATAGGGCCCGGCACCGTCCCTGCATGAACGTCCGCCACAGGGCACCATAACTATTTATAGATGTAGACATGTTTCCATTGTGTTTTGTGCGTGGCATCCTGATCATCTGTGCGCCTTTTGGCTGGATGCCTCCGTCTTCAGCACTCTGCTTACTTGGGCAGGACTATGATCCTGCTCGAGTGGGACTGCCCGACAAGTCTTAGTTTC
This sequence comes from Meghimatium bilineatum, assembly GCA_034231615.1. NCBI lineage: Eukaryota > Metazoa > Mollusca > Gastropoda > Stylommatophora > Philomycidae > Meghimatium > Meghimatium bilineatum. The sequence goes on from CM067299.1 coordinate 89,072,223, forward strand.
CAGCCCCTGATGGCTGAACTAAGCCCCATCACCACTGCACGGTGCTGGTCTCGATGGGGGCTCTCTCAGACAAAAAGGTTCCCGACCGCTGCTATATAGGATGAACAACTTCAACTCGCCTCTCACGAAGGTAAGCAGCGTTGCTACTCGGGCCCTGGAAGCACACGGGCGTGTTGTCTTTGGTCCTGACGAAGGTTTTTTTGTCGGAAAGTCGTCTGTCGCTGTGTCTCGTTGGTATTGTGTTTCGTTTATAAATCGTCTATTGGCAATACATATACCTATTTTTGTCTTTATTTGCGTTGTGTTACCACAGACGTTGCATTTCCAGTATCGGGTTGGCTACCCCTAATTAGCATAAGTCACACAGACACAATTTGGTTTTAATGCCATGGCTTTTAAGAGCAGATACGCATTTTAACCACCGATTACTACCTCGGAGGTTGTGGCTAAGCGAATCTCCATTATTTTTAACGGTTGAACGGAGCGCTACTCACCATACGAGGTATTTTTTTTAACCATCAAAAAAAGGGCTAATAGTGCTTATGGGGCTAGACCTACCCCGAAAAGGGTTGCTTTCTGTTTACTTTGTAAAACAGTCAATTCTGCATAGATTCAAATAAAATTTTGACCACAGTAGAACTAATACTGGTGATTTAGTAAAAATTAATTGCTGGCTGAAAAATCATGGACTAATTAGTTGAAATAAGTAATTATGTAATTAAGACATAATTTAAAATATCCGAAAAAGCTGGTTTTTACACTGGATTAATCCTTTTTTTAGTTTCTAGTCTCAAAATCACGGTAATTAGGTTTATATCTGGCTTATCTGGATCCTGAACCTTGGAAATAACTGTATATACTAACTTTTCTCGAAAAAATGCTGAATTTTTTTTAACAAGATTTTTGCGCATAAGAAGTAGTAGACCTTTATTAAGATAAGCACATAACATGGAAAGGCGACGAGCAGAAATGACAACGACATACAAAAATGTCCGAGCGAAATGTGGATGCGAGATACCGGAAGGATAAAAACAGGAAGTGCATAAACGTAAATATATATGGAAACGAAACAAACAAAAATATGACGTAAATGATGGAGCAAAATAATAAAGATAAAGATCACACCAATCGAGAACTATACAAAAGAATGGTCAGAATTGAGCCCAATGGCTTCAGGGTACCCAACTCAAAACTACGACAATTTTCTAGAGCGTACCAATATATACCAATTGTGGTGCAGGATCTGATGGTAGTTACCTGAATATCAAGAACACCACGGTGGCCATCGCCGTTAAAGTGTTGGCAACAGGAGTAGGTGTTCTGTGCCTGATGACATGAAGATGGTTACAGAAGCGGTCATTCAATCGTAATCCAGTTTCACCGATATACTGCTTTCCGCCGCGTTTACATATGACCATGTAAATGACATTACGAGATTCACGTGTAAACGCCTCATCAATGGTGAAAATAGTTGGGGAAATTAAACGGAGCGCATCTGAACTACATAAGGACATATGTAGCAGTGACCACGTGGGCAACAAACAGCACCGAAATGGCTAGGCACAGAAGACCTAAGATGGTTGTGGGCCAGATGTCCTTAAGATTTTTGTCGTGTCTATAGACAAACAGAGGCAAGTCCTGGAAAGCGGCACGGGTGTGAGGATCAGACTGGAGAAGAAGGGAATAATGTTTAAGCAGGATGCTCCGGACAGTGGAGCTATGCGGATGAAAGGGAAAGACAAGTTTAAATATATCAGAGGAATTGTCTTGGGAATTTGTCAAGATATCGAGGCGAGATATCAAGGGCTCTGTGAAATGTCTTCAAATAGTGTGAAAGGTCGAAATTGCGCGAGTAGAAATTCATTTTTGTTCTTGTTCACTTTGATGTTCGGAGAGCAGATAAACTGGCGAGTCTTGCCACTGTATTGAGCAATGTATCAGGACGATAAACTGTATACTGAATTTCTTATGATAAATGATACTTAAAAACAAATAACAATAATGAGTGTAATACTTAATGATGAGAATTAATAAGAGTAGTTCCCATACCCAGAATACAGGAGCTAGGCTTGAAATGCGGTGTAGCAAGACATGAGAATCATTGTGGGCTTAGATTCATGTTCGTCAACCAACCGAGAACTAAAACTATCAGTCGTCATGTTATCACCTAAATATCCACCTAATTATCCCGGAAATGGGTACCAGGGATTATTATCAGGAAAGGTCAACAAATGTTGCAACTGCTACTGAGGTCAAGAAATGTTACACCTGCTACTGAGTAAGTGCTGAAGATGACAATCTGGAGGGTTTCTGGTTAACCACTTTCATCTTTTATTCACCTGAAATCTGCTTATATCTGAAGCTGTGTCTCTTGTATAAACTTGTCTGAAACCATGTGTTGTAAACACTGTTTCACAACTCAATTAACTTTATCTTGTGAAGAGATATTCCTATGATGTTTTCAAATGATAGTGAACACAATAAACATAATACATTATCAATATTTTGTAAAGGTCTTTATTAAAAGGTGATAGGATTATTGAATTTCGATGTTGTCTTTCAAAAGCAATACAGCCAATTAGAAAAATTATAGCAATACTTTTGAGAAGGTAGAATCAATAAGAAACCAAGCTTACACTGCCTTGTATAACGGATACAAGGCAACAACAAATCATTTAATTTTAAAAAAAAATTTGTAATGAGGAATATGAAATGTTACATTTATGATATAAAGGTATGAAATTGCAAAACAGCAAACATGACATTTATGATATAAAAGTATGGAATAGAAAATATGACATAACTATGATATAAATGTATAAACTGATAATACCTGACATGATGTTTACAGTGCAAAAATATGAAATTAAAAATAGATATAAGCTATAACTGAACATAAAATTCTTAGTACCATTATTTCAGGATGCATTAGTTCACGTTGCATGACTTTTTTAACTCAATAACTACACACTTCCCTTACCTTCAGCAATAGATTTGATTGTTATTGTACATTAATAAATGACTTGAGATGAATTTCTCAACATACATTTTTCTGGATAATGTTTTCTTGTTTTCATTCATTTTCAAATTCCCATTGGTTCTCTGTTATAACAGGAAAATGGTCCTTCTAGATTTCAACCAGGATGCAGTCTAGAGAATAAAAATGGGTTGTGCTGTTGTTTTATTTGCGCCAATATCCTGACACAACCGACTTCAATTGCAGTAACTAATTCACTCAGTGTTTTTATCATTGCCACTCAATGGTGGACATGAGACAACTTGTTTTTCCCATACTAAACGCTGGTCACAAACTCTAACAATGTTAAATAAGTTTGACATTTTTTTGCTGCTGTTATGTGTCCTATCCACATTGTCACATACTATGTCTACATATATTTTTTCTTCCATCATAAAAAAAGTGAAATTAATGCTGTTGATGTGTTAAATAATGGTCACATACAGGATGTCAGACTGTAGCTGAGAGGTGGTGACTGCAACACACAAGCCCAAGGTAACTGGATCTATTTTATAGACAGTCAGACTGTTCAAAATGTAAACTAAATCCTGCCTATAAAATTACTGTAGGCCCATGTGTTACCCGGCCCAAAAGGGGAGACAATACTAGCAACACTGTTACCTGCTAGACATGTAAGAGGAGGTTTTCAGAAAGGGGTTGGCTGTCCTATCGCATTTTGGGTCAAAATGACACAGAAGCCATGCTAGTCAGACATGTCAGGCTGAAAGACGCAGGAATCGCATCCAAGCTGTAAATCATGAGAACACATTTCGTTCTCTGTAATACAATCTGTTAATCTGCAAGAGTTTGAAAATGAAGAAGAGAAAGTTGCACTGATTGTTTCCTCCTGAATAGGATATACAAAAAACAACAGCATGACGTAAAGATATAAAAATGTGAAACAGAATATTTAACGACTCTATGACAAGTGTCAACAAAGTATTACTGACAAAGATTTTACTCATTCCACTGATGGCTAGCTCTGGTAGCAGACTACATCACAGCAGTCTGGCTAAAATAACACATCAACTTTCTACAAGATTCCATTGAAAAGTTGATCAAAGCAAACTACTACAGTGGAATCCTTCTGTACTACATATGTTTATAACACATTTCCTTATGTAACAACACTTTTCAAATTCCCAGATTATTATTACTCCTATTTGTTTGTACTGTATATATTGTCGACCCAGACCAAATTGTTATAATAGGATTCACTTTATCTTCACAACTGCACATGGCTCTTCAGACTACAAGCACATCTCCATAAAACAAAGATTATCGAAGCTGATCAATACCTATGTCAAAATCTACCCCAAACTCCAGAACACATCCTGCAGACATGTCCATTCTTTGGTGACTTCAGAACTAAAACCTGGCCCTGGAAACAAACTGGTAGTGAAACTGTAGGGTAACCCCAAGGACCTCCTACTGATGACTAAATTCATGAAAGTAACCAACTTACCTGTATAGACTTAAGCGTACAAAACACAAAAGGAATTAGGTCGCTTGGAATCCAGGTATTCAGTCTGGTGTGATGATCAACCAGAAGAAGGCTGTTCTCACTTGGTTCTTGTTAATCGCATAACCAGAACAGAAACCCCAGCAGTGAAATTTAATTGGATCAAAATGTTTTCATTTCCTACATTGTGTTATCTGGAAGTGACATTTGATCACAGTCTTTGCTTCAAAAAACATGTTAGTCATGTCATAACCAAAGCCTACAAAGACCTATCAGCTCTAAGAGTAATTGCAACCTGTGAAAATCCACATCTATTTCACACTGGGTATATCAGAGACTTGTTTCTAGTATAGAATAAGCTTGTGCAATGTTTGTGGTTACCGATACATAGATTGTTAGATTTGGCAACTTTCAGGACAAAGCCATGTGCAGCATCTTGGGATGTACCAAAGATACACTGTGTGAGGCGATGAGATTTCTCCTTAGCCTTCTGATCGCACAGAACACAGGTGAAGTGAGCTGTCATATCTTGACTCGTAGTGGGCCCAGTATATTTGCAGTTTTGCCCTATTTTCTGGTTTTGTCACTGGTCCACTAAGGGTTATAAATCAATGTCAATACACTTCACTCATTACATCCAGATCTCAATACACTTCACTCATTACATCCAGATCTCAATACACTTCACTCATTACATCCAGATCTCAATACACTTCACTCATTACATCCAGATCTCAATACACTTTACCCATTACATCTAGATCTCAATAGACTTCACCCATTACATCCAGATCTCAATACACTTCAGCTATTACATCTAGATCTCAATACACTTCACCCATTACATCCAGATCTCAATAAGGTAAAAGGCTACAGGCTCAAAATTGGCAGATCATTGTTGGGACAGGCAAACAATATTAGACAAGTATGTAACCCTACTTGCATTGGTCCTGGGGAAGAGTGAAAAGTCACTCCGTCTGAATTAAGTGGTACCTTCTCTGTAATCACACTCAACAGAAGCTGCAGGGACAAATTCTGGTGGCTTTGAATACAGAAGACATGGCATTTATTGATGATAACACTAAAGAAAAATGTGTAATAATCTACACTGATAGGTTAGACGCTTGTCATCAATGATGTTCTTGCGCTTCTGCACAGTTTGGTGGGAAAAAATCACAGAATCCAGTGATTTCTTCACCACAACCACAAGCAGTCTTACAATAGAGATAAAGGCACTGTCTTGGAAGACTATTCCAATACATGCTCATCCGCAAAGTTGAAGTGGAACTCATCCACTGTCAATGGGTGGATTTATTGACACAATCTTTGATCAGAAAGATACCTATATATTCATGCCAGGACATGCGGATGTTGAGGATAAATAGTGAGGCAATACATTGGTGAGCATCGTCAGTGTCAATAGGTACATCAATGGATTGATCTGACAAACTTAATGTGCTAAGAGACCTCAATCATGGTCACTCTCAAGACTTTGAGATTGGTGTAAAGATTGGAACAGGTGGAAAGAAATAAAAAATAGATATATTATATAAATCCATATTAAACTGAAACTGTGAACCACTACACTCTGATAGATTTATTGAGACAATGATCTGAGCCACTATGGACTTGACCGGTGTGTCTGATGATAATCTGCAATAATAACTCCTAGGAAAACTGACAGTGTTAGAAGACAATAGATATTAAAATATATGATGAGTAACTGTTAATATGCATAGGTTAAAACCACATTTTTTTGGGGTCCTGAGAGACAATTTCAAGCCAATTCAAATGACATTTTTTTATAAGTAGGGACACTGTTTTTAGAATAAGGGGGGAGAGTGAAAGTCACTTCAAGTAGTGCCTTCTATTTCACAAGTTAAAGCATATTACAGGTTATAACCATCAAGTCATTTCAAGTAGTCTATTTACAAGTTAAAGCATTACAGGTTATAACCATGTAATTCATTGAAAACAAAAATTATATTGAAGTGGGTTTTTCTAAAGGAAAGGTACTGGTACGACTAAATGTTCTTGTACGCCTAATTCTTAAGCAATAGATTCTATTTCTGGACACATCTAACTTCTATACAGTCAATTTTATATTTTCAGGATGGCTCTAATTCTTACACAATAATTTATATTCTTGGCTGTTTCTAATTATTACCAAATAATTGATAATTGCAGAAATGATTGTATAATTACACAAGCTATAAATTATAGAAATATCTTATCTGTAAACGATTTTGAATATATTTAAAACCTGATCCCTTTTAAATTAAAAGCTTAGTAGTATGTGTTTTTTTAGCGTTTATTCTCTCTCGCTGAAACTCTTGTGTAGCCAGTCAATGATATTACTAGATTTTTAGTAGAATCGAATCCACAGAGCAGAGATGCATTGTATTGCTGTTTTATTTACGCCAATGGTCCTACACATGATACTTTGGCTTATCAACAAGTGTAACACTCATGCGTTGTTACTACAATGTCAATCTTAGCTGCTCTAATATAGTAATTGTCTATTGTATTCAGTGAGGTTACATTAATTAATATGATATCAAAGTAGAAAATGGAATTATAAAATGTTAATATATACAAGAGGGAATTGTATAGGGTATCTATAAAGTCTCTGTGCACTCATTTATATTGGTGATACTACCATAGCTGTAAAGTTATTTTTCCATGAATCCATATTTTAATAAACCTGTTCGTATTTAGCACCTGCAACCCCCCCCCCCCCAAAAAAAAAAAAACAGCCCACTTTTTTATATTCTGCAGCTAATGTCTGATGAGACATGAAATACACTGGACCATGGAAATACACAACTTTCAATGATATAATATTGAGAACATCTATTTCATTTCAAATGCAATGCATGGCAACTTTATAGGCACCCAATAAAAACATGTAATCGAAGATTATAAAATGGAGCAAAAATTATAATCCAAAAGTATGAAATACAAATTGATATGAAAACAGACCTGATATAACCCATAAAAAAACCTTTCCATGTCTTAGCATAAAAAACTTATCAATTATAAAAGCAACACAATAGATGAAAAATATGATATGGAAGATATGAAAATATATACAAAAATAGGAAATAAATTTTGAGATACAAATTAATTATATAAATGTGTGATAATGAAAATTTTAAATTATCATACAAAAGTATGACATGGAAAATATCAGATATAAAGACTGGTAGCAAAATATTTTTGACATATGAAACAGCAGAATCAAGAACAACCAACAGCAATTATTAAATATAGAAAATTTACAAAAATAATTCATGGAGTATTGTGCAAATTTAAAATGGAGGACTTTGTAAACAAACACATTTAGAACAACGATCGTAAAGAAATGGACCAACCAAAAAATGGTGAAATACATGGTTTGGGATTTAAACAACACATTAGCAATGGTGCACTGCTCATGAAGTTTTGATACTTAAGACAAACTGCCGTATACAAAAAGTAAGTAATACCAAATATTATTCTGAATTTAGAGAATTCAGATTAATTCAATTAAGAAAATTAAGTAATATCTTCATAATCCTGCAATTAAAAGTTCTGAGATGTTTTTATAAGCAATACTGATTTGTGAAAAATGACAAATACAGAAAATTAAAGATGTTATCACATTGATAATTATGCAGATGATGTCTTTGTGATATATTATTATGAATGGTTAAAAAAGGGCAGACAGTACGGGTACTCGAACATCCTGCATTTTCAGAACCCAATCAAGGCGAGATCATTGCCATGGACAGTTCGGCCAACTGAAAACTAAAACTAGATTCCTATAATCGATCTGAAAATGGAGGCAACCAACCAAGTGGTGCACCACAGCAATAAGGAAATATGTTTATATTTATGTTTATATATATATGTTGTAATTTATCATGCTGTCCTGTGATCCTCAAAAGGATCCAATCTTAGCTTCTGGAAGTTCTTCTCAATTACCCCGAGGAACCAAGGAAGCATGAGAATTTGGCGAAAAAATAAGTTCACTGAAAATAATTCACATGGCTGGAACTCACAAATATTCTGAATGAAGAGCAAATAAATTGATACTTGCTAGAAACTCATCCCAACAGGAATACAGCTTTCAAATAAGGGGCTTCCAATGCTATTGATCAGATTAACTAGACAGGCAAAAGGTGGAATACTTATGCTTGTTAAGAATAATATCAATGCACATCAGTTATAAAGAGCAGAATATCAGATATCCACCTCAGAACAGAAGATACAAAATTCCACCTAAACTACATCTGAATGACCATCAATTAGCATTAAACACAATCTCTGGGGGGGGGGGGGGGGGGGAATTAATTATTGTGTGTGAAGACTTCAATAGAAACTCACAGAGTTTGGGTTATGATCACATGGAAAGGGAAGGAGCTACAAAACTGGCAGGATGAATTTGAACTTAAACAACCAATTGTCCCCACAATCTTCCACTCCAGATCTCATGGCATACTACCTCTACACCAGATGCCATTATACTAACCAAATTTGGAGTGAAACATCAATCGTGTTATTAGAAAACAGTTTGGAGGCAGTGACCAGCGACCTGGCTTTCTGACTGTAGGAAATAAATGTATCAAAGTAAGAAGCACTCTTTCCAGGTGGAGATACAAGAAGACAAATTGGACAATGTACTGACATTACACCAGTGTACTAGCCAGAGACTTACCTAGAGATGATAACAATAAAGTAATCAATGAACTCCGTAGGTGTATATTACAGGCTGCTAGTAAAACTATCCTTATAGGGGACAGTAAACACTGCAAACCTTATGGAGTAGTGAATTAGATATACTGCAAAATGAAATGGAAATATCTCAACAGTAGTAAGAGACAAGACCATATCAAGAGCACCACAATAAATATCAAGAAGTTATAGCAAAATTTCAGAGAGCCAAGCTTCGAACCAGAAAAAGCAGCTGGAAAGAGACAGAATTATTGAACCTTGAAAAAGATAAGAATACACTGTAAGATGGTAAAACAACTAATTGGTGAGACTATTAAAAGGTCAATGGGAGAAATCAAAAGGTCACATTACAAAAAGATGAAAACATCCACATGGGAGAACAGACAATTGATTACTATGCAGACTCATTTACTGAAGACAACATCATCAAAATTTGGTCAGAAAAATTACAGGAGATTCAAGCAAGAAAACACTGAACAAGATGGAGTCATACCTAAAGTCATGGAGGCCCCAATCACACTCAGAGAATTGGAGCATGCAATATCTAATATGAAAATGAAGAAGTCATGAGCTAATAGAGTGTCCAATGAAATTATTAAAAATCATTCTCGAGAAATTTAAATATCTGTGCAGTAACTGTGTTGCCGCCTGTGTGTCGTTTGATCGGTCCATATTTATAGAAGCTTGGGAATTTAAACAATGAAAGTCTAGACTAGATCACATTCTTTTTTGGGGGATGCTGTGTGATAAAAGATGGAAAACATGATGACTAAAGTTGCGAGGTAAGTGGGTGTTATCTGGGCGGATCTAGTTCAAATCCTATTTGCTGCATTATGATTTTTCTTTGATAATAAATCTTCGATGCTTCTATATTGTATTATTTATTTATACAACCATACTTCTGGACATTACACTATAGTCACATTCACCATTTCATCAATAGACAACAAATTCTGTAGGAGGGTAACTGGTGAACCCCCAAACATATAGGCATCACTCACATAAAGAAAGACATTGATATTATCTGGAGAACCGGTTTCCAATAACGATCTAATTTTTTTTAATTTTGATACTAGCATACACCATCAGTATCTCTGTACAGTACCTCAAAGAATGATGCATGTAAAAATAGTGAGAGATAGACCTAGTCCTAATCAAAAGCAAGTAACATGGTTTTCAATTGCAGGATCAGATTTCTCATCAAATTGTTCAATATTGATATAGATTGGCTGTTTTGAATATTCTTAATCATTACTAGGCATAGGCCGTTGCAGTGGGAAGAGTGTGGCACACATAATAGACAAACACTAAAGATCTCTCTTCTTTCAACTCCAAAATCCTGAACTAATTCCTCATCAATGCCTGATACATTCTCGTCCTCTAAAATTCCATCATCTGAATCATAAGTAGGTCCATTCTGACCACATTTTGAAGAAAATAATAATGTTGCAAAGAAGACCATAATAAGCAATTCTTAGTTCAGAGACCACAGCTGTTAGAAACAACCAGAAAACTGCTATTTGAGTCACCATAACTGCTAGTCAAATAAGGACAAAATTTAGCATGTCTATTCACAAGTGAACAGTAAAGAATAATAATTTAAATCACTATATTTACTATGTCTACCCTGACACTGGAAGGCATATAGGTATATAATGTTATAAGAAGAAGTTTACGTCAGACGTAAACTGACATTCTGGGAATTCATAGTGGCCAGACTCCGCAGGTATGGGATTAAGAGGGTTAACTGTGTCGACAATCAATTAATATCACTGGAACAGTCAAATTGAGTCAGTTTAGAATAACTATTACCAATGAGTCCACATTATTGTACTGATATGGGACTGGATAGAATGTGTTGCTTAATCTAAAGATATGCAATGAAAAACAGTGTTACCCCCTAAAATAAACACACCAAGTCTACACTATTTCTAATTATTTGGTCAGTCTCTGACTGGCGATTTACTTCTTTCTCTTGCATGCCTCAACTTAGAATATCACAAATACTGTTCACACACAGGTAGCTAGAGAAAATGTTAATGTTCAGTCTACCTAGCTGTAAATGGGTACCTGACACGAGTTGGGGAAGATAACACAGCAAGGAAGGAAACTGGCCACCCCACCTAATAGTTGCTGCGGCTTAGTACAAGAAGAGTTATGTACAAGAAAGTTTGCTGCCATGGGACCTACCTTTACCTTTACTCAGAAGGTAAAAGTTTTGAGAAACTAAAGGATTTCTTAAATCATACTCTTCTTTATCAGAATATAATAAAGAATAAAAAGAGCTTTTAAGTAGGTTTATGATAAAACTGTCAACTTCTATGCCTCTCTAATTAACTAGGTAAACTATGAGTTAAAGACAATAAACTTTGTTGGAACATTTCATTCCGCACGGTTTTTTCATTGTATTCTTCATTTCACAAAAGCTTCATTTTGGCAGATCTCCAAGTAGTAATGATTAAGCAGTTCACTTTGTGCTTAAAAAGGTTGTGAATTCTGAATCCAATTAGTGACATCTTGCTTACAAAGAGAATTTTTTCCAGAGATCCCTGGGGATTATCCCTTGAAGCTACAGTTATGAGTGCTACTCTCTACAGGTACTGTGCCACTTTGGTTCAGATGGATGGAGTACATATGGGGAAATATAATTACAATGAATTGTTTAGAGGTTTAAAATTTCACTCAGCCCCTATGTCCAACTCTGAATAGCAAAGGATGTTACAACAACAATGGATTCACTGCATAGTTTTTGAAATAATGGTATGATTTGTTATGATGCCATGAAAAATATAATCTGTACCAAATATATATGGCAAGTAAAGGGAAATACTGAGATTCATTTTTAAAATATATATATTTAAATACATCATTTTTCCTACAGAAAAAATGGACCAAATGAGAGAAATCAGTTACTATTGAAAATATGCCAATATCTGACAAATAAATGAGAATACAAAACATTGTTTGAACTAGATGATTACAAAATCTGTGTCCAATAATTTACATTCAAAATAAGAAATATTTCCACTCTTCAATGGCAAACACTGTACAAAACATTTAAAAAATAAAGTTACATGATACATTTCTTAGATATTTTTTTTTAAATGTTCCTTACAAGTTTAATAAGAAAAAGCCCATTCCAAAATCATAAGCAGAACACAAGACATTAATACTGAATGAAGAATCATCAGGTGTGCAGCACACCATTATTTAACTGAATACTTTATATATTTTAATGACAAATTAACAGATTTAACAGAATTAACAAATTAATATTTATATACATTCAAAATGTTAAATATTTATTCTTCATTATCTATTTGTTTATTTGTTTGACAGGAATTGCAAGCGATTAGCTCTTACTTCCTACGTGCAGTGGAGTGGTTTCAAGCTTTCAGGCACATCAACTGCAAGAGACCACATAGCATTAGACCAATGGGTTGCAAAATACTACCCGCAACCAAATCTGACTCGTAACATCATTTTTAGTTCCCCACACCACACTAAATTAAAATTTCTATATGTACCGAGCTCAGAAAATAATATAAAATCACAAAATAACTGATTTGCAAATACGATGTCTTTTGGTACTTTAAAAACTAACAAAGAAGCTCATTGGCCCTAATCCTGCATGAGAAATACTCAATCCAACCCACTGGCCCAATACAGGTTGTCTACTCTGCATTATAAGGCAATGTGGACAATTTCCATGATTTCTAAATTCACTGAACACGTTTAATGCATATACTTCAAGAATATTATGTGTGTTCCATTTGAGTGTGAAATGTGTCATTCAAAAAGAGATGTGAATATCCTGACATGTAAACTGGGTCAGTGAAATACATCATGTGCGACCAGCCTTGCATGCTGGCAGTGCATACAAACTGCATTTAACCTATAATAGGAGCTAGAAAATGATAACAAGAATAGCTACATTAAATGTATGTGGTATCTGCGATAAAACGGCAGAGCTGATTGAATTTATGACAAAGATACGTATGTGTGTGTGTGTATATATATATATATATATATATATATATATATATATATATATATATAAAGAAAGGAGATAGCATACAAAACCTATACAAAACTACATACTAATATGGAGTGGGATAGACAACAACTTGAAGGAAAAACATGACATTGGTTTCTTAGTCAATCCAAATAAAGCAAAATATATCACAGACACAGAGTACATTTCAGAAAGGATAATACGGATACAACTGATAGAGGAGGAAAGAACAACCACACTAAATCAAATATATGCACCATGCAATGACAACAACAAAATATAAGAAACTACTGAATTTTTTTAAAGCTTATCAGATGTCCTAAACAAGATTAACAGCAAATATAAGTTATACATCATGGGTGCTTTCAAATGGAGAATAGAGCACAGAGTGAACACTTTTTAGGCAGTTTTGATTACATAACAACAACGAAACAATAATGGGGAAGAACTGATCAATATATGCCTAGATTATGGACTGCTAATAACAAATTCATTTTACTAATACAGACGGAGTCACATACAAACATGGTACAAATGGGACAACTTACTACAATCATTCCAAATTGATTTCATTCTCGTTGGACAAAGGCAAAAGAGACACATCACTTATGTGCAAGCTTTCCCAAATATAGACAATGATACAGATCACAGAGCTGTTATACTCACTGAGAAAAGTGAGCAAACAAGAATACAAAGAAAAGAAACAAGAGAATGGCAGGAAAAAGTTCTAAACTTAAAAGCTCTAGAAGAAACTTAAAAAAGTGATGAACCGTGTAAGGAAACGATTTAAATTATCAAAGCCTAACTAAAGAAACTGATAACATAAAAAAATAATGGGATATTTTCAAAAATGCAATGTTAAAACTACAAAAACAAATGCGGCACAAGATAATCCAAGAAAGATATGAAAACATGGTGGAGTGTAGAAATACAAAAGTTATACAACAGAATGAAAATGTCTCCAGAAATGGCTGGAATCCAAACATCATGATGACTATCAACAATATCGACTTGCTAGAAAAAATGCCCAGATTGTAATCAAAGATGCAAATGTTCAGGTATGGAGAACATTTAACTGACATATGTAAAACAAACCCAAGAGAATTTTTCAAAAGTATTAAAACAATGTTAGTGAGAGAAGAGAGATATAATCTCATAACAATCATCAATGATAAAAATGGCAAATCCTTAGTTAACAGTATAAATAGGAAATCAAGATGGAAACAATACTTCAAGGAATTTTTTTTTTAAATCCTGAATTATACAACCCAATAATGACAACATAATATAGACCCACCAATGATCAAAAAGATCTAGAAACCACAGAACCAGATATACTATATCAAGAAATAGAAGAAGCCTTAAAAAATGCCCAAGTAATAAATCACCAGGAGAGGACGGTATACCAAGCGAAGCAATAAGAGCGTGTAGAAACACAGGGATCAATGGTTAGCCACATTATTCACAATAGCCTGGTCTGAAAGACCAGTACCAGATGACTGGCAAAAATCAGTAATTGTACCACTATGGAAAACCAAAGGTAGTAAGAGAGAGTGTGAATCATATAGCGGCATCTCCTTATTAAGTCATACAGGTAAAATCTACGCAAAAATAACAGAACAGAGAATGCGATACATTGCAGAACCACGGCTGAGTCCTGCTCAATTTGGCTTCAGATGAGGGGCAAGCTGTACAAATGTACTGTTCACACTGAGACAACTGAGTGAAAAAGCAATCGAATACAATCAAGATCTAAACACATTATTTGTAGACCAGGACAAGGCATTCGACAAGAGTAGATAGAAACATTCTATGGGAAACCTTAGAAATTTATAACAGAGGACAACTGTTAGATAATATAAAAACGATATATCAAAAATGCCAAAGCTCAGGGAGTACAACAGATGGAATGTTGAACCTTTGGAAACAACATCTGGAGTAAGACAAGGCTGCATGTTTTCACCTTTACTTTTCAACATATACATGGACAGAATAATAATAAAAGAAGCTCACATCAACAAATAGAAAAGCACTGCAAAACAACATGAGGAACTTAATAATGAAATCAACAAACTACTATTTGCCGATGATCAAAGTCTAATATACAAAGATTAGGAAAATTTGCAAAATCATATCAATGCATTGCTATTAGCATGTCAGAAGTACAACGTGAAAATTAACATACACAAAACAGAAGTTATGAAAATTAGCCAGTGTGCAACACCAATAGATATAACAATAGATAACACCAAAGTGAAACAAGAAAAAGAATTTAAGTACCGTATATAGGCAGCATTTTTTCTAAAAATAAAAACTAGACAGAGAAATAGAAACAAGGTGTCAGAAAGCAAACACAGTGACCTACCAACTTTCACCATTGCTTCTTCACCCAAAGATCAAGATGGAAATAAAAAAACCAGAAAATACCTACAATCTTTATACCAGCACTCTGATACCAATGTCAAACATGGTCTTTAACAGCTTCGCAGTAGAGGAACAATGCTACATGTGAAATGAAGTGTTTTGAGAAAAGCTGTGCAATGATTACTAAACTAGATAAAATAAGAAATGAAGAAATTTGGAAAAGAGTTGGTATAATATCATGAATTGAACATATTGAAAGACAGCAAGTAAAATGGTTCGGTCACCTTATAAGAATGAACCAAAACAAAATACCAATAAGAGCATATAACAAAAGAATATCCGGGTGTAAAGCCAAAGGTAGATCAAGAAAACCTCAAGATAGCCTTGAACAAACATGGACTAAATGCAACTACTGCGACACATCTGGCCTTGGAACGACAGCTTAAGCTCCCACCTCCAGGCAAACAAAAATGGTGCATATTACGCAATTACAGATTGCAATTTCAATGTAGTGTGTCTATAGCAGGAAGATAGTTTCTTTCAAATCTAAAACCAGTAGTCTCTTATTTATATTTCTGAATGCAAATCATATTTTTATTACAAAAATCAAATTTAAAAACAACATATTTATGTACATATGGCAGCAGTAGCTAAGTTTTATTTTCAATAGAAAGCTTTAAACATTAGCACTATTTCAGACATTTGATTTGAGAAAATGATTCTCGCTAATTCTGGTAAACTCAAAACTTAGTCCATGTAGACAAAAATTATGCTTGGCTTGCATTACCTTACCCTAGTGTATCTTACATTATCATATCACAGTGTATCTTGTGTTGCCAAGTCAGTGTGTCTTGAATTTATGTCACAGTATGTTCTTGAACTTGCATGTCACATTGTATCTTGCACAACCATGTTAGTGTATATTGCCTCTGCTCCCTCCAGCCATGTCACAGTATATCATATCATGTCAAAATATACCTTGCACAACCATATCAGTGTGTATTGCCTTGCACTACATAAAATTGTATATTGCCTTGCACTACCATGTCAGTGCATATTGCCTTGTGCTAAATGTCAAAGTTTATATTGCCTTGTGCTACATGTCAAAGTGTATATTGCCTTGTGCTACATGTCAAAGTGTATATTGCCTTGCACTACATGTTAAAGTGTATATTGCCTTGCACTACATGTTAAAGTGTATATTGCCTAGCACTAAATGTCAGTGTATATTGCCTAGCACTACATAAAAGTGTGTATTGCCTTGCACTACATAATATTGTATATTGCCTTGCACTACCATGTCATTGCATATTGCCTTGTGCTACATGTCAAAGTTTATATTACCTTGTGCTACATGTCAGTGTATATTGCCTTGCACTACATGTCAGTATATATTGCCTTGCACTACCATGTCAAAGTGTATATTGCCTAGCACTACATGTCAGTATATATTGCCTTGCACTACCATGTCAAAGTGTATATTGCCTAGCACTACATGTCAGTGTATATTACCTTGCACTACATGTTGCCTTGCACTACCATGTCAAAGTGTATATTCCATTGTACTACACATCAAAGTGTATATTGCCTTGCATTACTATGTCAGTGTATATTGCCTTGCACTACCATGTCAAAGTGTATATTGCCTTGCACTACCATGTCAGTGCATATTGCCTTGTGCTACTTTGCTACAGTGCATCTACACTACCCCATCAGTCTCACAACACTATACTTACACTAACCGGTCTCACATTCTCATCACACTGTATATAGATTACTTTGTATTTTCATAATCACTGGGGACATTTGTAATCAAATTTTGGTAATATAAAAAAATATCATAAAAAAGAAACAATAATTAAAAAGGCAATCAACCAAATTCAGTAGAAACACAAGATTATTAGATAGTAAAATCACAGACATGAAGGCATAATGAAGGAGAAAATACGGAAGAAAAATATATGTACTTTGTTTTAGTCAGTATCATTTACAACAATAACCAACAATAAAATAAATACAGAAATAAACATATTCGCAGAAATTATGCGGAACATTTGCATCAATACAGAAATAAACATATTCACAGAAATTATGCGGAACATTTGCATCAATACAGAAATAAACATATTCACAGAAATTATGCGTAACATTTGCATCAATACAGAAATAAACATACTCGCAGAAATTATGCGGAACATTTGCATCAATACAGAAATAAACATATTCACAGAAATTATGCGGAACATTTGCATCAATACAGAAATAAACATATTCACAGAAATTATGCGGAACATTTACATCAATACAGAAATAAACATATTCACAGAAATTATGCGGAACATTTGCAAACATGGTATCCATCTATTGCCTTTGCTCTGCTTTTTCTGTAAGACGTCACAGAATTGAATGGTGATCGGTTTTCAGGCTATGACACATTTGGTTGCTTGATGTGCAGTAATATTGTGATGTCTCATAATGTTGGTAACTCCTTCAATTAACCTTCCTCCTGGTCTTCCTCTGCCTTTTGCTGTTTCATTTAGCATGTTGTATACTCTTGCTGCTGGCCAATATGGGTTCATTCTTACTAAGTGGAAGAACCATTTTAGAACCTTTATTTTTTTCCCAATATATTTGACCACAGATTGTAATCTTGTAATCTCAACATTATTCAAATGACATATTCTTGCAGCTTGTCTTAGACATTTCACATGTAACAAGCTTGATCTCTTGTTCTTTAGATAGTGCCAATGTCTATTTTATATTGATAACACAGTGTTGGGTATAATGATTTAATTTGTGATTTGCCTTTTTTGGTTTCCATTGGAGTAGATTTGTGTTCGTGTTTTTAACTTTCTATAATCTGCTATATCCATTAGGAAATCTTATGTTTAATAAAAACAAAATTAACTATTTCTGGTTCTTTATTGTTGAGGCCATAGATGATATATGTACATATTTTAACTGCCTTTGATATTTTTGATGGTGAATTGATACTTTTGCCCTGTGAGTTGTTATCCCGATATTTGACAATTTTCTTATTTTCTTACGTTCTTGCACAATACCTAGAGCAGGTTTTTGTGAGCAATCTCCTACCAGTTTGCTGGAACTGTCGTAGTTTCATCCTAAACCTCTTATATACAGTTAATATCATACATCTCAAGACTAAACATAGATAAATTAACATCCTATATTTTTAGACCAGATGTGAATAGTCTAAACATCCTATAATATATATCTGAAGACTTAGTGTGGTTAGTATGAATATATTACAAAAATGAATCTTCTAACTAGATGTGGACAGAAAGCATGCTATAATATTAAGTTATATGCCTGTGTGTTCAGGGAGAAATATTTTAAAGTTTCAAATATGACAGGTTCAATGGATGACTTGAACCAAATCAGAGTTTATTGACACTATTGATGCTGATGACCAAAAAGTAATGAAGAAGAATGTGTTTATTGCCTGAATGTAAGTAACACATCTGTCTTCTGTCAGACTTCAGGTTACATCATCAATCTATTGCTTTACATATTTGCCGGCACTGTGGCTTAGATATATAGAGCATGTCTCATACAGCCAAGGCACCTTGTGTGGCTATGAGGTTTCTATTTTATTTTCTGAGCGTGTCTCACATAATTGATGTGGTATGCCCGTGCATACCTCAGAGTGAGTTCTAACATAGACCACCCACTACAGTGAGTTCCTTTGTGTGAAGGGAAGCAGGCTCAAGATAGACAAATCATGAATGAGTCGTAGTAGAGGATACCATTAAACATATTTGTGCCCCATACAGCATAACTCCTGGTGAGGAATTGATACCTATTCCTATGGTCTTTAAAGAGGCAGTCAAGACCATCATTACACTCAATAGAGAGTGCATGGAACATAGCCCTGTGAGCATGGATGCTGTGGTGACAGCACTCATCTACAAACGTGACAGCACTCATCTACAAACATGCCAACAACACTGATGTTGTGATTTACATGGACAGAATTTAGCGCATGCGTCTGTGGGTCTCACCAATGGCTCACTAGACAAACCACCCATGCAACAGACAACAATAGTAGATGACATGCCTTTATATTGAGGTTATCTTCTTATAGAAGCTTCATGGCAGGTCATCTATACAATCCTGTAGTCGTAACATGCGATAACAGTTACCATGTTGTTCTGGCAGGCCGACATTGTGCTTGAACTAGTTACGGGCATGGCGTGGGTGGACGTAACAACAAAGAAACATGTCGCAATGGCCAGAGTTGTGCCCTGATGTCGACATCTGTTTCAGCTGCATTAGATTCAAAACACCATCGAATCGGATGGCTGCTGGAACAGAGGGCGGAGCATTTATGGGAATGCCCCACACGCTGTGAGGCCAGTTTCTAATCAAGAAGAAGAATGGATAGGAAGATCATCTGCCACCAGCGATGCACACAGGTAATTACTGCCAGATCACAAGGAAGAATTGTACATGAAACCAGTGGAGCCCTTACCGCAACAATAAGCAGTCTAACAATGCAAGTATTTGCGATAACACAGGCACTTGACTGGCTGGAATCGCAAGTCTATTCCCATGCGTGCTTATTAAGTGACTCACTGAATATGATTCAGAAAGTGAAAACAGGTAATGTACATAGGGGCAGGTGAAGTCATTGCAGATAACTAAAATGCAGATCTCACTGTGAAAACTCATGCTATCTTTATCCCTGAACATGCGGGTGTTGAGGAAAATGAATGGGTCGACCAATTAGCTAGCCTCGACACCATAACAGATGTAAGCCTATGGACCGTTTGCTCTTTCATTGCTCTTTATGAGTCTGCATGATCATGAGTCAATATCTAGAATGTGCGAATCGGGATGTCTCAGAACAATCACAGATGTCCAACTCTGATTTTATGAGTCCAAGAGTTGTAAGGGATTCTCTACCACAATTAATTATATACACAGACAGCTCAGTCAACAGAAATACAAATAAAAGCTGTTGGGGTTTTCTTGTTTACAGAAATGGCGTGAAATTGGTTGAGAAATGAACAGCATACTCCACTGTCACTTTGAGCATTGAGGATGTAGATAGAGGGAGTAATAGAGGCACTTAATTGATTGATAATTGATACATCAACACTCTGTACTACTCAGACTCTCAAAGCATGCTGCACAAGATAGAAAAGTGCATGCTCAGTAAGGAATGGTTTGATTTAATCTAATGGTTTGATTTTATTGAATAACTCAATTGTCCAGAGCATTACGTAGATATACTGCCCTGGTCATGCCAGGGTCAGAGGAAACGAGAATGTTGATTTAATGGCAGGCAATGTGGCGATAGATGGCACAATGCTGAGAAGAAATAAAGCAGACTTGATTAAGGCAGTCATAAATTCTTTGCAAAATGAAGATGAGGTTAAAGGGGATGAGCACGTACACATACAAAGAATGTCACAAATGGGAGTGTCTAGAGGTGAGATTTTTTGGAAAGATTTGAACATTGCATAATCAACACCTGACAGGGACTGAGTTTACATACACTGGGATGGCTGCTAGAATGGAGAGCGGAGCACTTATGGGAGCGCCCAACATTCTGTGATGCTAGTTTCTAATCATGAAAAATCAAGAGTCTCTGTCATAATTAGATATATTTGTCATCTCTGCACAGATATACAATAATAAGTCTAAAACTGTTATCATCACGTGTGATGGACGTCTATTATTAATACATTCAATTTAATACAGAACTGTTCTTCTTCTGTGTTTTCTCAATCTTTATAAAGTCCTGTTGTTCACAACATCGAATTTGTATAATGTAAAACTACATCATAACGACTATTTTTTTAATAATATTTTTTTTAATTTTTACTAATACTTATTTACCACATGGTACACAGTTTTATTAGTCTCTCTTTCATTAAATTTGTATTGTTTGGCAAGGTTTAAATTTAAAATACAAAATACAGATTATTTGTATGCTATGGATCAAGATTTTTAGTGGTACATTAACTAAAGTGGTCAGTAAATACTAATATCAGAGTCAGCAAACTAGAGCTGTCAGGACACCATTTTCCCAAGATGTTTATGGACAAGAGGCTACAACAATAGCAAATTAGAGCTGACAGTACATTATTCTAGTTCTGTGGGGTGATTATGAACTACAGGCTGCAACAGGGAAAATGATCCAAGAATTCAAAGAAGAAAAACAATCACCTAAAATTGCTGTGCTGAAGTTTGATGTTTTGCCAAAATGCTTACAAATCTTAGTCAACTGACAATGCATCCCATCCTTGACTACATTCTAACACGCAAGAATTACCTGCTTGTTAACTTGGCCTGATAGGATGGCAAATATTTGTAACACAAGCACCTGCTATGCATATTTAAGTAAGAGGTGACTAAGGGGATTAGGTGTGGGATTAAATACCTCACACCAAAATCAGTGTGATAACTCAATGCCTTCTCTACTGGGAGGCAATCACCTATTCATTGACACATCTCAAGATTAAAGAAACGTCACAGCAAAGTTGCTCCAGAGTAGAAGACTATCCATCTCGTGGTATTGTACCATATTGCAACAATGAGTAAAACCATCTTGGACTTGGAAACACTGTGAAACTTTCCCATAAAAAGGATACCAAAAAGTAAAACTCCACCACCTGGCACAGGGATAAAGAATAATAAACTTGTATTCCTTTAGTATTTTATCATTTTAGTAAGAGACTGAGATAAAACTATGAAGATGCTTGAATAATGTAATCATTGCCAACTATTAAAACTGTTTCAGTAGTAGACCATTGACATATTAGTTCTGGCAACAATTCTGAATTTTCCCCAAATATAGGAAGTACGGGCTTCATTCTCAGCTGGATGACTGGTGAATTGACTGCTCTGAGGAGTTACACACTCTTTGTGTGCAAATTTAACTCACAGCTAATGAGTTACTGAAATGATGATTGATTGATGATGACAGAAGGAATACAAGCTTGTCACTCTTGTTCCTTAGGCAGTGGAGTTTTACCTATCAGCTCCAGATTGGTGTTTCTCTGACATTTTTTTCATGAGATTTCACAGAGCGTTTACTAGTCTCAGATGTTTGTTTTACTCATTGTGGCTGTAGAGTGCCATGTCACAAATTTAAGTCTCCTACACAGAAGACTAGACAATGCAGTGACTTTTTTTGCAATGCAGTTATGCTGCAGGAATTAGGGTTGATTCCCTTCTAGCAGTATAAACATAGGTCTTCATCTGGATCCTTACTAGCTTGAGATCATGAGGTGCTTGCTGAAGTCAATCCCACACCCAGCCCCACATTAGCGAATGACAGTAATACAATTTATTTTTTTTAAACTTTAAAACAAGGAACTGAAAAATTAGACCCAAAAAAAAGTAAATAATTATTTAATGGATACAAATATTAAAGATGAGTATTTACTATTACTTAGCAAAGCACCCGAGCTCTGTATGTAATCAGCAGCTTTTGTCAGCTGGTATGTGACAATGGATTTTTTACAAATATCTCATTGATGAATTGACAGAGAATTTTCATTGCTGTCATCCACTGTTCTGTCTCCAAACAATAATAAGCTACTGCATTATCATCAGGCACTGAAAAAAATGAACAATTAGATGAAAATGAACAATTAGATTAAAATCAAGGACCTATTTAAAAAAGAGTACAATTAAAACTGTTAATAATTTTTTTAAATTTATTATAGATCAACTACTGGATATTAAAGAGTTATTGTCTATAACATTTGTACAGAATAACACTACAATATATTCCATTTCACTCTATGAAATGAGACAGCTGACAAACTTGGTATGAATTGTGTTAAAATTTAACCATATGTGTCAGTTTCTAAAAGAATACCTACTAGGTATTTGCAATTAGACATCACATAGAGCCAGCAGTGTATCTCACCATCCATTTATTTTGGGCAATTTATCTGGTCAAAGCAATTAATTTCCATATAATCTTAACTTCTCTTTCAATCTTTCACTTGGCAATCTATTTTTATTTTTCCTACTGTTTCCCATCAGATAGTATACTTTTGCACTTATTAGACTGCATTCTTCAATGTGTGTGTGACTGACACCTGACATTTGCCCATTGTCTTCTCCTTTACGAGGTTGACATATGCCCATCATATTTTTCTGTTTATTGATGAAGCTATTGGTTGTATAAATATACTATGCTACGCGTGCTTCTTTCAAATGATATAAAGGGATTCAAACAACAAATTAAGAACACAAAGAAATACAGTGAATCACAAAACTTATATCTAAGCACACACACACACACAAAATTATGTCAACAGATATAACAACACAACAACCAAATATCAGTATAGACAATACAGAGACAAGAGTGTGTGGATAAATTTGAATACTTAAGAGCAAACATCAATGGTGCAGGAGACCGCATGGCAGAGATAAGGAAGAGATTGGCAATGGTATATTGTAAAATAACACGTTTGAAAATTCATATGGAAAAACAATAGAATAGAAACAAAACTGCTAATAACTTAAATTTTTCCGGTAGCACCATATGGTTGTGAAACATGGACCCTAAACAAAACAGCGGCAAAGAAGATCCACATCTTTGAGATTAAATGCTACAAAAAAAAGATACTTAGAATATCATGGAAGAAAAAAAATAGAAACTCAGATATTATAATCTGTTTGGTCATATAAGGAGACACAACTGTTTAGAAAGACAAATAATGGAGGACAGAGCACCAGGGCGGAGGAAAAAGGCAAACCAAGAAGACGATGAACCAACGACAATAAAGATAACATGAATTATCATTGGAAAATGCAAACCGTATCGCAGAGAAGGGTTCAAAGAGTTCAATGGGATGGCAACTTCTGGAGAGAATATGTCAATGACATGACATTGATTATATACACTTTTCTTGTATTTCTGTATTGGTCTTGTATTCATTTCATTGAATACATGAATACAAAGTATTTCTTTTGTTCCTTCTCAAACTCTCACTGGATCTCTCAGATTTCTGGTCCTCGGGTATAGATGTTGTTTAGAACCGTAGGAATGATGTTTGTGAGATTCTTAGGTATGATAGTGGTTAATAGAACCTTAGGTATGATGTTGGTTAGATAGTATGAAGTTGGATAGAACCTTAGGCATGATGTTGGTTAAGTTCCTAGTTATACTGTTAGTTAGATCCTTAGGTTTGCTATTAGGTTCCTAAGTATGCTATTAATTAGGTCCCTGTGTATTTTGTTGGTTAGATCCCTGGATATGCTGTTGCTTAGATCCCTGGATATGCTGTTGGTTAAGACCCTGGATATGCTGTTAGTTAGATCACTGGATATGTTATTGTTTAAGTCCCTGGATATGTTGTTGGTTAAGTCCCTGGATATGCTGTTGGTTAGATCCCTGGATATGCTGATGCTTAAGACCCTGGATATGCTGTTGGTTAGATCCCTGGATATGTTGTTTGTTAGGTTCCTAGATACAATGTTGGCTAGTTTTCTAGGTAGTTGGTTAGCTACCCTAGATAAACTGTTGGTTAGCTCTATAGGTAAGCATTTGGTTAGTTCCCTAGGTAAACTGTTGGTTAGTTCCCTAGGTAAGCTGTTGATTAGTTATCTAGGTACAGTGTTGGTTAATTCCCTCAGTATGATCCATATGTATATTGTTGGTTTGGTCCCTGGATACGCTGTTGGTTTGGTCCTTAGGTACGCTATTGGTTTGGTCCTTAGGTATGATGTAGGTTAGGTACCTCTGTCACCCGTGTGTTGCCGGGGCCCGAAAGGGGAGCAAAGAATAGCAACACTGTTTACCTTCAATGCATGTCGTACGAGGCGACTAAGGAGGTTATGGGATGGAGTTGGCTGTCCCATACCATATAGGATCAGTGACTCACAGCCATGCTAAAGTCGGATGTGTCTTGCCGAAAGGCATAGATATCGCAGCAATACTGTAAACTATGACACAATGCATTCCATTCTCCGGATTACATCCTGCTGATTTGCAGGGGTTTGAGAACGAACGCAGAAGAAGGTACCTCTGTAAACAGTTGGTTAGGTGTTTCGGTATGCTGCTAGCTAGTTGCCTAGGTAATCTGTTGGTTAGGTCTCTAGACATGGTGTTTGTGTCTCTGGATATGCTGTTGGTTGTGTCCCTAGGTACACTGTTTTTTTTTTTGCTTGTGAAGAATATGGGCCTAACCAAAATTCCTCTCTAAGTCATAATGGTGGAAAATGGAAATACTTCATTATATTACGAGCAACCTATGTTGTTCTGGGATCCAAAATGGACAAAGAATAACAATATAGTGATCTGCCATGCACGTCGTAGGAGGTACCTATTGAGGTTTTGTGGTGAAGACTGGCTATCCCATCCCATTGATGGTCAGATTGATCCAAATGCCCTGCTGTAGTATGATGTGTTGGGCTGAAAGGAGCAGATGTCTCAGACAAGCTGTAAACAATGACATTATATTTCATTCCCCAGACTACCTATTGCAAATATATAAGTTTGTCTTCTGCGTTCGTTCTCAAACTCCAGCAGTTAACTGGATGTAGTCAGGAGAACAGAATATGTTGTCTTGGTTTACAATTTTGCTGTGATATCTGTGCCTTTCGGCCTGTACATCCGACAAGAGTTTGGTATCTGGGTCATTTTAATCTTAAATGGTATGAGACAGGTAACTCCACCACATAACCTCCTTAGTCATATCTTACGTCATGCATGGAAAGCAAACAATGCTGCTATTCCCTACTCCCCTTCAGGTCCTGGCAACACACAGTACAATATGTAGGAGTTTGAGAACAAGCACAGAAGACTATTATAGCATGTTTCACTAGCATTTCCCAAAATTCAAAATGATGTATCTTAACAAATATATAACACATATAAATGAAATTTTGTGTGTGAATCTTAAATGGTATAGACCTTATGAATTAAATTTTTCATTAAAATGCAGTCATTGGTTTCAACTTTTATTTATTTGCAATATAGATCACAAATCTACTTGTCAACACATCTCATGCACATTTTTAAGAAGTTTACAGTCACTTATATGATCTCATTTACACATAATTGGTTTATCATACAATTGGCATAATTTAATCTTACGGGTTCTGTAGGCGGCTGTAGTCCGAGAATCATTACGTAACTAGGGCCTGTAGGCATCTCCATTCCGCCCCGTTGCTATGCCCCAATTCATCAGTATCACACAAATCACATGAAGTTAAGCTCATATGATGTAGAATTCCTGCCACACGAAACTAGGAATACATCACAGCCTAGTCAAATTCCTTAACAAATTACGATTGTAAGAAGAAGAAAGCCGGATGATTTTGTCAACCAATTTCTGGAACAATAACTGTGGATTTCCATCGTCATATTTTACTATCAAACATAGTACTTCATTGTATGGTTCATGATCTTCTTGGTAAGTAATATCTACATGTTTTGGTTGTTATTATATTATAAAAATCATTTAGAATGTTCATATATTCATTGAAAAACACAACAACAATATGTATCAGTGGTTCCAGTGTTGGAATTTAAAATATAAACATTGTATGTCCAGCTAGGTCTAGTCTTGAACGACCTGCCATTGTATGCGATTTCTTCACGTTTTATTA
The DNA here is from genome assembly GCA_034231615.1 of Meghimatium bilineatum. Lineage (NCBI taxonomy): Eukaryota > Metazoa > Mollusca > Gastropoda > Stylommatophora > Philomycidae > Meghimatium > Meghimatium bilineatum. Next base: position 89,099,400 of record CM067299.1, read on the forward strand.
GTTTGTTCAGTCCATATTATATTAGTTTGGATATGAAACAACATGTACACAACAGGAATGGGTATATAGGAGGATTTTATCAATGTTGCCACACATAGCTCAAGTATTAAGGCCGTCAAGAATTTATATCTGCAATTTTTAAAATAGCGTTTTGAGATTTTTCCACCAATTTTTAACTTCCCAACTTGATCACAAGTATTATATCACACATACAACAACAACAAAAACATTATATTCATTATTCACTCCTTCATTTACATATGCAAAATTAGATTGATATCTTTACAAACACAAAAGTTATTGCATTTACCAAACAACAATCAAAAAATTATGCACAATGTCAAAAAAAGAAGCCAGGCACAGAGAGAAAATTGCTTAATTTTAATTCAGGGGCCTAAAAGGTTAAGCATGAAATTTCACTGTTTTATACCCTTAAACACAAGACAGACAGTGTTTTAGGTTGTATTCGGTGTAATGTCTGAAGTGGCACAATTTTTTTCCTCGATACAAAATAATTAATATTCCGTCAAAGATCAAAGGATCTAATTCGTTTATAAAATATGAGCATGATGCACAAATATAAAGTATATATTTATTGGGTCTAACCAAATATAACATCATATGTCAAAAAATGGCATTAATACGTTAGATGGTTAATCAGATAATTACATTTGTTGGAGGGCAAAGCCAGTGAAATATGCTATAGTAATATCTGTATTATGACAAATTATAGTCATAACTTTAGGTTAAGATTAATGACATGATAATACTCACAATTATCAATCATTCCTTGACTGCATCACAATTCCTGTATCTATCTGTTAATATGTCATCGATTAAACCTGTAGGAAGAAAATTTAAATCATTAAAGCTAAACACTGTGAATAGGTATTGTTATTGACCAATTAGCAGAATATTATACACTAGTGGTATAAAGATACATGACACAGCAGTAGTACAGTGGAATCCTGTTACAACAAATCCATTTTTACCGAGTTCCCTGTTTAACCTTTATGATATGTCCATGGTGGGCACACCCGACACTGGTTTTCTATTTGCAAATAGCTAGCAGCAAGAATACCCGCCCATAATACAGTATGGTGTAATACAGAGTGACAGTTTCAGTTTTCCGATCGAACAAAATCTGTAATTTTGTATCTTGCATGCTCTTCTGAAATTTTTATGGATTTCAATGATGAAGATTAATCTTGCTCTATTACCCGATATGACTGGGAATATAGAAAATAGTTCTGTGTCCAGCGTGTTGGACATATTTGAGGGAGAATATAGCAATCACTGACCTTCAGATAGGAATATCTGATTTTGCGATTTTTTTTTTAAGTTGCTGGACCGGTAAGCCTAGTTCATAACATTAGTAAGGTTGACATTTTCCATTTGTTTATGACATGATATCAATATGTTAGTTTCATTATGAAATTGGTTATTAAATTAATGTATTCCAACCATTGGAAACAATAGACCTAATATATTAAATATATGGGCGTTTTTTATTACTAACTAGAAATGGATCTGATAATGTTAGTGAGCTCTAAGTGCTTTATTTGTTTTCTCAAATATATTTTAAGAGAACATTATTTATGACATAATAGTGGGTCAAAGGGCATGAGTCCATGGACTACTTGATCAGCAACCAACCAACTATTAAATAATAAACCTAGTTATGTAGAATCATTTTACAGTGTTTAAGTAAGTATTTTTTTCCACTATTTTTCTCCAATTTTAGGGACTACTATTTTCTCATACCCCACCCCTCCTTATCACACATAAAAAATAAACAAATTACACAAATATTTGCAGGATGCAATTCTTTATTTACATGTGCAAAAATTATTTTAAAATCTCTAAATACAAACAATTTATAGCGTTTTCCAAACAACCACCAAAAAAATTGTCAAAAAACAATCTGGTGACAGGAGCGACCTTTCAAAATCCCTGATTAAGTCTTAATTTTTTTTTAAAACATATTATACAGCATGCATTTAAGCACATATTTTTGTATAGCACACTATTTACAATTTGATTTCTGAACAAAAATTAGTCTAAACTTTTGATCCATGTGTGTAAGTTTGAAAAGCTGCATAAAAAGACTCCCAACACCATGTATTCTGAGTCGTTCAACCAGAAACAGCATGACAGGTTTACTGACAGTGCATGTGGACTAAATCAGTACAGGTGTGCCTAATGTCATGGTTTATAGCAGTAAATTCAAGTAGGACACAAGAATGTACATTAAAAATTCTTGAGACCAACAGGAATTGAGCCAGTATGTTCTAACTGCACTGAATCGCCTTGCAACTAGAGTAAACAAATTTTTCCATACTTGACTTAATAAAAGATGTGATTTTGTCAAGACAATCAGACTGTGTACTCAAGTCACTGAGAACTAACCACATTCTATTATTATATATATAGATATTATTATATAATTATATCAGTAACACAAACATTTAACATCCATATTCGTTCTACAAGGGCCAATATGATATAGTTATTGCAATTAATAATTATTTTATGTTTATGCGAGTATTTTTTTAATAAACATTATTTAATCTTTACTCTGTATATCATGTCATTCTATGCCTCAGAATATACTGTCTATATGTTATTTATGTTTACTGGAAGACCTATTGGCGCTTGTAGAATGAATACGGATGTTATATGTTTGTGTTACAAAGGATACTTCATTAGTTGTACAGGATGTCCGTTGTTGTAAAGGTCTCAATTGGTCTGTTCTTGGTGACCTGGGTACACAGTTTGAATGTCTTGACAAAATCGCATCTTTTATTGGAGATGCGGTTAGTCAAGTACAGAAAAACCTGTTTATTCTAGTTATCAGACGATTCAGTGCCACTAAAACGGACTGGTTCAATTCCCATTAGTTTATAGCATAACTATATATTTTGTTGGCTATAAGTCCTGCTGTCTTATCCGGTCCATCCTTCTAAAATGACACACTGACTTTTCCCATGATTTGAACCTGTCCCATTGTGTTAACAGCTAATGAAACACAGGAGAGTCAAATGTGTCAAGCTAGAGAGATAAAATCCAACTTAGCCAACTTAGGTTTTACATGTTTTCAAATGAAATCTGGCCATAATATTTTGTCAATGGTCATTTGGTCACTGCACAACTAAACATGCTAAAAATTAGAAAATGTGTGTATGTGGGGGGCAGGTGACCTTGTATTTCATTATCTCTAGGCTCTACGTTAACTTTAACTGTTCACTTCCACAACTTCTATTCATCTGAAAGCTAACATAAACTCACGACGCTTACTTCATTTGTTGGAAAAACTTATGATCAGAATGAATTCTGCTACTGTTGTAAAACATAGGTATTTTCTCACAAAGCTAAAGTAATCATAATAGTCGATACAAATTGGAATCAAGAGCAGAAATATACAGGCAACATGATATTTCACCAACTACAATACAAACAATCCTAAACGACATAGACAAAATCACACCAGCGTTTACAAGCTGCAATTACCAGCTGAAGAGAATGAAAATTAGGAACCCCGAATATGAAGATGTTGTTTAGCAACCAACATGATTTCAGCAAGCGAAGAGCAGGAATATATTATCCCTTCTTCCTTTTTTGTTTTGTATGGGTATTCTGTGGTTGCATTTCTGGTCCCCGAAGAAAGGCATTTCGGTGTAGCAGTGATCCAGGATCATCACATCATGCCAGGGGTAAACCATTTATGTCTACCCCCCCCCAGCTTATAACTTACATCAGATTTGTGGGTCCATCGCAGTGGTGGCACCAACGACATTTCCCACCACAGGAAGGACGGCTACAGAAGGGCAAAGATGCAATTTCAGCTGGCTCATATCTCTTCATCATCCATGGGAGCCATTTTACAGAAGACAAAGACAAGTCATACATATACCCATGAGTGGGTGGACAAGGATGTACACACATGACATTTAGGTAGGTAGGGCCTAGATCCGCTTCAAGTAGGATAGATTCATCACCATTTCAGGATCCTTGGTGAGGTTGTTGGAATTTGACAAAAACAGTGGTAGGCAAGAAATGAAGATAAAAGAAGGAGTGATCCGGGTTTACTGCCAGGTATTCAGTCACTCCCATAGCAAACTGTGAAAACAGGGCTACCAGCGTGATGGTGTTGCTATGGAGATAGTAGTGCATAAGTTGCACCTGTATGTGAGGGTGATGTGTGAGGTATATCGACATCCATTGACTGTAGGCAGGATGTCGGCCGGCCCAGACCCTACATGTAGTCCACCCTACATGCATTCGTCAGAAGGGCTATGGGCTGTCAAGAGCTGCATGCTCACAGCAAAAGGGATTGAATCATCATCATCCTTGTTTTGTTCATCTCCTCTAACTTGCTGCACATCTCCAGTATATATTTGTTTTTGTCCCGTCTTAAGACTCTTTCTTATTTTCTTGGTAATTTGCACTGTAATTCATTGTTCTCATTCTTCAATTAATTTGAGTTGTCTGAGATGTAGCCTTTTTTCTTAGTAATTTTTCTGGATAAAAGATTTTGTGCTGTAGAAACAAGAATATCTCTTGCATAGTTGGTGAGTTAATCGGGTGTTCATTCATCTTGTACTGCCTTCATTTTGTACCTAATTCTTCTTGTGCTCAGCTTTACCTTTGCATTATTGTTCTAAGTCATGCCAAAACAATGAAATAACATACCTTGATAATCTTTGGTAATTTGTTTGGTTCTTTCATCAGCAACTGCTAAGCGCTTTGTCAACAATTCCACAAAACCTGAAGTAAACAAATATATAAAATGAGTAGACTGTCCATTATTTAATTTTATTTAAACTTGGGCAGTCTGAATTTCTATGTTCCCCCTTCCCAATTGTCAAACAAAAACATAGGTATAACCTGATTCTTATTTTTCTGCGTTCATTCTCAAACTCCTGCAGATTATCAGGATGTAGTCCGGAGAACAGAATGCATTGTGTCGTGGTTTACAGCATTGCTGTGATATCTATGCCTTTCGACCTGACACATCCGACATCAGCATGGCTTTGGGCCACTGACCCTATATGGGATGGGACAGCCAACTCCATAATCTCCTTAGTCGCCTCTTACGACATGCATGGAAGGTAAACAGTGTTGCTATTCTTTGCTCCCCATTCGAGCCCGGCAACACATTTTTTGGTATAACCTGATTGACGGACAATGCAAACGACAATGTAAATTAAGAATTTCATATTGTACGTATGCATGCATAAGTGTATATGTATATTTTCCACATGCATAAAAGTATGAAGTTCTTGCAATTGACATATTGAACTAACCATTATGCAACATTAAACTTAATAGATGACATGCCAATATATTGAGGCTTTTCTCTTGTCACCCAGCCCATTTAACATTAACATAAACAAAATTGTGTAAACATAAAGAAGGAATGAAGAAGATCAATGAGAAAATAATAAACAATCTGTGATATGCAGATGACAGCACTCTTAGCTGAAAATGAACAGGTGAAATATCATGTACTGCAACTCCATGCAGGACATGACAATTACATGAGAGAATCAGGGAAATGTTGGCCCTGCATAATTGAAGAGCCACCTTGGATGGCTGTGAAAGCATAACTGGCTGATGCACCCATAACTGACCATGATCTAGAACAGGGTGATTGCTTGGTGTAAGAGTTGGAGCTCATGGCTTCAACTCTCAAGTTGCTGATAGGTAGAAAAGCCACAAAACCCCTGGGCCAACTATTTCATCATTCTTCTGTCAGATTTGTTGACATATCCTAAGTGATGGCAAACCTAGAATTCCTCATCACCTATGAGTCTTCCACAAAGGGATAAAGGTGCAATGTCCCCTGGCTTGCATCTCTTTATCCTCTAATGACCCTCAAAAAGCAATGAAAAAAATATATATGAAGCACACAAAAAAGCCATCTCCAGAGAACTCTTCTACCCCTGATGCTGCAAGGCATAAAGGGTATAAAGCAAAAAGAAAGAAAAAAAGAAGCAATGAAGTAATATCAATGCATACACGAGCTCGAGTGCTAGGATGTTATATTGAGCGAATCCTTCTTTATGGAAGAATAGCATGGGCAGTAAAGAAAAGTGCCCAAGATAAGCTGGAGGCAACTGAGATGTAGTTTTTAAGAATAATGATGAAAATTCCGTGGGCAACCAAGAAAAATGCTCATATAAACATATAAAATCAAAATAATTATTAATTGCAATAACTATCAATAATGTTAACAGCCTTTATGATTCTTCTTCCTATGGTTCATGCTGTGTGGCATTAGTTATGTCTTTTCAGAGCCTTCTGTTTCATCTGCTGTCAATCATTTCCAATAATAATGTTTTTCCATGCCGCAATGCCAGGTTGTCTAGCATCTCTCTTGCTCTTAAACTTGCCTGTTGTAACAATGCCATCTCTACTGACTATATAATTACTTATAATTCTCATAGAAAATTATGACTCAACACAAATTGCCAAAAATTCAACATGAAGATTAATATTGAAAAGACTGAAATAATGGCAATAGAAAAAAAAATATCACTATCTCCATCGATAATAAACACCTTAAACAAGTTAAGGAGTTCACTTACTTAGGAAGCATTACAACAAGTGAAGGGAAAAACAGTAAAGTGATACAAAATAGATGCAACAAAATATACCAAATCCTAGGACAGATGACACATTTCTTTAAGAATAAAAATGTAAACATAGACACTAAAGTTGCATTGTACAAGACTATTATTATCCCATCACTGTGCTGCCAGTGCCAAACCTGGACAATGGCAACACAAGACAAAAGAAAAATAGTGACAGCAGAAATGACATGTCTACGAAGAATACTCAGAGTGTCATTAAGAGAAAGAATTAGAAATGATAATATCAGACAGATAACCAAAACAATACCAGTATTGGAACACATCAAAAGACAACAGATCAAGTGGTTTTCACATGCTTCCAGACTACCAACAGATAGCATGTCACTGATGGTCATGACACATAGAATTAACGGCTATAAAGCCAGAAGCAAACCATGTAAAAGATGGATCACAGAAATCAAAGGAGCCACAGGAACACACTTATAAACAGCACATAAACAGGAAGGCCATCTCCAGAGAACTTTTCTACCCCTGAGGCCGCAAGGTAAACAAGGAATACAGCTTATAGATAGATAGAAAATTACGTGAATCTCTCAAATGCATGACAAACTAAAGAATTGACAACAATTAAAATACCTGTTAGAGTTCTGTTGTGCTGCCATAGGATTTGATATGCTTTTCTATAACTTGATGTAACTGTAAAATGATAAAGGAATGAAAATTGATTGTTATTAAAAATGAAATGTATAACATATTGTGGTCAGCAGAGGTAATAAGAAATATGGGAGAATATAACAAATTGATTGTTGAGCTGTCAACTTCAGGCAAGTCTGAGATATTTCTATGAAGTCGTTTGACCTAATGGATAAAGCTTTTCTGAATGTATTAGCAGTTTTGTGTCTATGAGTTCACTCATTGTTTGTATTCTGCTCATTTTCTCCTACTATGGGTGTTGATTGTATTGTCCTCTGTGATGATCCTAAGTGTCTGGTTTCGCACCTTATCTAGCTCATGTAACATATTATTTGAAGCTGGACATCATGCAGTAGACCCATACTGCAGGTGAGGTCCTATGCCCTACTGGTACATTTTACTAAATATTTTCCCACCACATGCGGTTCCAATTAGTTTTCTCAGGATGGCTAACTTTCTTCTGGCCTTTGTTGTTGCTTTGTTCATGTGTTACTTCTATGTAAGCATACTGTCAAAGGTGACTAAGATATGTTAGTTTTCTTCCTTCAACAGCTCTCCATTTATCTTTATGTCACCATCTTTTTTGTTTTGGTGAGAGAATAAAGAGAGTACAATTGTACATATCTATGTTGATATACCATCTGTTTGCCCTTGTGGTTAAGGCATCGATAACTCTGAGAACCTGTTAGGTAGCCACTTTTGCATGTTCTTCCATGCACCACATTACTGTCATCAGCATACATTGCCACTTTTGTACCACTTGGTAGTTCAGCCACAAGATCATTCATGTAGATCAGAAAGAGTGTGGGGGACCTCTTCCTGTGTACCCCATGACGTAGTAGGACCTTCTTGCTTGTGTAACCATCTAGTTGCACCCAGTTCTTCTGGTTTGTAAGTATGCTTTTATCCATACTACCATTCACTCTGCAATTTCTCAATTTCTTTAGAAGTAATTCTTTCCAAATCTTGTCAAAATATTTCCTGAGGTCTATCCAGGCTGTTATGTCCAGTTTCTTATCTTGAAATGCAACCTTTATCTCTTGAGAAAGAGAAATTGTCTGATCTTCAGTAGAGTATCATTGACTGAAGCCTGCTTGCTGTGATACAATAAGATTTTTGCTCTGACGGTGCCCGTGCAGTCTCTGGTTGATTATGCACTCATCTTCTTCTTTCTGTCCTCATGTACCTTTCGGTGTTGAGGGGAGAGTGAGTGTACGGTCTTTTGCCCTTCTATTTGCCTCCTCTGCTGTTAAATTTCCAAGTGTCTCTAATACACTATCTATCCACCTTTTACGAGGGCGTCCAATAGGTCTCCTGTTTTCGTATCGTTTGTTACCGGTAAGTGTTTTTTGGATAATACTTTGCTCTTTGTCTGGTTATGTGGCCGTACCATTTAACTTGTTGTTTCTGTATGTATTCTATTGTTGGTTTGATCCCTAATTGTTTCCTTAGTGCTTCATTCCTGATTTTGTCTCTCAAGCTAACTCCAATCATACGTCTTACACATTTCATTTCAGTGGTGTTAATCTTATGTATTTTTCTAGAATCTAATGTCCAAGTTCGACACTGATAACACAATGTTGGTAAGAAAATGGTGTTGAAAAGTGCTTTCTTTGTTTCTAGTGTAATATCTTTGTTTCTTAGTAAAGGTGTTAATTGACCAATGATCTGACAGGCCTTATTACATCTTGCGTTTATTTCTGCTTCTTGTTTGTTGTCATATCTCAATGTGCTGCCCAGATATTTGAATTCATCTACTTGTTTTAGTTGTTTATTATTTATCTGTATGTTGATGTTCTCCTTTTCTCTTGCAATATTCATTACTTCTGTTTTGTCTATGTTGATTTTCATTCCAAATTGCTTGCCTGCTGTGTCTATTGTGTTTAGGTGGTCTTGCAGGTTTTTAATGCTGTTGTGGAATAAAACCTGGTCATCTGCAAAAAGCAGTTCACTTGCTTCATTAGAATTTGCGGTTTTGTTTCTATGGTCCATGTATGTAATAAAAAGTAGTGGGGATAATACACATCCCTGCTTTACTCCTGTGCTAATCACAAAGTCCTCTGTGTAGCCTGCAGCTGTTCTTATAGTGCAACTGCTGTTGTTAATTAAATGTTGGCATACTCCATAAATTTTTAATGTTTCCCATAGTTTTTCTCTGTTTACTCGGTCAAATGCTTTCTCTTGATCTATGAAGGATATGTATAAATTTTGGTTGTATTCTATTGACTTCTCTGCAAACTGTTTCAGAATAAATATTGCATCAGTACATCCTCTGTTTCTTCTAAAACCCATTTGTGCATTGCTAAGTTGTTGTTCTATTACAGGTCTCAGTCTTTTCTCTACTATTTTTGCATATAGTTTTCCTGCATGGATTAACAAGGAAATTCCCCTGTACTGGTTACAGTCTCTTTTGCTGCCTTTCCTTTTCCATATTGGCACTATGATAGCTTTTCTCCAGTCTGTTGTTGTCTTTTGTTGCCTCCACGCCGTGTTAAAAATTCTGTGTAGCCAATATAATCCTGTTTCTCCTGCTGCTCTTATAATTTCTAGTGGTATGTTATCTATCCCTGGAGCTTTATTTTTTGCCCTTTTTATGACCTCGGCAATTTCCTCTATGAGAATATTTGGCTCTTGTTCATTACAACTCTTTATGGTTTCTTTTGCTGTATTATTGCTTGGTGTTGTATTTAGTAACTCAGAAAAGTATTCTTTCCATCTTTTTAATGCTCTTTGCTTATTTGAAATGGGATTACCTTCTCTGTCATTTATTAGTTCTGTAGGATCGTGATTTTCTGTTCTGGTTCTCATAACTTTGATTGTTTTGTAGAAGTGTTTTGTAGCTGTTTTGTAATCCTTATTCAAATTCTTGCCAAAATCAGATCATGATTTACTTTTAGCTTCTTTAATCAGTTGTTTTCCTTTTTTTCGTGCTAATGCATATTTTTCATATTCTTTGTTATGTTTCCAGTCTTTGTATAGTTTCTTTTTCTCTTTCACGCCTTGTCTTATAGTTTCACTCCACCACGTGGTGCTCTTTTTCCCCGCTTTACCACGTTGTTTAGTACCACATATTGCTTTAGCTGTGTTCATTACTGAGGTTTTAAATTGTGTCCACTCTTCTTCTACTGATCTTGTTTCTGGGTTTAATTTCTTGTATTATTCTGCTATTTGTTTTTCAAAGAGTTTTAATATGTTTTCATCTTGAAGCTTGTTAATTCTAATGATCTTGTCATTGTCTTTCTTGTGTATTTTATCAATATGTTCGCTTGCATTTGGCTTTCTGATGGTAGCCATCACCATATGGTGGTCTGTATCATCTGATAAATTAGGTACGGCTCTACTGTCCGTGATTTGTCTTCTGTTCTTGGTTTTTGTTAATATGAAGTCAATCTGCCTTCTGCATTCAGGCTTGTTCCATTTGTGCCAAGTATAGATGTGTGACTCTATGTGTTTAAAGAAAGTATTTGTGATGTATAGTTCGTTTTGACTGCATATCTCTAGCAATCTGTCTCCATTTTCATTTTTTGTTGTTAGTGTATCCCCAAAAGGTCCTAGGTATCTACTGTCTTCACTCGTTCTTTTCCCTGGCCTTCCGTTAAAATCTCCCATTACTATTAGGTCATCCTCTTTATCTATTTTGTTTATGTTTTCATTCAATAGTTCATAGAATTCTTCACTGTCTATCTGGTTGTTGTTGCATGGGGAGTAAATTTGTATGTAAGTTGTTCTTTTCTAATATTTTAATGCTCATTATTCTTTCTGAAGTATAGCTTATTTCTAAAATGTTTTTGGCAGTTTTTTCTTCCACTATAAACCCTACACCATGATCGCATTGTCATTCTCGTTTACACCTGAATGTGTAATTGTAAAGTTGTTGTGTGCCCTCTTCACACCTCTACCTTTTGTTCTTGTGTCTGCAATTCCTAAAAATTTTTTTTCCTTTTAATAATTTCTTCTATGAGTTGTTTTTCCTTGTCTTTAATGCTGCAGATGTTGATGGTTGCTATTTTTGTTGTTATTGCTGATCTCTTTTGCGTGTGATGTGCCTTCCTCTCCATTTAGGTTTCTTTGAGCACTTTGTGTATCCCCTGTCGACGTGCTAGGTCAGTCACAGGTTAAGGGCTGTGTGGTAAGTTTACTCGGGATTGCCCATTTCCCCTCGCTAGCCACTAGCTGTTCATGGCCATACTTGTTGTTATCTTCTCCACCGATGTTTACATATTCACTTTGTAAACTTATTACTGCACTTATCCACTTTAGACACTTCTCTTATGATGTGATATAGAAATATCTTCCTCCAGGTGTAATCCAGAATGTGAATAGTTTTGTATATCTTATAATATTTTTTTAATATAAACACGGCACTTTATCCTATTAGAATAGACAGCGGCCATCTTGAACTCAACTCAACATGAACTCATAGTTTTCCATAGACAGCAAAACTGTAGTTGTAGATGGGCTACAGTCTTTTTCTGATTTAGGGATTGGTATCATGTTTACTTCCCTCCAGGTCTGTGGAACTTTGCCTTAGTTCAACATATACTGATGATCTGCAGCAGCTTTGTTTTTGCTACAATTCCAAGATTTTGTATCATTTCATTGGACACTCCATCAGCACCAAGTGACATTTTCTTTTTAGATACTGCATGCTCTAGTTCTCTGAGTGTGATTGGTGTCTCCATGACTTCAGATATGGTTAAATCTTATTCAATGTTTTCTCACTTCTCATAAATTTGTTGTTTCTCTGGGCAAATTTTGATGTTGTTGTCTTCAGAAAATGTGTCTGCAAAGTAGTCAGCTATCTCTTTTACCATAAAGATGTTTCCATCTTTTTTGTAATGTGAATGTATGATTTCTCCCACTACCATCATCATTTAGCAGTTTTACCAACAATAACGAAAAATATGTTGTGTAATAGGATCTTGTCATTAGAGGTGAGACGGAGAGTTCTGCAGTGCTATATAACTCCTATACTAACATATGGATACGAGTCTTGGACAATAAACATACTGCAAAGTGGAAAATTAGAGGCAATAGAGATGTGTTTCTATAGAAGAATGCTGAGAATACTATGGACTGCCAGATAAACTAATGTGGAGGTGTTGAAAGAGTCAAATGCAAAACGGACCTTAATCAATAATATAAGAAAGAGACAATCTTCATTTTTTTGCCACTTCATGAGACAGGGAGGTTTGGAGAACATAGTCAAAACAGGCACGATTGAAGGAAACAGAGGGCGATAACATGAGAAAACACAGTCAAGCAAAATGAATTAAACAGGTTACTAAAACACTTACCTTGCCTATTCCATCACATATTCCTTCTAGATGTTGTTTCCCTCTATACATGTATTCCTCATAATGATGGGCTTCTGGCGTTACAGTTCTTTCTTAACATCAATCCGCATAATTCTATTGCTACTGCCGCTATTCTTCGACTGGCAGAATTAGTTCTCACCTAGAATTATTTTTAATTCAATGGACACTTTTTGATCAAATTAGCGGTGTAGCGATGGGTACTAAAATGGGACCCAGTTATGCCTGCCTATTTATGGGTCACCTTGAACATCTTATCTTTACCACATTTCAGGGCCCTGTCCCTTCCATATTCCATCGCTACATAGACGATGGGTTTGGGGTTACTGATATTTCTCTTGATAACCTCAACCTTTTCATTGACTTTGTGAGTGGTTTCCATCCAGCTATTAAATTTACTTCTCTTATTTCCTTCACCTCTGTGAACTACTTTGACATCTGTGTTTCCATAGGATCCACATCCCTTACCACTTCTGTACATTATAAGCCTACGGCCTCTCATAGTTTTCTTCTTTATACATCATCTCATCCAAGATCTTGTCGTCATGCCCTCCCTTTCTCTCAGCTGCTTCGTCTTCGTCGTCTCTGCCAAGACGATGTAGATTTTCAGGTTCAATCTCTTAAGATGCTGGATTTTTTTCACCGTCGCTTATACCCTGAGGATATCCTGTCATCAGCTTTACAACATGTTCTTACTATTTCCCGCTCAGTGGCCCTCGTACCATCTATTAAACATAACTCTGATCGCCCAATACTGGCTATCACTTTTCATCCTCATAATATGCCGGCACTACGTATCCTATTACGACATTTCTCTATCCTCCAGTTAGATCCCATCTCCAGTCCTGCATTTCCCTCTCTTCCACTAGTCGCTTTTCGGAGGGACAGAAACCTTCGGGATCTCTTAGTTCATTCTCGTCTGCGCACTTCTGCAGGTCAACTAGGAACTGTCCCTTGTCATCGAAATTGTTCGACTTGCCCTTTTGTTATTCTCACTCCCATGTTACAGTTTCCTAAATCACACTTTGATATTCAGGATTCTTTTTCATGTTTGTCCCGTAATTTAATATACTCTATCATATGTACTCTAGCAGATAGATTCGCCGAACATTTGAGAGATATCACGAATCATCATGACTCCCCAGTGGCTAATCATTTTAACAGCCCGTCACATCATGGTAGCTCTGATGTCTCTGTAACCGGTTTGTTACATTGTTATACCGGTGACCAGCAACGTCAGTCCTTGGAATATCGTCTCATTTGTCATATGGGAGTCTTGCAACCACAAGGAATGAACATTAATCACCGTTTTGTTTGAGTTACCCATCTTTTCTTTATACCCTCTACTCCCGTATTGCACTGATTCTTGTAATTATTTGTCTTTGTACACTTTCGTCCTGGGGGGGCTACCGACCCCTACCAGGCGCGTCCACAGGTGGCGGATGGTGGAGGGCACTCCATAAATGTCCATATATGGAGTGTTTGCTGCAATTAAGCAGCCGTGGACCAAACCGGTGCTGTTGCCTACCAGGACGGGGCGGGATATCAGTCGGTGCTGATATCCCCACTGAAATACCCCATGTGTCCAGTGACGGGCAGCTTCAAGCGAGCATGAGCCGCTATAAGCTCACGCTGCTGGCGTGGAGTAATGAACTCCATGCCAGGAGCTTTTTTTTGTTTTTTTGTTTTTTTTTTTTTTTTTTTTTCCCCCCAAAAAAAATTGCTGCCTTGCAGTCACCATCGGGAGATGGAAAGGCTATGGGAGACAACCCTGACAGTAAAATAGGAGAAGGCCACTCCACAAACCTCCGATGTCTTGCGGGCAGTGCTAGGATGTCCAAGAACATGGATAGGAAGACTCCATAACTTCCCTCACCGAAGACGGAACATGTCAGCCTGAATAGGCGTGGGTACCCAGCAATGGAAATGGGACATGTACGCATTATACAGTTAATGATTATGCTCGGATTTATTACACGAAGTGGGGCTGCCCCTGTGGTTCATCGCCAGGCAGGAGGAGCTCCGGACCCCCAGCCTCGAATGGGTCCACCAAAAGCTACTGATGATGACTCTGTGTATCGGGGACCCGGGATTAAACAGAGTAGAGCAACCGGCCAAACCAATCATGACAACAAAAACACAATCAAAATTATGCAGTGGAACAGTGAGGGTGTGGCTAAGAAGAAATTAGAACTGCAGAATTTCCTTCAAAAGCAAAAGATTGATGTCTTGTGCATTCAGGAGACACATCTTAATGACAGCAACAGATTCTCCATCAGAGGCTTTGAATGCTTCAGATTAGATAGATTAGGTCACAAAGGAGGGATCATCACAATGGTACGAAATAACATACCTACTACAGAAATCGCACGTAACCCAGAGGACTCAGAACATCTCACCATCAAATTACATACAACCCCAAAACCACTGATTATCACAAATTTCTACTGCCCAAACAACAAAAAATTACACCTCAGGACAATACCTCTCACATCATCAAATCATATTATAGTTGGAGATTTCAACAGTCATTCCCCAAGCTGGGGTTACCCAACTATGGACTTGAGAGGAGAAGAAATAGAAGACTGGATGATAGAAAATAGGCTAATCCTTTTAAATGAACATCTATCAGAGCCAACCTTTTACTCCAGACGATGGAAATCTCAGAGCACTCCAGATCTGGCCATTGCAACAGAAGACATCCAACGTGTGACAGAAAGAGTAGTGGCACAACAGCTTGGTGGGAGTGACCACAAGCCCGTAATATTAACAATAAAAGGGAACCACAAGACAGAAAAGCAACAACACAAAATCGCTAGCTGGAACTACAAAAAGGCTAACTGGGACACTTACCAACGCCTTACAGATGAAAAACTACTAACACATCTTACAGCAAGAAATATACGGAAAGATGCAAAATTAATAACAGGAATAATCCTGGAAGCTGCCAACAACAGTATACCTAGAGGAAGAAGACAAAACTACAAACCCTTCTGGAACAAAAAACTCCAGGTTATGCATGATGAAGCCTCTGCTGCAAGATCCAAGATGGAAACTAGACCAACAGAAACCAATATCACTGAACACAATAGACTGCAAGCAATTTTCAGGAGAGAAAAGCTAAACAGCATTAGATCCAGCTGGAAAGAAAAAACAGCAACACTCAACATGGAAAAAGACTCAACAAAAATGTGGAAACTTATCAAGTGTCTCAATGAAGAAAACAACCCCCAAAGTAGTATCATCATAGAAGACAAGGGGAAGTCCTACACTGGCACACAAGCTGCAAATATTCTAGCAGACTCCTATGCTGAAGAAAGCAAAATTAAGATAACTAGAACAAGAACTGCTGAAGTAAGACGAGAGACAAAAAACCTTGTAAATAAACATCAACCTTGCCCAGGCACAATGACCTCACCTTTTCACAA
Organism: Meghimatium bilineatum; assembly: GCA_034231615.1. Lineage (NCBI taxonomy): Eukaryota > Metazoa > Mollusca > Gastropoda > Stylommatophora > Philomycidae > Meghimatium > Meghimatium bilineatum. Next base: position 89,115,432 of record CM067299.1, read on the forward strand.
ATCAGAACTTAACATGGCAATTCAAAATCTAAAAAAGAAGAAAGCCCCTGGACCCGATGGAATCACAAATGAAATGCTCCAACACCTAGGTCCTGTGGGTAGAAGCAGAATCCTAGACCTTTTTAATGAATCATGGGCGCAAGGGATCTTCCCAGAAGAATGGAAAGAGGCAGAAATAATTCCAATTGCCAAGAAAGGAAAACCAAAAACCAACAAAACAAGTTACCGCCCTATCAGTCTACTTAGTTGCTTAGGAAAGGTCATGGAAAAAATGGTGAATAACAGACTCTTAAACTACCTGGAGGAAAACAATCTTCTAGATGACTGCCAATCAGGCTTCAGAAAACACAGATGCACTGAGGACCAAACAACATACCTTGCCCAGGAAATAGAAGATGCTTTCCAGAAAAAATCAAAACTCCTAGCCACCTTCTTTGACCTCACAAAGGCCTTTGACAAAGTCTGGAAAGAGGGGCTATTGCTAAAACTTGCCCAGAAAGGAATCAGAGGCAAAATGTTTCAGTGGATAAAAAGCTTCCTACGAGGCAGACATGCAAGAGTCAAACTCCAGGGAATGAAAAGTAAAATGGTCAACATAACAGAAGGTGTCCCACAGGGAGGAATTCTGTCCCCCACACTCTTTATAGTTTTTATAGACGATCTGCCAAAACTATTCACACCATATGTACATAGAGCTCTCCATGCAGACGATCTTGCTATCTGGACCCAATCAGAATACATTGGAGTTGCAAAAGTTAGAATGCAGGAGGCAATAAACAAAGTTGAAGAGTGGGCAAAAACCTGGGGTGTTCAAATAAACAAAAGTAAGACCGTCACTACACTTTTCACCCTCTCCACAAAGCCTGAAAATTATACTCTCACTCTAGACAATACCCCACTCCCAAAAGAAAACACCCCAGTCTACCTGGGGCTAAAATTTGACAAAAGACTTACTTGGGGATCACACATTGAAGAGACAGAAAATAAAGCCACACGCAAACTACAAATAATGAAAAAACTATCTGGGACAGATTGGGGAGCCAACATAAAAACCATAAGACAAGTCTATGTAGGTCACATTCGTCCAACTCTGGAATATGGATTGACCACATATGCAACAGCAGCAAACACCAATCTTCAAAAGCTGGACAAAATTCAAAATGCAGGTCTCCGAATCATAACAGGAGGACTAAGGAGCACACCTATAACATCAATGGAAGCAACAGCAGGATTACAAAACCTAACAGACCGCAGGGATGAGAAAAATCACAATAATGACAGAAAAATTTAGACGTCTGAAACATCACCCTATGCATGAAAAAACAAAAGAACTAACAAAAAACAGACTGAAAAGACCAAGCTTCAATCACCTATCAAAAAAACTTATGAAAGCCAATAAAGAAGTAACCAGCAACAATCCGGATGAATGGGAACAGCTAGAAGCATATTGCAACATCACAAACACTTCACCCATATATACAGCAAAACTTACAATACCAGGCATTGAGAGCAAAACTATGGAAACCCCTACTGCCCTTAAGGCAAAAACACTTGATCACCTAGACACCCAATACCCTACCTCACAGTGGATTCATGTCTTCACAGATGGATCATCAGAGGGTGCAGTAAAGAAAGGAGGAGCTGGGATACTAATACTCATACCAAACACCCCAAAACTAGAACTCTCAATTGCTACTGGCAAATTATCAACAAATTACAGGGCAGAGCTACAAGCAATCTTGGAAGCATCAAAGGCTCTAGAGGAACGGAGGCTCAAAGGAGCTAACATAGTCTTCTTGTGTGACTGCGTGTCAGTACTCCAAACCATCCAAAAGGAACCTAAAGATCTCCTAACAAAAACAACTGTAGAACTTCTAAATCAACTATCTGCCAACAATAAAGTTGTGCTGCAGTGGATCCCTGCACACTGTGGAATAGCAGGAAATGAAGGAGCTGACAGACTGGCAAAAGCAGGTGCAAAAAAGGAACAATTCCACCACAGAATATCACTGACTGAAGCAAAAACCCTCATCAAAGGAATATACAAACATACATGGAGTCAGAGAACAGGCAGTAACTTTCCACAGGACCCTATTCTAAAGCTAAACAGGTCACAACAAACCACAATTTTTAGACTTCGCACAGGACACTGCAGACTACAAGCACATCTCCACAAAATTAAGGCTGCCCAAACTGACCAATGCCCATGTCAAAAGGGTCCCCAGACTCCAGAACATATTCTGCAGACATGCCCACTCTTTGATGACGTGAGAACCAAAATATGGCCTCAAGAGACAGATCTGAAGGTGAAGCTGTGGGGCAACCGTGAGGACCTCCTGCTGACGACTGAATTCATGGAGGCGGCCCACCTTCCTGTATAGACTTATGAGCATAGGAAACTGATCGCAGAAGAAGAAGAAGTACACTTTCGTGAGTAATTATTTTTGTGTTTGCCGTACTTCTATATAATTCCTTTATGTCTTCTTTCATTTGTGTATGTCAATATGTGATTATTTTGTACTCTGCCATTTTGTTATTGTTAAATCATTTACATATTTAGATTTTGATTTCCTCGTTGTTATTGCAGTTGTCTCTTCGATGGGTACCCACACATGTATAGTTATTTGTATATGCATTTTGTTTTACATGGTTCTATGTATCCACACAATTACTTTGGGCCACACATTTGTATGTATACATATGCAGTTGTTATAGCATTATTATTGTATGTTTTTTTTATATATACCGGTACTTTTCTAAATATATTTTTATTAATAGGCAAGGTAAGTGTTTTAGTAACCTGTTTAATTCATTTTGCTTGACTATTTGTTCATTAGGTTACTGCGGCACCATCCACTTTGTCGGACACCCTCTGACCATTTGGTTATTTATATTTCAGAAAACACAGTTTGACAACCTGGAACGGCAGGGAAACAACAACAACGATCTTGATACATAATACTGGAGACAGAGCAGTGGAGAGCCATGATCACCTAAGCCAGCCAGCATGACACCTGATGATGATGATGACAAACTTCCAGTTATCTCTCTCAAGGTTCAGCGATTTTGTTTTATCTTTCCAGCTGCTCCACCACGCATGTAGCTTGACTGATTTTTTGACTTAGCTTGTTCACACTTATTGTGGTGTTCTTGACATGGTCATGTCTATGACTGCTGTTGTATTGTTTCCACTTCATTTTGCAATATTTCTAGTTCCCTACTGCAATATGATTTGTAGTGTTTACAGGCACCACTAGGGATGGTTTTACAAGCAGCCTGTAATATACATCTACATAATTCATTGAAAGTCTTTGTAGGTATCATCATAATTCTTTGTAGGTAGGTCTCTGGATAGTACACTTGTGTAGTGTCTGTACATTGTCCAGTCTGCCTTCATTTACTTCACCTATACAGAGTGCTGTTTTCTTTAACATATTCATTATCTAGTCAGAAGACTGACAGGAGGTTGCTGCATCCAAGCTGTTTTCCAAAGCCAAATTTAAATTCCACTCCAAATATGGTGAGTGGAATGTCAAGTCTAGTGTAGAAGTAGTATGCCATGACCTGGAGTAGAAGGTTGGGGGATAAGTTCATGTTCATCCTGCCACTCAGTTTTCTAGTTCCTCACCTCTCTTGTCCATGTGATTGTAACCCCCAACTCTATGAGTGGCTATTGAAGTCTTTGCACACAATCAGTTTTCCTTGCACTAAGATTGTGTCTAGCTCAAATGAGCTGTCATTTGTACAGTAGCAGTTGAGGAGGTGGAATTCTATACATTTTATCCTGAGGTGGAGCATATGATATTTTGCTATCTCCATATATGTTTCTAGCTAGCATGCACAGATATTATTCTTAACAAGCATCAGCATTTCACCTTTTTTTATGTCTTTTCGGTCTGATCGATAGCATTAGAATCCTCTTATTTTGAAAGCTACATCCATGTTGAGATGAATTTCTTGCGAGCAGCAAACATTTACTTGCTCTTCACTTAAATATGTTCCACTTTTTTGTTGTTGACACCTTCAGCATTCCAGTGCATTATTTTTAATGGTCTTGTTTTTTGGCCAGTTGCTCTATTCTCATGCCTCCTCTGGGTAATTGAAAAAAACTACCAGTAGCTGGGGGTTGGACCCTTTTGAGGCATAGGGCCCGGCACGATAACATATATCAGATACCTTCTTCTTTGATCAGTTTCCTGTACTTATAAGTCTATACAGGAAGGCTAGCCGCCTCCATGAATTCAGTCGTCAGCAGGTCCCCACAGCATATCAGATATAAACATATTCCCATTGTGTGGGTTGGTGCTTGACATCTGTATTGCTGTGGTGCACCTCTTGGTCTGTTTTCAGCACCTGTACTTGCTGGAGTAGACTGTGGTGTTACTCAATTTTAGGAGGGCCTGACCAGTTTTAGTTTTCATCCTCTGTTGACTGAACTACGTCCCATCTCAGCAGAAAGGATTCGGCCTTAGTGGGACAAAAGACATTAAAATTTAACCTGCTTTTTTTATATTTTAATTTTAATGTCTTTACATTTTACAAACTTACCTTGTTTGTTGTGTTAAATTTGTACCCTTCTAAATCTTATAAAACAGTACAAAACTCACCTAGCATACCAGTACTGCTGGATGTCATCACATTAATGTCATCACAGGATCTCAAATTTCTCAAGAAATGCACTGATGATAAGATGGAAGCTGATTCTATATCTTCAGACACAGTTTGGATGGGTAAAGATAATGGTATTCTTGCTTTCTTGTGTGACACTACACAATTCGATGATTCTTCCTCAAGTTTTGGAGACTCAATAGTATAATGCAAATCATTATCTAAAGATTTTGACACACTGACATTTAAATCATCACATACAAAGTCACCATCGTCATCTCTATTTACATTACAGGTGGATTCAGTTATAACATCACTAATCCAAATAGGCATCTCATACTGATTAGTTACACTATTGATTAAAGGAGATGAAACAGCCTGGCAAATGTCTGATCTAGCCACAACAATATCATCATTACTAAACACTAAAATGGTATTACTACCTTCAGGATTAGTAACAGTGATGTCTTTTGATACAAACTTAATAGGACACATTTCAAGCTTAGAGTCTTTCTGGGGTTGTGGATCAACACTGGCATTGGAGGGTGGTGTACTACATTCAGAATCCCATGTAACTTGATACACAATTGGTATGTTAGGAAGAGACTCCGTAACACTAGAAGTCAGGTGATTTTCTTCTAATACATCACTTTCTGCAGCACGAATCATTGTATCTGTTAATTCCGTTCTTGCTATCACTCTATCTGAATCTAATTCATGATGTTCTATGCATCCTGAAGTGTCCAGTGATGCATGCATATCAATAAATTTGATCTGACCATTTACCAATGAAGACACATGCTTCTCTGGTGTTAGTTTACAGGATTCTATTGGCTGTAATGCTACTGGTGATCTGCAGCAGCTTTGTTTTTGCTGCAATTCTATTGGCTCGAAACTAGAATTCAAGCGAGCTTTCTTAGGAGTGCTGCAATCTTCATTCAAAATCTCTTGCTTACACAAATATCTTTTCAACACTGGGCTGTCATTTTTTCCTGAATCACATTGGGTTGGCACACTAATGTTATTATGCATAACAATACCAACATCTGCTGCTTTAACAAGACATTGATACCGAGATTCAACAGGTGAGAATTTTGGACTGATTAAGTTCAGAAAACTGACTATCTCTTGGCAACATGAGTACAGGATAATGTTTTCTGCCTGCACACGACTGTGAAATGTGGTGGCATCAAAATGTCTACACAAGTCATCAACCACCACATAACACTCATTATTGTGTCTGTAATATCTCAACAGTCCAACATGTGTGCTCCACAAGCCCCCATTTTTGGGTGTTCCCTTTAACCAGTTAATTATATGAGAGTCTTCTACTGCTTCTTCAAGAACTATATTGCCTGTATCATTAAAATCTGCATTTATCCCATAAGCAAATGTACAATCACTTCCAGGGCTATTGGAATTTACACTAGCTGGTGACACTACAACAGACAGTTGTGAACCAAGAGTTTCAGATGTTCTAATATCTACTTGAAGTTGACAATGTTCTTTATCAATGGATGCATTACATAATTTCTGAGGACTAACATTTTGTGAGCCATTTTCTTTTCCTTTCATTCTTGAAACATATTTTTGTGTGGTTATTTTAGATGGAGACTGTACCACATTAAAGTCAACAACTCTATTAGGCAATTCAACTACACAGTTTGCATCTGTGCAATTTGTAATTCCATACACATGATGATAAACCTGTACAGCATCCTTTAGAGTGATTGTGTGCAAACTGTCCATGTCATAATTTTTCTTCAAAAACATTACAATTTCCTCCTGCTCTGGGTGCTCTAAAAGATTGCTCTTGATTTTCAACACCTGATCAATACAGTCGGTGATACTTTCTATTTCTTTGCATGGGAAACATTCAAACTGAAATTGACAGAGAAGAATTAAAGTGTCTGTGTTTGACTTGAAGCAAATTAGTTTATGTCCATGAAACATGACATAAATGACAGCACATTCTAGTTGCCTAGATCTGTTTGATTTTTCCATGTTAGTCAGCTCAGAAACACTTGAGGAATTCTCTTGTCTGGTGCTGTTCTGTAAAAGAACACTAGCAGCTTGCTTATCTTGGATGTTTTTCTTTGCATTTGTTTCTTTCATGCCTGCCCTTTTTGAGTATTCTGTTTTCCGATCAGTGTTGTTTGCATGTGTCATAACTCTTGTTACTACTGATTTTCCTCTTCCATGCCCTCTACCTCTTTTTGGAGTTGTCCCAACAACTTGCCCAGATTTCCACATATTAAAGACCTTTTCCCTTGCAGACAAAACCTTCGTCTCACCAGTTCCAGACTGCATTTTCTCCTTATGCTTAGGAACATCTTGTTCAGCCAGATTTGATACATTGCTTTGAAAAATTTCTTCTCTTTGTAAATTTTGTGTGTCCAAACTCCTTAAAGGTGCTTGTCTATCCTGTAATTTATAATCTGTCAAAGAAGGACTTGTGTGTCTTCTAATCAGAACAGGAACTGGAAGGTCTATTTTATTACTTTTATGTTCAGGGCGCTGATCTTGCAGGATACCTGCATTTACATTTTGAGAATCAATTACTGTCTTGTCCACTGTTGATAAAGGAGTTATACTCAAGTCAAGTGGATGAGCTGGTAGATCAATGACATCATTTTTATCTAAGATTTTCATATTAGACATATTCTTATCCATCACATGCTCTGAATCTGTTGATATATCGGCTGGCAATTCAGGGGCTATGCAAACTTTTCTTTTATTCAACATTGTAGCATAATGTGATGTCTTGTCGATTTTTGATGCACTTAAATATGGATCAGCAAAGCAGTGACTAGAAGGCTGAATGTTGTGAGTTGCAATTGCATTAATATTACTGTCTGATGATCGTTGTACAGCTGACAGATTCACGTGTGCACAGGAAGGTGGTTGTGGCAGGAGGTTTGCTAAAATATTGTTTTTGTTGACTGAAGGTGGGTCATTTATGTTGATACTGTTACTATTGGGACATACTTTTGTTACCGACATGTTGGCAATGTCATTTGTTAAAGATGCATTGATACAAGAGACGTTTGCTAATTTCAACAAAGCATCCATTTCAACTGGAGAATTGCTAATATAAGTATCTTTTAGTGGTGATGATGTGCTGACCTCCATGCAGTGTGCTCTACTGTTGGAAATAACATTTTTATCTACACAATTGTCTGATAAGTCATCTTTTATTTGTGCTGATTCTAGTACTGATATGTTAATATTGGTTTGATCTTCTAACCCAGTAGATATTGACTGTAACTGAACTTCTTTATCTGAGGCATTCTCATTTTCAGCATTTGTCTGATTACATTCATTATGATATTCTATAGACTTTTCTACAGATGGTTCAGTTTGGATATTGGATTTAGAAATCTGGGTTCTGGTTGATGTTTCAGAAGTTAGAGCATAGCTGGTTCTGTCAGCATGCATTGCCTCCATGTCATTTTGGAAAGGTGGATATTGTAATGTCTCTGGATATTTGTACCACTGGGTCGAAGTGATACTTTTTAATGAATCCAACTGGGAAGCTGATGTTTGTCCATTTCTAATGCTTTCTCTTCTGTTTATATCCGTGGCAACACTTCCTTCAATATTTGACTCACTTAAAGGAACTAATGAAAATATTGAATATGAATTTGTATTCTGACTTTCTACACCTGTTGGATGGTAATTACTATGCCTAGCTTGAATGGTTGTTCGACAGTCATTACCAGGAATTTCTGGAACATTTGATGTGTGGTCATTATCAGAACTTTCTAAAACATTTCTTTCAAGAATTTTACCACCCATTATATTTTTTGGGTGTCTTTTTCTTTTTTGACGTCTTTTATCTATATGTTCCACACTGGTATTGGAATGTTCAAGAGTACTTTCTCTAAACTCTTGATTGGAAGGCAAATTATTTAATGATTCCAAAGTTGCTTTTTGAAGTCTTTGGGAACCATTTGGTGTGATGTCACTATTGTCATACCCGTTCTGTTGTGAGCCTGTGTGTTCTGTTAAAATGTGCTGAGTGATCGGATAAGCATTAGTACTGGATTTACTTTGATTACTGTGTGCAGTTTTTTCATTGGTTGGAAACATGTGTACAATGCTGTTGATACTTGCCTGTGCTGTGTACATATTGCCAGGATATGGCTGGTTTATCTGTGATCTCTGGAACACACCAGTATTGGAAATGTTACTTACTGAACTGTACTGTTGGTGTATATTCATTGGTTCCAATGAAGGATTAAGACTTTGAGTGTGAGTACTACTATGAAGAGTGTTCGTAGATACATGCTGCTGATTATGCAAGATTGGGATTTGTTGATTGTGCAAGGTTGGAATATGTTTGTTCTGCTGCATATGCAAGTGTGGGATTTGTTGATTGTGCGAGATTTGGATCTGTTGGTTTTGCATAGGTGGGATTTGTCTGTTATGTTGACCATATTCATGACCAACATGCAGCGCATGCTGATACAAATTGCCATTTATTAATAACGCTGAAGAATTGTTTATATGTGTTGGTCCTGCTAAAATCTGAGAGTTTTTATCAAGACGTCTGTTGACTGGGACATTTTTTATAATCTCTTGAGATGATGGTCTTAACAATGGTGTTCTCTGAGAAACATGCTTTTGTGGGTGAATGGGTCCTGGAAAATGCTGAGAAAAGTGTCTATCTGACATAAACTGTGGGTTGTAGCAATTCAACAGATCAGAGTAGTAATTTAGTGGAACATTACTGCCAGACTGCAGGTTTCTTGACATGTTGAATGAAGGCATGGCACAGACATTTGCATGTCCCTGATTGTTGTAGTTATAATTAACATGATGGAGTGGGTTGTTTTCATGTGAAATACCATCTTGATTGACATATTCATATGCCAGGGACTTATGATTCTCTATAGATGTTTTATAAGCCATGTGAAGTAATGTGACCAACTCCTCATTCCCTGAAAGTTTTTAAAAAAAATTACACTGAGATAATTGTTTTTTAATGTGCAGATTACATGAATTATAAGCAAGACATGCATTTCTTTTCAATATTATGTACCAAATCATTTTAACAACAACCAGAAATATTAACAGAACACTATTGTTGTCATATTTATCAACTTCCAGAAGGATCATTCTATATTTCAGCACAAAATAACCAGTGCACTTTTCTGAGGATATGCCGTATCCCCACCTTTTTTTTCTAATGAATATTCCTTTCTTTCAGTTCTGCTAATCAATTTGCAATAGAACCCAAAAAACCCAACAAAAACTACTTTTTCTGTGGGAAAATACCAACACAGGAATGATAATGTGAAAGACAATAGTAAAGGCATTACTCACGGGTTCTATTTTCAACTAACCAGGTTATTTAGATACATCATTATTATATAAACCAGGTCTAACAATCTCAACTTGACCACTGCCAATAAAATTTATAACAAAAGATTGTTGCCCAATTCCAAATGAAATTAGGTATATAGTTTCCCTGGAGAATGAATCACAGTAATGCAAAGTGGCCATTGATCAGAGACATCAGTCAAGGTGAGTGATGCAGTGTGTAAAAGCACACAGAATTAATTAGGAGAAGGGCTTGCTTTTTTCCAGAGCAGGTATGTATTGAATTGAACTAAACAGCTTCAAAAACAAATGTCTACGAAAACTGATGAACATAAAATGGAGCGACTTCGCCACAAATAGTGATCTAAGAGACAAAACACACCAAGAGTATGTTTCAAACATCATAAGAAAACGAAGATGGAAATACCTTGGCCACGTTTTACGATTAGATGTAAACAGAATAAACCAGCAAGCCCTTATGTGGTCACCTGAGGGTAAAAGAAAAAGAGGAAGACCTAAAACAACCCTTAAAAATACCATTCTTAAAGAAGGGGAATTAATAGGCTGTAAGACCATTCAGGAACTAAAGCTGCAGGCAGCGAACCGCATCATATGGAGAACCAAAACCTCTGCCCTATGTGTCGCTTGCGGCACGAAAGGAACAAACTAACTAAGGTATGTATTGTGAACTTTCATGAATGCTAAAGTAGAAAGTATTTTTAATTGTACATAGAATCTAACTAACACAATTCAGAACTTCTGTGTTCACACGGACAAACTAAGAAAAAAAGAATGCTTTTTTAGCGACATGTCAAATTTTAAAATATTTTTGAGTAATGAATTGTTTGTGCATGTAATAATTTATTTTGGGGGGGGGGGGGGTGTCCTCCAATGCTAAAAAATATATAATTATTCTCTCACACTATACGAATAGTTCTACCCACCTTTTCTCCTAGAAAAAAAACACTGAAAGTAACCATTGCAATTTATTATCATTCTATATTTTTAAAGTTTGTGAGCAAGAGAACACTGTGCATTGTTTAACACTGTAAAAATTGCTTCAATTCAAAAATTTTCATAAGGATTGTTGTAATTATTAGTGTATTTCTTACAACATACAGTTAATGTTTTTAATATTTCTATCTATTGTCATTTCCATTTGTGCTGATAAGCGTCAAGGGGGAAAGTTGGAGTTGTCTGTTTTTTACCATTTAGGTTGCTTTGGCCAAACTCAGCCATAAGAAAAGAGCTTGAAGTGTTTGTTTGTTTTGCGTTCGCTCCATTGTAGCCATCATGGATATCCGTGCGATTTTCGCCGGGAGCGTGATTACGTTGTGCCACCGTTATGCGCCTTGTAGGCCTAGCACATCCGATTTCGGCATGCCTTGACAATTCGGGTGGGCTACCCTTAGCATGTGACAGCCTCTATATCTGTCTCCAGGCACGCGTAGTGGCGACTCTTCGCCCAGACGATTTTTGCTCTCGTCTGACTCGCACGAGGTGTTCCACTGTCTATGAACTTGCCTCGTGTAATTGGATGTGCTGTGCCCATTGGGTACTGAACCGTTTCTCATCCGTGAGCCTGGTTCCTTAAGGGGAAGAACTCAACAGAGGAGTTGGACCCTGGCTCTTTCGCCCTCTTAGCCGAGGTGTCCTTCACCGACATCGTGTACCCCTTGTCCAAGTTCGAGTCTCACACCATGCGTTTGAGAGCAAGGCGTTCTCGAGCTGAGCTTCCTTGTCCCAATAGCGCCTGAGCCCATCAGGTACTGAACCCTTTCTCTCTTCAAGTGTATTTCCGGTGTAGGAAAACCTGACAGTAGAGTTGGGCCAGGGCTAAATCATTGTCCCTTTTGTGCCTGAGCCCATCGGGTATGGAACCCTTTCTCTCTGCAAGTGTACATCCGTTATAGGAAACCTTGACAGTAGAGTTGAGCCAGGACTACCATCGTTGTCCCTTTCTTGCCTAAGCCCATCGGGTACAGAACCCTTTCTCTTCGTGAGCATATTTCCGGTTTAGGAAGGCTCGACATAAGAGTTGGGTTATGTCTTCTTGTTTTACCAAACGCCAATGGATGGGTCTGGGTCTCTGCCTGTAAGGAACACAGGTAACTAGAAGCTCGTCTCGAGCTGACGGAGCTTGTAGTTTCCCTTTCCTAGGGACTTTTCACTTTCTATTTGCAGTTCCCGCTGCCCTCTAGCGCTGTTCTGCCCTTTCATTGTTTCATTGTACTCCGTATGAAATCTATTTGTCTCTCGCCATGCATCTACCTTTATGTGCATTTTACATTGGCCGCCCCTCCAATGTTCGGACTGGACTGACTTGCTTCACTGTATGTCGACAGTGTCGCTATATGTGGTGATGCTGGTGGTGTCGGAGATATTGTCTGTCTCTTGTGCAGTCAAATCTCTTTCCATCTGCTACCTCCACATTCTCGGACACGATCCCCAAATGATTTGGCCAGAATCAGCTCGAGCTGCTGTATTTCTGTTTCCAGGGTGCACCGCGTGGAGGTACATTTGGGATCTTGGTTATCTGCTAACCCTGGGCCCGCCTAGAGCAATGCGTTCCCTATGCACCCCCTTGAAGTGTTAAAATTTAGCTTAAAGTTTAAGGTTTCTTTGTTTCCAACCATTTAAGACTAAGGTGACTATTACTTGTGTGACAACAGACAGTTCTGTGACAACTTTCCTTTACGAAAGAACAGATTCATACAGGAAGTACTGTGTCTATGATATCAGACATATAGATTCATACAGGAAGTATTGTGTCTATGATATCAGACATATACGAGGCGTGTTCAAATGAAAACGGGACTTGTTACACCACGCGTGATAGAGCGCACTGATATTGATGACATTTTGCACTAGTAATGAGTATCCAATAATTTACATACGGTCACGTGTTCATCTTCCCAGCATGCATATGTGCTGCAGAAGACTGTTAACAATATGGCGGGTGTGATTCCGAACCCGTCCAAAGTGAATCAGCGTGCTGTGATCCAGTTTCTTTCATTTGAAGGATGTCAAGCAGTAGACATTCATCGGAGAATGAAGGCAGCATATGGTGACAAATGTTTGTCGAGGACCAGAGTGATGGAGTGGGTGCGTATGTTTAAAGACGGAGGTTTCTGCTGGGAAGGTTATGGTGACTGCATTTTTTGACCATGAAGGGCTTTTGTTGACTGATTTTAAGGAACCTGGTGTCAACATCAATGCCGCCCATTATAAAGACACTTTAGACAAGCTGCATAAGGCCATCAAGGCTAAGCGACCAGGCAGACTTTCTCAAGGTGTGATTCTTCTCCACGACAACGCTCGTCCGCACGTCGCAAAAATTGTGCAGGAAACATTGGCAAAGAAGAATTGGGAAGTTCTTCATCACCCAGCCTATAGTCCCGATTTATCCCCGTGTGATTTCCATTTGTTCGGACCGTTGAAGAAAGCACTAAAGGGACAGCGATTCAACAGCGACGCAGACGTGAAGACAGCGGTGACCACATGGTTCAGAGAACAGCCACGCAACTTTTTCTCGGACGGCATTCGACGTCTACCTAAACAGTGGGATGCTTGCCTAAATGCATACGGAGATTTTTTCTGATGAACCCAGGTGCATTCTTATTCACAAGTGGTTGCTTTGTTCAATTCCGTTGAAAATATTAAATTGCGTATGATACTTTTTAAATAAATCCACAAGTCCCGTTTTCATTTGAACACGCCTCGTAGATTCATACAGGAAGTACTATGTCTATGATATCAGACATATAGATTCATACAGGATGTACTGTGTCTATGATATCAGACAAATGTGCATACGATGCAGTCAACATTAGACTGTAACTTCATAAGACTTGGAACTGTGAATCATTGGACTGCAACATAGAAAATATATTTCGATTCCTTGACTGTTATGTTTCATTTACTAATAACAATGTAACAATATGTGAACATGAACACCAAAAGTGCACTATTATAAAACAATCATCATACCATCACTATGCTACCAATATCAAATGTGGACACTAACAACAAAAGCTAAAAGAAAACATACAACAGAAATGACTTGCCTATGTAGAATCCTCAGAGTAACAATAAAAGATAGAATCAGAAATGAAAATATCAGAAGACTAACAAGCAGTGAAACACTATGTCAATCCTGGATTACATCAGAAAACAATAGATTAACTTTATTAAGTGGTTTAGTGGTTTTCACATGCTTCCATACTGCCATTAGAGAGTCTTGTCCTATCCATGTGTGCCACTAGGCGTCATGGGGAGGCAAAGTCTTTTTTCTTTAGCTAACTTTGATACACATGAGGTTGCATCTGTGGGTCTCACCAATGGCCCACTAGACAAACCACTCATGCAACAGAAAACCTTAGTATATGACAGGCGATTATATTGGAGTTATAGAAGCTTCATGGCACGTCATCTACCAGTATAAGTTATACCTCTCATATTTTTATTTTGTTGTTGCAATGTGTTTTATGTTTTATTTTTATATATGTATGCACCCTCTGTGGTTGGGAGGGAGCCAGAGATGTATTGCACAGCAGTGGGAAGAACAAAACAGCACTGTTTTTTTCCTATGGCTGAGGCCGATCATAGAGGCACAGTGACTCAGGACGAGACAATCCTTTTGACTTCAACATAACCAGTAGTCAATTGGTGGCAGGGAATGAGCACAGCGAACCCTATCTTGGCTGCAGTGCATAGGTTGAAACCTACCTTCCTGGTGGTATGATAGTTATTCTCTGGTTCTGGCCTGGGCCAAAAAACAACAGACTTCCCAGCAATATAATGCCATTGGGTCAAAGGGTATGAGCCCATGGACCGCAGGATCAGCAACCAACGAACCAGTTAACTTTGATGCTGCTGCCATAGTACAGCCTTGGTGTTCTAGTATTTCTCTGGTGTCATCTATTCATTTTCGTCTGGGTCTTTCTGTTTCTTTTTTTCAGATGATCTTTTATTGAAGACTCTTATCGATGGAATGTGATCTGGTTCCATTCTGATTAGGTGGCCCATCACCTCTCCCATCAACACCGAAAGGTACATGAGGACAGAAAGAAGAAGAAGATTATAATTATGCAAATTAGCAGCCATTTTGAATATCAATTAGTTCTGAGTCCATCAGAAAATTCCAAAAATATGATCAACTGAAGTGTCTTGTCTTCAAGAACACAAAAATGTATAGTTTGTGTGTTGTATTATTGAAAATAACTAAGATAATTCAGAAATTATCAGCTCAGTTTCATTTTTGTGGTCAAGTTTCATTTATATTTTTCTATGTTTTATGTAAATAATTTACTAAATTATTTTGATGTTAAATTAATTCGGAAAAAAATCATAACTTTTTTCAGGGTTGACGTACAGACTTGGTTGATGTATCGTTGAATTGTAATTTTTAAGGGCTATCTAACTATAGCATTTTTAATGATGTAGCATTATTTTGGAAATTTTGTCCAAGTACCTATTATTATAGGCCTAACAATAATATTACTTTAATTTAATACTGGATATAGAGATCTGTGGAGAGCCATGATCGCCTACGCCAGCCGACCTGGCACCTAATAAATGAAGAATTTTATAGTACGCCGAATTATATATTTCATTTGCTACATTGTATATTTTACTTACATCTAAATTGAAAGTCTGTCTAATAGCGCACATGAATTATTAAGCATTATCCCTTGTTTGCAAAACATTCACGAAGTAAACAATGTGCTGCGTACAATGTTTCGTCTCCTGGCCAGGTTTTTGCAGCAAGGTATGTCATTGCACAATGAACATAACTCACTTCACATATTGATTGCGATGTATATCCCACTTTCATTTATTTCTATGAGCACGATTTATATTCTCTTTATCGCTCCAAATAGTGTAGTTATTGTGAATTACATAAATTACATATCGTGAAATACAGTGTATTAACCCTAGAATACTATATTAGCCGGAAATTTGCTTCATTCATGAATTCATTGATATAGCATGACTGCTGAACGCAGAAGAAAATTTGAGATAATTTATTTTTGTATTGTCTTGTTTTAGCACAAAATATTTTGGTCGATACAAACTATCAATGTGCGACGTGGCTCAAATGGGAGGTAAAGAATATTAACATTTTCTGCTGCCATTAATAAGTAGTGGCGTGCGGGCATTGGACTACGTAGTCCCCAATAATTAAAATTAGGTTTTTTTTCCAAATCTTTATTTGCAATTTAAATATTTATAAAACCAAAATAGGCCTAAATGTCACCTGGGTAGTGTGCACTGTGTAATGTGATGGGAGTGTAATGATAAATATAGGATGTAGAAATTATGGAAACATTATTTTTCTTTCGTCCTCACAGGCTCACACTCTTACTTTCAAAGTTAATATATATATATATATATATATATATATATATATATATATATATATATATATATATATATATATATATATATATATATATATATATATATATATATATATATATATCGACCATCACTTTGGAAAATTTTTAAAATATCCGGATTCCAAAACAAATATATGTGATAAAATTATTCTATGTAACAGCGTAAGTCCGCTGTTCTATGAGAGTATATGATTTGTGGAGATATGTGAGTAAGAATGACGGTCCCAACCTAAACTACGAAGTTTTCGCTAGTACGCTCCTGGTGGAAAGTAATTAGGAGTCTAAGCTTCTCGTGGAAAATACTCCACAGAGGCATGTTGGGCAACCAGTAAGAGATGTATATACATAACTGTCTATACATGGAAGGAAATGGGAACTATTGTCAAGTATAAAGGTCTCACAGACATGGCGTTTCATCACCTGAATGCCCGTCCAGTCTGTAGGCTAGACCATGTGTGGGCAAACTACGGTCCGCATGCGGCCCGCCATTGGATATTTTGCGGTCCTCAAACACATTTTTAAATAAACGAAAGATCGCCACAAATGATTTGTTTTCCATCAATATTAAGCAGAAATCCATTGGAATTTTAATTCGATTTTATATTATCCATATTGTAACTGTATGCAACATAATATTTTTCAAATATTGCTAATATATTTGCAAAACCGTTTATCCATATTACAAAATATACTGTTATAGTGTAAGTCTGTTAGAAATGTAATTTATTTCAGAAGTTATCTACATCATGTAAAAATACCTTTCTTTACAATAAAAATATTTAATTGATTACTTACCGAGAATTTTAAACAAAATATAAATAATATTATATGTGGTCCTCCAATAGCGTTACAATTTTCAATGTGGCCCTCTGCACAAAAAGTTTGCCCACCCCTGGACTAGACTATAAAGCACGCGATAGAAACATTGGATACATTACCAGGAGCACGTTACGCAACGCTCCGATTGATCTAGCGGCAGTCTCACGAAAAACTTAGCCTGAGGACTAGTAACTATCTTAATCGAGACTTGATAGAGCCGGAAGCAACGGTCAGGATTTCAAAAGGCAGACATTAGAAATTGTATGAATGGATATGTCTCTGAGTCAATTGTAGCTAATTGAAGAGTGTAGACATTAGTATGAAATTGAAAAGAAAACAGTGGTCAAGCCTGACCTTGATGTTAAGTGTATGGTCATATCAAATTGGAGTGACCTAAATCTCAGGGTACAACCAGGGGCGTAGTTGACAGTTTGACATTTTTTGTATCGAAGATTTTAGCTGATATGCTAAAAACTGGCCAATGGGAGGCTGTGTTTGATAGACGTGGGGGGAACCAGATTTCCCAGATAAAATAGAATGTATCTGTATGATGGAAAACTACGACTTGAGACTGGCGTGGAGGAGACTTGACTTCAGGGAGTTCACTAGAGTCCTCAGCAGGACTAGTCATGAAGTGTCAGTTTTGAGTCCCCAGGTGGACTAGATAGCCAGTCAGTTCTATGAGTCAGTTTCTAGGACTTAGTTTAGCATCCAGGAAACCGAAGAAGCAAACCACAGGGTTTGTGTATCTAGTCGCAAGTTAGATGAAAGATAAGCTCGCTAGAATACAGTGTTCGCTAATTAGCGTAGTCCTAGAGAGTTGACGTCTCTGTGATTCACGTGTAAGGTGTATAATTACTTGATCAGATTGTGAGGATCCAAAGATAAGTTAGAACTCAGTCAGTTCACAAGTTATCTTAGAGTTAGAAAGACGTTTTGAAACCTGTGATTCCATGATTGCAATGCATATAATTGCTGGTAATTCTTTTTTGTCCCTGTAAATAAACTGTTTTGGCGATCTCTCGAGGAGAAAGGCCACAAAATATACTCTGAGACTTGGTTGCTTGCTGTTAACGAGTTTATAAGTATAACCTGAGAGAATTAATTGGCTGTGGTAGTTCAAGTCAACCACAGATACTAAGCTGGGCACGGCACCAGTATTCCAGCAAGTTTCCTACAAAACGCATATCAAACAAGCCTTTTTACTTTGTAACATTTTATTGTGACAACAGTCACGATTATTGTGACTGCATAATCACTATTACCCTCTGTCACATCTATACAACACAAAATGCTGTGTTAGAACAGAACAAGGCAATTCAGAATGGTTCTCTGTGATTACTGGTGTTAAACAAGGCTGCCCTATGTCACCATTACTATTCAATATCGCAATTGACTGGGCTATGAGAAAAAGCACATCCAACACAAATTTAGGGAATCAAATGGATAAATAAAACAACACTAGAAGACCTGGATTTAGCCTATGATCTGGCTCTATTGATTGAAAACCATCAAGATGCACAAACAAAAATCGCAGGACAAATAGGTCTCCAAATCATTTAATCAAATCAAAAATTATGGACTTCACCAATTTACCTAACGAAATTACTTTAAATGGACAACAACTTGAAAAATTACACAAATTCTCCTATCTAGGAAGCAAATTAACACTCGACGGTGATGTCATGCCAGAAATTACAACTCGCATTGCACTAGCACCAAGTGCCTTAAACAGGCTGTCTAATATCTGGAGGTCAAAGTCAATCAGCACACGCACGAAAATGCGCTTATTTAATTCCTGCGTTATTCCAGTGCTATCATATGGACGTGAGAGCTGGAAAAGCTCCTTATCTTCAGAAAAGAAATTACTGAGTTTCGAGAACAAATGTCTTCGTAAGATAACTAACACCGATTAGAGTGAATTCAAATCGAATGATAAAATCAGAGAAGAGACACATCAAAATTTCCATCGGGCATGTCCTACACGTAGACACCAACAGAATACACCAGCGATCTCTTGAATGGATACCTACAGGCAAAAGAGCAAGAGGTAGACCAAAAGAAACACTCAGAAGAACAATACTTAGAGAAAGTAAAACAACCAATATTCATACTATTCTTCTTCTTCTTCTTTCGTTCACTTGAAACATGTCTATATCTGTAATTCTGTCTCCTTAATAAAACTCACTGTCTTTTGTAGGTCATACAGTGTCCCATAGAGTTTTGATTCCAGTGTTGTTTCCTCTGGCCAATATGTCTGCCTCAGCGTTTCATGCTCAGAACATTCTTGAAGTATATGTTTGACACTCTGTGCTGCCTGTACACATGGCCGTGTTGCCAATCTTGAACTTTGTATACATATGACTGCGGAGTCGGTTGTGTCCTGTTCTGAGGCGTAAAATTATAACTTGTTCTGATCTGTTCATAATATGATAGTCATCTTGTGTTGGTGTTTGTGGCTTTCTTATTGACTTTATCATCTGTTTTTTCTGATGGTAGGTGATTGGTATATCTGGTTGGTCTTCGGCAGCACCTTCCTTAGTCAGTTGGTCTGCTTTTTCATTTCCTGGTATTCCACAGTGAGAGGGTATCCACTGCATGGTTACCCTATACTGGTAAGACAATTCGCTAAGTAGTTTTTTCAAGTATGTTAGTTTTTCCGACTGGAGAGCTTGAAGCACTGACCTTGCATCTGTCAGGAATACCACAGGCTGTAGGTCAGAGTTGGAGTTCAGCAGTTTTTTAGCTGCCACACTAATTGCCTGGATTTCTGCATCATAATTATTGCAGAATTTTCCTGTCGGTGTTCTGATTGTATTTCTAGGCTTGTGTGGATATTCTATATATACACCTGCACCTCCATTCCTCACGGCATTCTGTGCTGACCCATCTGTGTATACTCTGACCCATATATCTTGTGGATATTCCTCATCCAGGAAACTGAGGGTTTCAATTCAAGAACTGCACAGAATAGCTCTGAACAGACAGAATTGGAGAGATCTGACCTATGGGCTAATTTCAGCGCAAAAGGAAAATGAATGAATATATATATATATATATATATATATATATATATATATATATATATATATATAGAGAGAGAGAGAGAGAGAGAGAGAGAACAATTGGCGATCATGTGAGATGGTCCACAACGATCATGAGAAATCTGGATGGTAGCGTAATTTTAATTGTATTCTTTAAAAAGATATACATAGTTGTTCATTCGTTTTTTTTCTTCATGATCAGAACATGTCTTTTACAAATCAATATTAGAAAATTAAACTGTGTTAGCAATGTCGAGTAGTAAATCACTGCATTTCTTTATAAATAAAAGTTGAGCGTTTAATTGTTGGTGTTCATGTTCCTGCATGACCACACGAGATTTCTAAACTCTGCCAGAAGACTGAGGAATTTTTTTGTAAAAGTGTGATTGCATTTGGGAGTACGTTTAACATGTCAAGATACACAGAAAATATGTAGACGTGTTACCAAAATAAACATAAAATAACCTATCTCGTTGTTAGGTTTTGTTTTGGTAACACTTCTACCAATTTTTGTTTATCTTGACATTTGCCCTGTGTTACTCCAGCCACCTACTTCCTGTTTATAGTTGTTGCCCTAGACTGGAACATTTATCCCTACGTATTAGCATGACTGCCTAGCAATTGCGTCTGAAGTTATTTTTTGTTTTAGCGTGTTCAATTCGACGGATATTGTATTGCAGTGGACGAAAATGTCATTTTCTGTTTCTGGTGTATTTGAGTCCACAGAGTAAGTCATCTCTCATGTGGCATGTGTGTGAGAGTGTTGTGATGTTAAAAAGTAGTCTGTATGTAACTTCCTTTACTTTAGGTGTTGTTTGTGTACGGTGTAGGTTGGCAAATATTTCTTATTAATATATTATAAAGTGAGCATATCCTCGTTTGATTTTGTTGATAGGTGGTTCAGAGCCGTCTTTACACCATTTAGGGCCCCCGGGCAAAGAAATAGTGTTGGGCCCCTCGGCAAAGAAAGAGTGCCCCCCCCTCCCGCAGGAATAAAAAAAATAAATGGTTGATAATATTAAAAATAATGTATTATTTATTTTATTGTCACTATACTCATTTCAACCAAATTGTTAAAACATGCTGTACAGCTGCATCACTATGCTACCAGTGCCAAACCTGGACACTGACAGCACAAGACAAAAGAAAAATAGTGACAACAGAAATGACATGTCTACGAAGAATACTCGGAGTGTCATTAAGAGATAGAATTAGAAACGATAACATCAGACAGATAACCAAAACAATACCAGTATTGGAACACATCAAAAGACAGCAGATCAAGTGGTTTTCACACGCTTCCAGACTACCGACATATAGCATGCCACAAATGGCCATGACACATAGACATAACGGTTATAAAGCCAGAGGCAGACCATGTAAAAGATGGATCACAGAAATCAAAGAAGCCACAGGAACAAGCTTACAAACAGCACACAAGAAGGCCATCTCCAGAGAACTCTTCCACCCCTGACGCTGCAAGGCAAACAAGGGACACAGCGTATAGATAGATAGATAGATATATAGACAGCTGCAACTATAATCAACATTAAACATGAAAAACAGAGAAAAGAGATTTTATTTACATGTTTTATAGTATTACATATGATATTTGCAAAAACAACAAAATTTACACACAAACACGGATATTTACATATGTTTTTTAAATAATAAGCGCCATAACATATAACATCTATTACACAAGGTCAAACAAAGGTATTAAAATTCGTAATAGAAAAAAAAATTCTTAAATCAGACAAATTTCAGTACGGTACTTTATTATAACAAGCGTTTGCGACATTTCTTTTCAGAAAATTGTTTTATTATCGGCTTGAAGTCAATGGTCTTCAGGATGTCATTTTCTATGCTCATGAGTGATAGCCAGTTCAAACGATGCTGTCCCATTGTACTACGAAGCTCATTTTTTATAAGTTTACGTCTTGAAAAAGAACGTTCTCCTGCACAGTTGCTCACCATCATGCACATGAACACTCTGAGTGCAATTTCAATATTCGGAAAAACAGATTTTAAATTGTCCGAAATTATTTTTCTGTACAATGCAGGTAGAGTCTCGCAATTTTCATCAAAACCATGTAATGCTTGAGATGCTCACATTCATTTAAAAGGTCGTCATAACTCAAGTCCTTGTGGTACGTATTGGCAAGATGTTCGCATTTTTTCTTTAGTGCATCAGAAGTAATGGTTTTTAATTCACCCAAGAAAGAAAACAGATTTCCAATTTGTGAATACGCCTCTGCACGTCTTGTTAGTTCAATGATTAAAGTGTCTAGAATAGGGAGAAAAGTTTCTACCTTGAACTTTTCGGACGTATTTAGAAGTAACTCTTCTCCTGGCCTATCATATCTACTAAAACGCACACTTCATGTTCGTTCCCGTTTTTTTTTTCATCACTGTAATCGGCATCTGGACACATACTTCTGGCTTTGAATTCATATTCAGTGAATTTGTCTCTAGTTTCCTGAAGATAGCTTTTCAGCGACACAAGAAGATTTGTGGCAACTAAGATGTTCACATCCTTTGATTGTAAAACTTTGCTTGTTGTATTCATCCTTTCTAGAATGCCCTTCCAAAGAATTGTAAGAAATATTGTTTCAAGGTGGTCCATTTTTTTGCTCAAACCGTCTGCCTCTCGCCTTGTTGTCACTTGCTGTTCATTGTCACCTGATATAGAATCCAGTGCATGTTTTATTTTATCGAAACCCCTACACAAAGCATGAACAGCATCAAAATGTGCTGACCAACGTGTCAGACAGACGCTTGACCACAACATCTTTTTCTAAATATGATGTCAATACATTCCAGCGATGAGTAGAACCAGCAAAAAATGTATACAGATGCTGAACAAAGTCAAAGAATTTTATAGACTGTAGATAACACTCTGCAGATTTTACTCCCACCAAATTCAGGCTGTGTCCTGCACAGGGGACATAGATGGCAAACTCATTCAGTTCATGAATACGTGCCTGCAATCCAGTGTATCGTCCAGACATATTTGACGCATTATCGTATGATTGGCCACGGCAGTTTGATAGTGGAATTTTGTTCTCTTTAAGAAAATCGACAACAGTGTCTGTTAAATCCTTTGACCCATGAGAAAAGATGGGGATGAACATCAAGAAACGTTCCACAGGTTCGCATCCTTTAATTAATGTATCGTGCAGTAAATGTCAATTGATCTATGTGTGAGATGTCTGGAGTAGAATCTACACTCATTGAATAATACTTTGACTCTTTTACTTCTTCAAGAATAGTACCAAGAACCTGTTGTCCCATTAAATCAATAAATTCCTCACAAATATTGGCAGATAAATATGACGTATTTCCTCTTCCAGGATTTCCATATATTTTGAGATGTTCCTCCAGGAAAGGATCAAATTCACTCAGTAGCTATAGTATACCTAAATAGTTACCATTATTTGCTGATCCAATAATCTGATTTTCGCCACGAAATGGCAAACCTCTGGAAGATTTTCATGATCGCTATGGCTTCGTACCTTGCACTCCAGCATGTTTCAATAAGGCGTTTGACAATAAAAACCATAAAGAATATCGAGGGTCATGACCAACAAGGAGGAGCATTTTTTAAAAAGGTCCTCCAGCTGCCACCATTCTGCATTTTGGCTAAGTCTTGGGTAACAGTATTTGTAATTTCTTTCCTCGCATGGTCTCTTCTTGTTCGGTTTCCAGCTTTTCTTGTGCATCTCAATCTATACGTAGCAAGCTTTCTCTCTTTTAATTTGTTAGTGTCCATGAAAATACAATAAAATCATTAAAATGCGGAAAGGCTGCATGTTCCAACAACGTAACAGCAGACATAATTAAAAAAATCTAAATGAATTTGGTGTGGATATTATCACAGACTTTGCAATGACATATATGAAACAGGCCATATACCTAAAGACCTAGCATCATCAATATTCATACCTTTACATAAGAAGCCTAAAGCTGTCAACTGTACTGAATATAGAACAATACGTCCAATGTATCATTTAACTAAAATACTGCTCAAGATAATACATGAAATGATTAAAAACAAGATAGACATGGAGGTCGGTGAAGAATAATTCGGTTTTAGGAAAAACAAAGGAATCAGAGAAGCTATACTTAGTACCGACTAGCGATAGATAAATATATAGAAGTCCAAAAAAAGCATCTACAGTCTACATTTGCTTCATAGACTACAACCAGACCTTTGACAGAGTCCATGAAAAATTATTAAAATGTCTTCAAGAAATACGCATAGATGGAAAAGACATCAGACTAATTAGAAATATATACTGGGAACAGACTGCACCAATAAGGTGTGAAAACAGCTACTCACCATACATAGAAATAAGAAGAGGGGTATGACAAAGATGCATTTTATCACCAAGCCTATTTAATATCTACACAGAGAATATCTTAAAAAATATAGAAGAAATACCAGGACTCAAGATCAATGGGAAAATAATAAACAACCTGAGATATGCAGATGGCACTGTTCTTTTAGCAGAAAGGGAACATGAACTACAAAGAATAATAAATCAAGTCAATAAATCAAGTAATCAATATGAACTTGATATAAATATCCAAAAAACAAAAACCATGATAATCAGCAAGGACACAAAAGAACAAGAGCTAAACATAAACATACATGGAGAGAAACTACAACACGTGAAACATTATCAATATCTTGGACACATAGTCACAAATGATGGCAGATGTGAAACAGAAGTTAAAAGGAGAATAGGAATGGTCAAAAGGACCTTCAATGACATGAGGAAAAAAGTAACATCTAAACAAATTACAAACAAGTTAAAAATGGGAATTATAAAATGCTACATCTATTCTATATTAATGTATAGATCAGAAACATGGACAGTAAATAAACAAATATAAGGCAGAATTAAGATGTGAGTATATAGGAGAATAAGGAGAACATCATGGAAAGAGAAGAAAACAAATAAAGAGGTGCTAAAAACACTTAATATGAAGAAAGGATTACTAAGATAAATAAAGATCAGACAAATACAATATTTTGGATACATTAAAAGACATGACACTTCATTGAAGATCTTACTTGAGGGTCAAGTAAAAGGGAAGCGAGCAAGAGGTAGACAGAGATACAAGTAGGAGAGTAACATCGAAAGAAGGACAGGTTACAGTCTAGCAGAGTGTACCACCGAAACAAGTGACGGGATGTTGGAGATCTGTTGCAGCCAACCTACGTTGCGGAGACGGCACTTGATGATGATAAATAAAAGAGTACTGGGTCACATTTTTTAGTAGACACACATATATAATATAGAAAATCGCATTAACTCACATAGTCGACGTACGTGGACGCAAGTTTTGTTTGAATGAGACGTCTTTCTAGGTGGATCAGTTTAATCCATAAAGGGACTCTTCAGTTGGGAGAAAATAATTATTTTTGGAATGAGGACAATTATTTTCTTGTTCCCACAGTTCTCTATAGGAGGCGTTTCAGACCTGACATATTTATTACTCAGTGGCTGGTTTAAATTACCAATGTCCAGACTTTGGGAATTAGGATCAGCAACTCACAATGAAAACACCCAAATGAGATTCCAGAAGTATAAATGCTGTGCAGATGGTATCTTTACAGGAAAAACAGGTTTTATTTACCCGTCAGCCACAGGCATTGCTATTCCGGGCCCAAAATTTCCTTAACTTGCGATAAAGCTTTTCTTTGAAGGGAAAATAATTATAGGGATTGAACCTCAATCTACAGAATGTGGTAAATGACATTCCTGAACATTGGTTCAGGTTCAAGGTTGGAAGTGATTGATAAACTTAAAGGGCCCGTTCGCATATAAACACAAAATTATGAGAATTTTATAAAATAATACTAAATTTTATACGGGTTTTCCATAACCCTACAAAATATTCGCATGGGGCCCCCTATGCTCGTGGGCCCCCGGGCAAATGCCCAATGGGCCTATGGGTTAAGACGGCATTGAGGTGGTTGTTCTTGTGCTGCGATGAGGTGTTTATAGATGTTTTTTGTTGGTTCTTTGATTAGTTGCTCATTTCCCTTGAGATATTGGATGAATTGTTGGTTGGTAGAAAGGTGGTAAAGTACCCATTGAATGGGGTTGTGTTTTTCGTATGGCGCTCTACAGTCAAAAAAAAAACGCATCATCTTGTGAAAAGAGGAGAAATACTGCAGCCCAAAAGCGGAGAGTGACTAGAAAGTCACGGATAGACCAAAATCCGCCTACAGTCGTCATTTACAGCTGGAATATTCTCATTAGCCATCTATGAACTATTATGCATGTCATAATTCTAACTGCATTTTCAAAAGTGGATGTAAAAATTGGCATCATCACTTGTGATGGTCGAACACACACATTTTCGTATGGTGCATAAATGAGATATTTTTAATCCGATATAATAATGTACCAGCGTGTATTCTTGTGAGTTTTCTATTATTTCTGATACCAATTTTATTCTTTGTGTTTGGATTTTGGTCTTTATGTAATGTAAAGAGACCTCTTTTCTTGTCCTGTATTAGTGTTTTAGTTTGTATTGCATGTGTTGATATATATCTTTGAGTGTGTTCTTTGGTGGGCAGAATATATTTGATGTGTACATCAGTCTTGGTATGACGAAGGTGGTTACAACCACTCTTCTGCCCAAAATTATCTGTGTATTGTATTTGTATCACTCTAAACTATTGTTGATTTCTGTTGTTATATTTTTCCATGTTTCTCTGTTTACATTTTTGGTGCGCAGTGATAGAGAACGCAGTATATTTTGATTTTGTCTACTTGGATCAGTTTGAAGGAAAATCTTATTTTATATCTCCACTTTCCTATACACATTGCATACGACTTTTGTACGTTTACCTTCGAACCAATCTCTATTCTATATGATTTAAAATCTTTAAGAATGTTTCGTATGATCGATGCTGTGTTTGAGGGAAAAAAGACATTGTCATCCGCGAACGCTACTAGCTTTTTGTAGCCAGGACCGGGTATCAGAGTTCCTTTGATATTATTATTTTGTCTAATTTTTTCTAACACAGGCTCCAATACCAGGACGTAAAGCAGTGGTGACAAAGGGTAACCCTGTCTTACCGATCTAGTTAAATAAATTAGGTCCGTTAGAGAGTGATTTATTAGTAAGGTACTCTGTGGGTTTTTGTACGGAAGTGTAATCCAGTTTGAGAAGTATTCACCAATGTTGCTTCTGTGTATTGTTTCCTGTAGGAAATCGTGATATACTCTGTCGAAAGCTTTTTCGTGATCTATGGATAGTATGCATACTGTGAGTTCTTTTCTTTAGTGTATTGAATAATATTCCGTATGAAGTGTAATATCCCTTATGACCTGTTGTTTCCTTTTACTGTCCACTTCAACAAAGTCATTCTCGGAGTCTCCTGATTCTGGTGTGACTGTATTTGATGCAGCAGCTGATATGTTTGTTACGACTTTTGTCTTGGAGCTAGTTGTTTTCTTTGGGGATGTGGTTGCTGCTTTTGTTGTCTCTGTTCTATTTTTGTGCATTGTGGGTTATGTGGTTATTTGCTTGTGTTTGTTCTTCTTGGGACAATGGCTATCATCCCGGCAGATAGCGCACGGCGTGTGTCTCCTAGGGAGGATGATCCCCACTTATCTATCTGATTGAGTTTTCTGGAGATGGTCCTCGTGTGTATTGAGTATATTGTAATATTTTTCGTCTCTTTATTTCGGTGGTCGGTCTCTAGATCTGCCTTCACTGTATCTGTGTAGCATAGTTTGATGTGGTATGCTGTTTGATGGTAGTCCGCTGATGTGTGCAACCCTTTCATCTTTTGCCATTTAATTTATTCCAAGATTGAGGTTATGTCGGTTCTTTGTCTAATGTCTAATTCCGCCTCTTAACGATATTCCTATGATTCTGCGTAAGCGGGTCATTCCAGCTGTCACAAGTTTACGTTTGTCTTGTGCTGTCATTGTCCATGTTTGACATTGGTAGCACAGTGTTGACATAATAATCGTTTTTAGTAATATTATTTTGGTGTTTAAATCTACATGCTTGTTTCTGAAGATTGGTATCATTAGACCTAGTGCTTGGTATGCTTTACTACATCTATTGTGTATTTCTTTGCTGTTCTTGCCGAATATTATATTGCTTCCTAGGTATTTCAATTTTGTCGCGTGTTTAAGTCTGTTGTTTCCAATATATAATGGGTTTTTTTCTCCTGTTCTTCCTATCTTCATTGCTTCGGTCTTTTCTATATTTATCTTCATGTCAAAGGTTTGGCATGTTTGATGTAATCTGTTTATTTGTCTTTATAGTTACTCTTCTGATGATAAATCTGCTGAGTATTTCTTCAGGAATGGAGACTTTTCATGCGATCACATCACATCAACGGAAGATTTTTGTTTCCGACCCCCCCCCCATATCTACATTATTTCTGAACAATGCCACTACCCCATGCAGGTTCGGTCGTGTTTTCACAGATTTTGGATTCCAGTGGAAGCCTTTTATTGAGAATTTTATAGATGTGTTTATACCTCTGCATTGGTCTACTGGGCTCGATAACCTTCAACCAGTTCCCCCAATATTATACAATGCTTAATTTCTAGGAAAAAAGATAGATACACGCTCAGTTTGCAGAGATTGTCCATATTTTTAGTGGTAACACACACAAACACAATTCATCACTTCAAGAATATTTATTAATTAAAATGTTGAAACATACCAGCAACCATTAAAAAAGCATCGAACACGTGATTGGTTTTCACGCTTAAAATGTTTATATATATAGGCGATTCTTCAACCCAAAACGCATGCAAGTGCAGTTCCATCGTTTGTTGGATTTTTCTTGCATTTTTGTGTGCTTCATGTGCAAAACAGCAAATAAACAAATTCTGACTATTAACAGTCAAACCAAAACATGTTAAAATTTGACACACTTGTTAATTAATAAATCTTATGTGAGTAGAATATATTCTGGTTTTTATTGAAAGAAGGTATGTTATTGTTGTTTGTATTGTTTTTTCCATGCCTCAACTGATGTTACGAGAGTGATGGCGAGCTGCTGGAATGCTTGTCCGTCCAATGGTGACTAGAAATATTGCCAGATATTTCAATTGTGACCAGTTCACTATATTAAGGCTGCACCAAAGTTTTCTTACTTGGGTCTACTGTCCAGGTAGGTCATGTTGGGGTCAGGGGAAACGGAATAGCAGATGTGTTGGCTGGTAAAGCCTTGGTGAACGGTACCGAGATAAGAAGAGACAGGACTGAATTGATTAGAGCAGTCATGGATACTCTGCGAGAAGACGAGGAGGAGGTAGAACGAGACAATGTACATATTCAGAGAATAGTAGAAATGGGAGTGACTAGATGCGATTTATGGATCACATCCCGGCAGCGGAAGATTTTTTTTTCCGTCCCCCCCCCCCCCATATTTAAACTTTATTTCTGAACAATGCTGATCCCCCACTCAGGTACTGTCGAGTTTCAGTCCTGTTTTCCCAGTTTTTTTATTCCCCGTGGAAGCCTTTTATTGAGGATTTATAGATGTCTTTATACCTCTGCATTGGTCTACTGCTGGCTTGATAATAAACTTCAACCAGTACCCCCAATAGTATTTGTTTTGGGATACGGCAGTTTAGCATTCTATGGACGTGACCCAGTCAATGCAATCTATTTATATTAGTGTTTCCATGGCAGATATTAGCTGAATGAATATATATATTCAGCTTGCAGAGATTGTTCAATGACATTCTTCAATGACAGCACAAGACAAAAGAAAATAGTGACAACAGAAATGACATGCCTACGAAGAATACTCGGAGTGTCATTAAGAGATAGAATTAGAAACGATAACATCAGACAGATAACCAAAACAATACCAGTATTGGAACACATCAAAAGACAACAGATCAAGTGGTTTTTACATGCTTCCAGACTACCGACAGATAGCATACCACAAATGACCATGACACATAGACATAACGGTTATAAAGCTAGAGGCAGACCATGGAAAAGACGGATCACAGAAATCAAAGAAGCCACAGGAACAAGCTTACAAACAGCGCACAAGAAGGACATCTCCAGAGAACTCTTCCACCCCTGACACCTCAAAGGCAAACAATGGCCACAGCATATAGATAGAGATTGTCCATATTTTTAGTGGTAACACACACAAACACAATTCATCACTTCGAGAATATTTATTAATTAAAATGTTGAAACATACTAGCAACCATTTAAAAAACGCATCCAACACGTGATTGGTTTTCACATTCTTCAACCTAAAACGCATGCAAGTAGTCCCATATGCAGTCATATATACACACATATATGCATGTTCTATTTTCTAATGACAGAAAACTGACATCTATCTCTGTCAGATATGGTAAATATTTAAATTATTAAATAATGGAAATAAAAGATAACAGCATTGATCCTGTAAGATCATATGATGAATAAAAATAAAAATTTAAAATTATTTCAATATCAATATACACTGGTCAACATTGAAATCGTTACTGAATTAAAAAGGCCCTAATCTGTAGTATCTTGATGTGCTAAAAATGAATATAACCAAAACACATTTTATTGGTTTTTTTTTTTGAAGATGCTTCATGTAGTTCAACTTCTATGTTTCACCATGTAAATTTATTCAGTATGACTGCAACGAAATCGTTAATAAGTCTAGAATGATGTAAGATATATATATATATATTGCACCACATTGCATAATATGATAATGAACACATCCAGAATTGATTACATTATTTTCTGATGCAATGCAATACTACTACCAGGTGGCTGCTGAAGTAAGTTGACGTCAGCAGTGAACTATATAAAACTCAGTTGAAAAGGTTGAGCATTTAAAACATTTCATACTTGTTTGAGACAGTTTAAGCTACTGTAATTATTTTATCCATTTACCAACAATACAGAACAGTAATGCCTCCACAGTGTGTTAATTTCAAGGACAGTTTCTGCTATATCTGTGGGGAAGCGACATTTGCCAAACAGAAGAAAAGTCTTAGCTCTCAGTTGAAGAAGGCATATCATCTTTACTTTGGATAGAAGGTTGGTGACCATGACACGCCTCGGGAACCGCACATATACTGTGCTACATGTACAACACAGCTTTCACAGTGGTTGAATGGCAAAAGACCATCATTGCCATTTGCAGTTGCCACAGTGTGACGAGAACCAAGCAACCACATAACTGACTGTTCTGCTTGGTTCCTCTTCTTTCAAGCAGAATAATGAAGAAAATAATTGGATAAGTCTGCCCTAACATTCCATCTGCATTGAGACCAATTCCACATGAGAAACTTCCTATTTCATAACCTCCAGCAGAATATTCTCCTGATTCACCTGATGAGGACAAGGGTGAGCCGACATGCTCTTCTCCTGGTCTATCAGCATGCAGTGATCCAAATTTTGACTGTGATGCATCATCAACCCTACACAAAATAACACAGAAAGACCAAAATGACCTGTTTCTTCATTTGGACATCCAAGAACAAGGCAGATTTGCTCTTATTAAGACTCCAACAAAGGAATCTCCTAGAAGAAGATGTCACAAGTACTTTATATTGAAAGCACCAATAAAGCTACAGTTAGCACCTTTCTTCAGAAAGGAAAGTAATCTGGTATTTTGTTCTGATATTGAGGGCCTCATAAACTCATAAATGTATTAAAAATAACTAATAACCCACACGAATGGAGACTATAGACTTGTCAAATCTGAGTCTTAAGACTGTACTTTTGCACAATGGAAACCGTCTTCCATCTATTCCAGTTATTAGCGCATGCTGTCCATATGGAAGAGACATACAATAACTTCAAAGATACAAAATTACATTGAGTATACAGCTGGAATCTATGTGGTGATTTGAAGGTAGTTGCCTTTTTAATGGGACTGCAGCAGGGATATATAAAATAGCAGTACTTGTGCTTTTTATGTTAGTGGGATAGCCGAGCAAGAGAATTGCACTACTTGTGGAAGGAATGTATTTGCTGACAAAATGTAGTAGTTGAAGAGAATAATGTCCAGCACCCAGCTCTGGTCGAGTCTCACAAAATCCTGCTACCACCCCTTCACATCAAACTAGGTTTGATGAAGAATTTTGTGAAATAGGTGGAATGGACTTCACCAGATTTCTGATACCTGTATGAAAAATTTTCTCAACTCCGTGAAGCAAAGATTAAAGAGTGAGCTTTTGTGGGTCCTCAGATTCGAGAGCTCTTAAAAGATGACCGACCGGTTCAACAACTTGCTGCAAGGTGATGCAAACCAAGCATAGACTGCTTTTTGACTAGTCTCCAACAAAATTTCTCGGTAATGTTAGGGAAGAAAACTACACGGAACTAGGAGAAGACACGCTGATGAAGTATCAGATACTTGGCTACAATGTCTCTAATGACCCACTTCTTCACTCTTATCTGGATTTCTTTTCTGAGATCTGTGTCATGGTTAGTGATCTAGGAATTAATGGATGCCATGTGACATAGAGCTCCAAATGCTATACTTATCTTCATCGAAATAAAAATTAAAGGTGTACTGAATGATACGCTTGAGTCACTACCTAAACCTGTGGAGGAACGTTGTATAAAAAATCTGATGCTGAAGGACGCAAAGTTAAGCTTCTGCCAGAAGAGAGCTTTGTGATAGTATTAGGAAAGATAAGAAAAAGAGGAAGAGGTTGCGAATGGGTGACATTTAGCAAAGAGAGAAAGTTATTGACAACAGTTGTGATACAGATGGGAAGAGAGTTATGTGATTGGGCTACCAGCAGAACAGAGGGAATGATCCAAGAACTCATACTCCAGCACTCTAAGCCACATGATATAATAATTTACACAGATGACTCAGTAACACAAGAAACAAACAAGTGTGGTTGGGGTTTTGTGGCCTATCAAAAGGCAAGAAATTAGCTGAGAAGTCAGCTGCGTACCCCACTATAACATCATGTATGAGATTGGAAATAGAAGCGGTGATAACAACTCTCACTTGGTTGGCAACGCAACCACTAACAAACTCAGTGATTCTATCAGACTCTCAAAGTATGCTGCGCAAGATAGAAAAGTGCATGATCAAACTGAATGGGTCACTCTTCTCAACAATGCGCAGAGCATTACATGGATCTACTGTCCAGGTCATGCTGGGGTCAGGGGAAATGAAAGAGCCAATGTGTTGGCTGGTAAAGCATTGGTGAAAGGCACTGAGATAAAAAGAGACAGGATTGAATTGATTAGAGCAGTCATGGATACCATAGGAGGAGAAGGTGGAATGAGACAATGTACATGTTCAGAGAATAGTAGAAATGGGAGTGACTAGAGGCATTGGGAAAAAGTGCTCCCTCCCTAGAAAATCTAAAGAATGCGTAATCAGCAACTGACTGGGACACTGAGGTTATACACTTTTAGATTGCTGACGGAAAGGCAAGGGGAATGCCCCCAGTGCTGTGATGCTTGTTCCTAATCAAGAATCAAGACTAAAAGATAGAAGTAGAGATTCAGCGTCATATTGCACAGAACTTACCTTTAGGTGAGTTCAGTTTACTAGGTTAGGTCGGACAGAGTTAGAGGTGTTCGAAATGTTTGTGAGGAAGGATCCTGATCTCAAAGGTAAGAGGCTGCATCATGTCCGGTGTGATAGTGTTAATAATGATGTTGTGTACACTGAAAGAGTCATGTAATTTATGACTGTGTAAGAAAGAGTATGTACACCTAGCATGGTGTAGAGTTGGTGAGAATAGGGCAGAATCTGTGTATCAGATGCCTGTGTCGCAGTTGTTGGTTGATTATATTGTCGGTGTTACTTACTTTTTTGGAGTTTAGGTGTCTCATTACTTCTTTCTAGTTCTGACGTCTCATAAAGTTGAATTTTAAGTATTTGCTACCTAAATATTACTTATATTTAGGCCTAATTGCTTACTATTTTTCATCAATATTCCTTGGGATCAACAATCACACAATTTTATCAATACAAGCAAGGTAAATATATTTATTTGTATGTAGAATACATTTTGCAGTACTGTTATGTAACATTGCCATTTTGAATGTTAATTAGCTCAAATCCCATCGGAAAATTAGTAAACTGTAATCAACAGATTTGTCTTGCCTTCCCGAACATATTTCTTATATGTTCTCATGTAATTACCTCTTCGTGAAATTTAGACCAAAAACATTCATAACTTTCCTCACAGTTGACCTACAGACTTGGTTGAATTATAAATCTCAATGCCTATCTATCTGTGTTATTTATAATGCTGAAGTATAAACCTATTTTGAAAATTTAGTCCAAATACCTAGAACCAGTTACATTGAATGAATGCTAGGGGTGTGAGTGGAGTGAAAGACAAAACCTGGATGCAATGACAACATCTCGAGTAGTGAGTGCTCGCCGAGCAGTTTAGATCCAGTATTTCGGCTGATGACGGATGTATCGGGCCAATGCTGCAAATACAACGGCGACACAATGCTTTTTCATTCTCTTGACTACATCCAACTGGAAATTTTGTACGACCAATGCTCTGTTACAAAAGAAATCCAGCAGGGGTTTGAGAATGAACGATGAAGAAGTAAAACAACTATGAGTCTCACCACTGATAGGTGGCCTAATATAAACTCTGTTCACTCTAAGAATGAAGTGGGTCAAAACACACCCCTAAAATACTCCGCGACAACAGGTGTTTTAAACAGCTGATGACATGTAAAAACAATATTATTTAAAACATAGAAAAACTAAACAAAATTTTAAAAACATTTATAAACTAATTTTAAAACAATATTATTGGGCACTTCAATCGATTAATGCGTTCTGCGACCAACAACCAATCAGAAGCACTGACCCACTTTATTCTTAGAATGAACAGAGTAATTTAAGCTTCGTCAGCAAGGGGTGAGTTATTCATTTGTTATTAGTAAGCCAAGAATGAAAGTATAGAATGTAGAACGAAATGAAACCTAGCCTGTTTTATAATTATAAACTAAACTAGACTGTTACATTACCAATACAAAACATATTAGCCGCAACGAAACACACTGAACACCTAGTAGGAACATTGTCCTACTATAAGAGATACAGTGGGAGTTTGAGAATGCCAGAACGGAGTTCGAAAACTAAACCGAGAAGTCGGATTAGCAAAGTTTAGTAACTCATACACTACACACACACAAAGATGTTACAACTTACCATGGGGAGTTCGCAAAGATGTGTGTACACTGTACAACGTTCAGTTGTTAATCACGTATAATGAATAATAATACCAGGACAAGTGCACGACAATGTTTGTCTTTTTTATAAGTTCTGACCAATGCATATTTGAGTAGGTTGGCTGATTGTTGTGGTCTTGTGACCTAATTCAAGAAGACAGACCTGCGAAATGTGTTACCCACACTCCTCTCACTTCAATCACCAACCACTCCCATCGTGGAACGACACGAAGCTATCAACAACTCTCAGCTTGTCTATTTTAATTCCCATGAAATCTAACGTTAACCTGGAAAAAAATTCGGTCAAAAATATACTTGAGAATGCTTACAGCGGTACGAATTCTACAAATTTCCTATAGGGAACATAAGACCAATGTGTACGTAAGTAATAAAAGTAGAGATGTGTGCAGGTGTTCAGGAACGATTTCTTTCAATAGTGAAACGACGAAAACTAGCATTTTTCGGACATGTATGTGGGCATGATTCCTTGTCAAAAACAATACTGCAGGGAACTGTCGAAGAGGGAAGAAACAGAGGCGGGAAAATAAAGGCATGGACAGACAACATCAAGGAATGGACAGGACAAGATATTTCCACACTTATCCGTAACGATGAGGATAGAATTAGCTGGAGGACTTTGTGTGTTGAAGCATCCAATGTGGTACCCCTACGACCCTGAAGGGTTACGGGTTGATTGATTGATACTTGAGAAAGAAACCCTGGCGCCGCTGTGGCTATTAGTTAATTATTTTTTTTGCCTAGTCTTTTCCAGGGTGGATTATCTATCCCTATGTGGACGATGGTGAGAATACCCATACTTGCCGTTAAGCGTAGGGTGGCGACTGGGAGCTTTAGTTGTCTCTCCAAGACCAGATGTGTCGCCTTGGCTGCGTTGAATTCGTATTTGTTCAGTGTTGTCTTGATGTTATCTATCCATCTTGTCCTAGGTCTTCCTCTGGCCTTGTATCGGGATCTTCTTATGTTATATGTTCTTGTTGGTAGTTGGTTATGGTTCATTCTCATAAGGTGTCCAAGCCATTTTATGTGTTGTTTCTGGGTGTGTTCTGAACATGGTCTTAGGCTTATACCGATTCTTCTCCTGATTTCATCATTTCTAATTTTGTCTAGTTTGGTCACTCTTGCGGCTTTTCTCGGGCATTTAATCTCACATGTCGTTAGATTTATCTTCCAGTCTGCTGTCAACGCCCCTGTCTGGCAGTAATAGCTGAGCTTTGGCATAAAAATACTGTTTATCACCTGTCTCTTGAATTCCACCTTGATCTTTGTGTTGAGCGGTAATGGTTATAGCTGGTATGTCACTGTTTCCAATCTCGCATCTTGTCTTAAACTTTCTACCTGATTTTCTGTTGTCTGTAAATATATGCCTACTTATTATTATGTTCACTAGATTTGGTGACTTGCTGATTTTCTTTCTTCTTCTTTCTGTCCTCATGTACCTTTCGGTGTTGAGGGGAGAGTGAGTGTACGGTCTTTTGCCCTTCTATTTGCCTCCTCTGCTGTTATATTTCCGAGTGTCTCTAATACACTATCTATCCACCTTTTACGAGGTCCAATAGGTCTCCTGTTTTCGTATCGTTTGTTAAGTGTTTTTTGGATAATACTTTGCTCTTTCTGTCTGGTTATGTGGCCGTACCATTTAACTTGTTGTTTCTGTATGTATTCTATTGTTGGTTTGATCCCTAATTGTTTCCTTAGTGCTTCATTCCTGATTTTGTCTCTCAAGCTAACTCCAATCATACGTCTCACACATTTCATTTCAGTGGTGTTAATCTTATGTATTGTTCTAGAATCTAATGTCCAAGTTTGACACTGATAACACAATGTTGGTAAGACAATGGTGTTGAAAAGTGCTTTCTTTGTTTCTAGTGTAATATCTTTGTTTCTTAGTAAAGGTGTTAATTGACCAATGATCTGACAGGCCTTATTACATCTTGCGTTTATTTCTGCTTCTTGTTTGTTGTCATATCTCAATGTGCTGCCCAGATATTTGAATTCATCTACTTGTTTTAGTTGTTTATTATTTATCTGTATGTTGATGTTCTCCTTTTCTCTTGCAATATTCATTACTTCTGTTTTGTCTATGTTGATTTTCATTCCAAATTGCTTGCCTGCTGTGTCTATTGTGTTTAGGTGGTCTTGCAGGTTTTTAATGCTGTTGTGGAATAAAACCTGGTCATCTGCAAAAAACAGTTCATTTGCTTCATTAGAATTTGCTGTTTTGTTTATATGGTCCATGTATGTAATAAAAAGTAGTAGGGATAATACTCATCCCTGCTTTACTCCTGTGCTAATCCCAAAGTCCTCTGTGTAGCCTGCAGCTGTTCTTATAGTGCAACTGCTGTTGTTATAGAGACTTCTACAAATGTTAATTAAATGTTGGCATACTCCATAAATTTTTAATGTTTCCCATAGTTTTTCTCTGTTTACTCGGTCAAATGCTTTCTCTTGATCTATGAAGGATATGTATAAATTTTGGTTGTATTCTATTGACTTCTCTGCCAACTGTTTCAGAATAAATAATGCATCAGTACATCCTCTGTTTCTTCTAAAATCCATTTGTGTATTGCTAAGTTGTTCTATTACAGGTCTCAGTCTTTTCTCTACTATTTTTGCATATAGTTTTCCTGCATGGCGTAACAAGGAAATTCCCCTGTACTGGTTACAGTCTCTTTTGCTGCCTTTCCTTTTCCATATTGGCACTATGATAGCTTTTCTCCAGTCTGTTGGTGTCTTTTTTTGATAGATTTTCTCCAGTCTGTTGTTGTCTTTTGTTGCCTCCACGCCGTGTTAAAAATTCTGTGTAGCCAATATAATCCTGTTTCTCCTGCTGCTCTTATAATTTCTAGTGGTATGTTATCTATCCCTGGAGCTTTGTTATTTTTTGCCTTTTTTATGACCTCGGCAATTTCCTCTATGAGAATATTTGGCTCTTGTTCATTACAACTCTTTATGGTTTCTTTTGCTGTATTATTGCTTGGTGTTGTATTTAGTAACTCAGAAAAGTATTCTTTCCATCTTTTTAATGCTCTTTGCTTATTTGAAATGGGATTACCTTCTCTGTCATTTATTAGTTCTGTAGGATCGTGATTTTCTGTTCTGGTTCTCATAACTTTGATTGTTTTGTAGAAGCTTTTTGTAGCTGTCTTGTAATCCTTATTCAAGTTCTTGCCAAAATCAGACCATGATTTAGCTTCTTTAATCAGTTGTTTTACTTTTTTTCGTGCTGATGCATATTTTTCATATGTTTCATGTTCTTTGTTATGTTTCCAGTCTTTGTATAGTTTCTTTTTCTCTTTCACGCCTTGTCTTATAGTTTCACTCCACTACGTGGTGCTCTTTTTCCCCGCTTTACCACGTTGTTTAGTACCACATATTGCTTTAGCTGTGTTCATTACTGAGGTATTAAATTGTGTCCACTCTTCTTCTACTGATCTTGTTTCTGGGTTTAATTTCTTGTATTTTTCTGCTATTTGTCTTTCAAAGAGTTTTAATATGTTTTCATCTTGAAGCTTGTTAATTCTAATGATCTTGTCATTGTCTTTCTTGTGTATTTTATCAATAGGTTCGCTTGCATTTGGCTTTCTGATGGTAGCCATCACCATATGGTGGTCTGTATCATCTGATAAATTAGGTACGGCTCTACTGTCCGTGATTTGTCTTCTGTTCTTGGTTTTTGTTAATATGAAGTCAATCTGGCTTCTGCATTCAGGCTTGTTTGATCTTTAGCAACATCATTCTGTCATTATATGTCCAGTAATTGTATGTCCATTATATGTCCAACTGATTTTCATTACTTCTGTTTTCTCCGTATTTATTTTCATGTTATACTTGGTGCATGTTGTGTGTGGCTATGAGATTTCTCCTTGATTTTCCGAGCATATCTCATAGAATTGCTATGTGGTGTAGGGGGCCTACATCATAGTGAGTTCTGACATAGACCACCAACTACACAGCAAACACCCTCGTGTGAAGGGAAGCAGGCTCAAGAAAGGCAAATCGTGGATGGGTCGGGCTGAGGATACCATTAAACATATTTGCATCACAGAAGACATAACTCCTGGCGAGGAATGGATGCATATTCCTACGGTCTTTCAAGAGACAGTCAAGACCGTCATTACACTCAATAGAAAGTGCAAGGAACACAGCTCTGTGAACGTGGATGCTGAGGTCAATGTACTAATCTGCGACCATACTGATGACACAAATTAACACATTAGCGGGAAAATCATGGCCAAAACGTTATTCAGGTAGATAGGTTAATGAGGTTGCCTCTCTTTTGAAGAGGCGTGCCTCTTTCAACCAGGGGACAAAGTCCAATTAGGCTATATCAGGACACACTACCATAAAATATTAGAGGTAACAAAGACCCCAAGTTAATATGTAGAACAGAGAATGGAGAAGTCCAGAAATAATGGCGAGGAACACAAAGGTAAACCGTGACCAAGTCTGGAGGAACACTGTTCTCGGTATCCAACTGGCCGAATAACATGCGTCTGAAGTTAAATTTTGTGTTTTCTTGATTACGCGAATTTCGATGGTGTGGTTAGCGTATTACTGGTGACAGTGTTATGCCAAATTTAGTTCCAATCTGTAGGATCTGTGTGTTTTTGTTCTTAGACGATTATAGGTGGAGTGTATTTCATTCAAGTTGTTCCGACTCGCGAACTCCCTATCTTCGATACAGACAAAAAATGGCGTCTCGACTACTCCAGTTAATGGCTACGTTCACAGCGTAGAATTTCTTCGCAAAGAGACAACCGTAAGTCAACAATAGGGAATGCCCATCCCTAGACAAAAAGTCTGTGACGGCACAAGAGGCGGAGGAATCCAAATGGATCAACGGCTCAAACGGCGAAACAGCAAAGTGTGTGGCGCACAAGAGGCAAGTTCTGGGCATAATAATGAATATTGGCTGGCCACCGTGGAAAATACTGGGACCTTACCACGTACACCCCAAAGTCAAGCAATGGATAAACAACATCTAAAGTTTAGGAAACAACTTATTAGAATAGGAACATGGAATGTTAGAACACTACACCAGTCAGGAAAGCTAGAAAATTTAATATTAGAGGCAGAAGCATTAGATGTAGATATTCTAGGAATAGAAGAGACAAAATGGAAAGACGCTGGGTACACAAGAAAAGAAAATTTTAACTTTATACATTCAGGAGGAGATTACCATGAACGAGGGGTAGGAATACTGATCAGGAAAGAAATAGAAAAATATATCAGCGGGTACTGGACATATAATGACAGAATGATGTTGCTAAAGATCAAAGCAAAATCGTTTGATCTGGCCATTATACAAACATATGCACCAACTACAGATTACACTAAAGAAGAAATAGAACAGTACTATGGAGATCTACAACAACTACTCAAACCAGTAAAATCAACAGACATTTTAATAATCATGGGAGACATGACTGCAAAAATAGGGAAAGGAAGACATAAGAACATTGTAGGGCAATTCGGACTAGGGACAAGAAATGACAGAGGAGAAAGACTTATACAGTTCTGTGAGGAGAACAATATGATCATATGTAATACATTCTTTGAACATAAAAATAGAAGATTATATACATGGAAAAGCCCTGGAGACAGAAAGAGGAACCAAATAGATTACATTATGATCAACAATAGATTTAGAAATAGTGTCAAAAACATCAAAACATACCCTGGTGCAGATATCAACTCTGACCATAATCCAGTGCTGTGCAAAATAAATGTCAAACTTAAAAAGATAGTAAATAGAGGAGTCCAAGAACCACAGATAGACGCATCAGCACTAAAACAACCAGACATACAACAAAAATACCTTGTAGATGTAAGGAATAGATATGAACATTTAATGATAGAGTGCATGGAACAATACAGAAGGGAAAATCCAGAGGAGAAAATAGACAATAAATGGGACAGCCTAAGAAAAAGTATTCAAACATTAAGTGAAAATTTACCAATAAGAAATACCAAGAAAAAACAAACATGGATGACAGATGAAATATTAGAGAAAATGACAGAAAGAAAGAAAGAAAGAAAGCTAAAAATACGCCACAATACTCAATTATAGACAAGGAGATACGTAACATGTACAGAACAGCGAAAAAACAATGGCTAGAAACAAAATGCAGTGAAATAGAGGAGATGTCCATACAACAGAAGACAAAATTAATGCATAAGGAGATAAGGCTGATCACAAATAAGAAAAATCCCATAAATGGGGGTGGCGGCATTAAAGATAAAAATGGTA
This sequence comes from Meghimatium bilineatum, assembly GCA_034231615.1. Lineage (NCBI taxonomy): Eukaryota > Metazoa > Mollusca > Gastropoda > Stylommatophora > Philomycidae > Meghimatium > Meghimatium bilineatum. The sequence goes on from CM067299.1 coordinate 89,157,101, forward strand.
AAATAATATTTGATAAAACAGAAGCACTCACAAGATGGGCAGATTATGTAACAGAACTGTTTGATGACCAACGGAACAAAAAACAACACTACATAACAATGATGGACCAGCAATACTGAAATCAGAAGTAGAACATGCAATAAATTCAATAAAATGTGGAAAGGCTGCAGGCTCTGACAACATAACAGCAGACATAATAAAAACTCTAAATGAGTTTGGTGTAGATACTATCACAGAAATTTGCAATGACATATACGAAACAGGCCATATACCTAAAGACCTAACATCATCAATATTCATACCACTACCTAAGAAGCCCAGGGCTGTTGACTGTACAGAATATAGAACAATAAGTCTAATGAGCCATCTAACTAAAATACTTCTCAAGATAATACATGAAAGAATTAAGAACAAGATAGACATGGAGGTAGGTGAAGAACAATTCGGTTTTATGAAAAACAAAGGAACCAGAGAAGCTATACTGAGTATCTGGCTAGTGATAGATAAATATAATAGAAGTTCAAAAAAGTATCTATATTTGCTTCATAGACTACAGCAAGGCCTTTGACAGAGTCCAACATAAAAAATTAATCAAATGTCTTCAAGAAATAGACATAGATGGAAAAGACATCTGACTGATTAGAAATATATATTGGGAACAAACTGCATCAATAAGGTGTGAAAACAGTTACTCTCCATACATAGAAATCAGAAGAGTGGTAAGACAAGGCTGCATTTTATCACCAAGCCTATTTAATATCTACACATAGAATATCTTTAAAAATATAGAAGTAATGCCAGGACTCAATATCAATGGGAAAATAATAAACAACCTTAGATATGCAGATAACACTGTTCTTTTAGCAGAAAGTGAACATGAACTACAAAGACTAATATATCAAGTCAATAAATCAAGTAATGAATATGGACTGGATATAAATATTCAAAAAACAAAAACCATGATAATCAGCAAAGACACAGAAGAACAGGAGGTAAACATAACCATACAGGGAGAGAAACTACAACAAGTAAAACAGTATCAATATCTTGGACACAGGCACAAATGATGGCAGATGTGAAACAGAAGTTAAAAGGAGAATAGGAAATGGCTAAAAGTACCTTCAATGACATGAGGAAATTATTAATATCTAAACAAATTACAAACAAGTTAAAAATTAGAATTATAAAATGCTACATCTATTCCATATTAATGTATGGCTCAGAAACATGGACACTAAATAAACAATTAGAAGACAAAATTGATGCCTTTAAGATGTGGGTATATAGAAGAATTGGGAGAACATCATGGAAAGAGAAGAAAACAAATAAAGAGGTGATAAAGACACTTAATATGAAGAAAGAACTACTAAGAGAAATACAGATCAGGCAAATAAAATACTTTAGACACATTAAAAGACATGACACTATATTGAAGACCTTACTTGAGGGTAAAGTCAAAGGGAAGCGAGCAAGAGGTAGGCAGAGATACAAGTGGGAGAGTAACATTACACGATGGACAGGTTATGTCTAGCAGAGTGCACCACCAAGACAAGAGACAGGAGATGTTGGAGATCTGTTGCAGCCAACCTTCGTTGCGGAGACGGCACTTAATGATGATGATGAAGTTAAATTGCTTGCCAGCCACTCTATATGCAAATTTAGAGGGAGGGGCTTAAGACGGATGACAGATATGTTCGCGTGTAGGGATTTTATTTGTTGAAATGATTTTTGTGAGGTAGGAGCAAGCCTGGATTCACCATTAGGCAAACAAGGTACGTGCCTACGGCACCAAGCGTTTGGGGGGTACCACAAGTCCTCAAGAAAAATGTGTGTATTGTCCCGATAGCCGCGCGTAATCGACATGACATTAGCAAATCGCAAATATAATATTGAATCGCACAGTATTTAACATTGATTCCACAACCTTGGGGAGGGAGGGGGGGGGGGGTAAATACCTCTCACCCAGTTCTTTTGCTATTTTTCTTCGAGGTTTTTGTGTGCTATATTTTGCCTTTTTTATAATATGTTTGTGCTACGTAACACACTAATGTGTAGCGACAAATTCACTTCGTTTTGGTCTGCTAGTAAAAACATTTGTGAATAGTGCTAATTTGTCGACGGGACATTGAATGACTACATTTGCATAACGGCTTAGAACTACTTTGCATTTTCGAACATTTGTATAGACTACTTACTGATGTAAATATTATTAATTTAGCTTACACAGCAAAACTTGATTTGACGAAGGTTAATGATTACACTTTTACATTCTTTTTCGTATTCATCTGAGGGTTTTTAATTCTAGAAAATCTAATACATACATACATACACACACACTTACACACACACACACACACTTACACATACATACATGCATACATACATACATACATACATACACACACTACGCACGCGCACACATACATACACACATACATACATACATGCGTTTTAAATGTGCATTTATCGATTTATTTTTTTAGAATTAGAATTTGCTCTCATGCTTGTCTTTTAAGAAGAAGTGTTACAACATTTCACTGGGTCAGTCAAGCTCTACAAAATGAGCACGTGAACTTGAAAACGTGTGCTGATTTGTATTCTTCACTAGCAGATCACTTGCATGAATCTGGGAATGAATTTGAAAGATTTGAAGAAGCTGCAAATGAATTAACATCAGGTGTGGATAATAAGTCAACTTTGATCCATAATCGTAAACGAAAGACAGTGGTCATTGATGGTGATTCTCCTGAGGTATCTCTGAATGCCAGAGACAAATTTCGTATATCTACTTTATACGCCAATGTTGACAAACTTGAGACAGATGAGTAGACGAGGACAGGTATATAATGATATAGGGATAAATGTTCCAGTGTTGGGTAACAACCCTAAACAGGAAGCAGGTGGCTGGAGTAACACCGGGCAAATGTCAAGATAAACAAAAATAGGTAGATGTGTTACCAAAATAAAACATAACACAACCTAACAACGAGATACAGGGACAGACGACGTTTCGACTATTAAGCCTTCATCAGGACAAACGAAAGACAACGGTACAACGAATCTTACATGGAAACAAACGTGGTTGATAGGGAGGAAAGAGGAGGAGAGATAGTGAATGGATAGTGGAGGAAGTAAATAAGGAGCGGCATATTGGGGAGGAAGAGAGTATGGGGAGAAGAAGTGAGGAGAGAAAGTGCACGGAAGGAGGTGAGGAGCGAAAATGGATAAGGTGTGGTAGTAAGTAAAATAGATAAGGTTAAATTAAGATACTTACCTCAAAAGTGGCAACACGCAATGAGTATAACGAATAGATAGCAGAGGAAGCAGAGATGGAGCAGCCTAGCAGGGAGGAAGAGGGTATGGGAAGAAGTGAGGAGGGGAAAGTGCACAGAAGGAGATGAGGAGTGAAAATAGTTGAGGTGTAATAGCAAGTAAACTAAGATAAATGAGGATAAATTCAGATACTTACCTGAAATGGCAACAGGCAATGAGTATTAGCATACAGTCGACATGGAAACGCAAAAGAGGATGGTAGGAGAGATCAGATGAGGGAGAGAGAGAGATGGAGATGAAGAATAAAGAAGAGAAAAAAGGGAGAAAAGAAAGAAACGACCGAGCAGATATAGGCAGTGGAGAGAGACTATAAGTAGGAGTGGATAATGGTAGGAAGAAAATACAGTGATAATACAATGATGTATGTAAGTGAGAGTAAAATATAAAATATAGGTGATAATATATAAAAAAGAACTTATCTGATACGTTGAGAACTGGCTAGCTTGAAACCAACAGTCACACTGGTGGGTCAGGGTCAATGGACAATGAAAACTAGTAAGGCAAGTAGCGTCAATAAAATACCAACATGCCAGATTGTCACACCACAGGAAACCAGAGGACTACAGAAATGGCCGCAGGGAAGATTGAGCGATAAGTCTAACGGTCCAGTATTATGACGAGAGACCGACGGAAATAATAGGCAGGGCCGTAGAGAGAAACCCGAGGCGGGTAAAAGTTAAAACCGTGACTCCCACAAATAGTCATAGAGACAGATAAAAAAAGGATGAGAGGAATGCAGAGGAGAAGAACAAGAAAAGAGAGAAGAAGAAGAGAAAAAAAAAAAGAAAAAAAGAAAAAAAAAAGAAAAAAAAAGAAGAAAAGAGAAAGAAAAAGAAAAAAAGGAGAAAAAAAGAAAAAAGAAGAAGAAAACGGTGGATAGACGTGGGCCCCGAGCCGGAAATACGCCACGCAAGGACGGGATGTGGAAGTAGGAAGGAGCCTACCAGACACAGCAAGGTGGGGTGGGGGACTAACACGGGGAGGCGCGTCGTGCGAAGGTATCAGGCTGATAAAGAAAGAAGGTGCAGAAGAGAAGGGTACCAGAGTAGGAGAGAAAAGGGGAAAGTAGGCAATGTCAGATGGAGGCAGACCCAGAACTACAGCCAAAGCATGTGAGGTGGTGGGGGGTCGTATGTGACCAAGTAAGGGTCATCAGTCCATAATGTCGTTGTAATTGGAGGTCGGTGTAACAGAGGTTCCGATAAAATAAATATTGCGGAAGATGGACCAAGGTCACAACCGCAACGACAAGTACCTTTTAGGCCCCGTGTTCGGAAGTGAGACCCGTCGCATCAACCGAAGATGATAAGAGGATGGACTAGCCGCACGTCACAATCCCTATGTGGGTATTGCCCGCACTGTACACTAGCCCATCTATGGGAACAACGATCAGCGGACAGAACCTCGAGCCACCGATACACGATCCCTTAGTCCAGGCCATGTACCGTGGTGAGAAACATGTCAGATGAAACGATGTTCGTAGTTGAGTGAGACCAGCCGTACATTGCAACCCACTGGAGGTGTTGCCCGTACCGCACGCTGGCTCCATAAATATACATAGGGGACCCCTGTATCCGAGCCATCCAAGTCGTGTGGAAGAAAAAAAATAAATAAAAAATAAAAAAATAAATAAATAAATATATATGTATATTCTAAATAAATAAATATATATATATATGTAGTCGGTGTAAAGGTCTCCCAGCCTCGGCATGCTAAGTAGCTGTAAGGGTAGCCGACCCAACAAGACCAAAGAAGGACAACCAGAGAGCGGCAAAAGGCCAAAAGTAATAAGATGATAGGTACGTGGTGGCGCCCACGGGCCACAGAGAATGGCACAGAAGAAACAGAGGACACAGCCTCAAGTAGTGGGAATGGAGAAAGTAGACAGAGTAGGACGAAGAATCGAACGGGGAAGAGGAGAATGAAGCCTGGGTAAAACAACCCGTAGAAAGAGAGTGGAGTGTGATAGCAAGAGATACAGATGAGGCATAGAATCGACGCGCAAAGCCGCACTAGGCCCACCCCGGATGAAATCCTGCCGGTCCCAGTCCCAAGGCGTAACAACCCACCAACACATCAATAGCAACGTGGCGGGTCACCGTAGCCCCAACCCCTGGGTGGGGGCCCAAGCCGATCCATCACAATAGAGAGGAACAGTAGCAAGGAGAGGAGTAAGACAAAATGAGGATAGGGGGATGGCAGAAGGAAGGAATGTAGGAGCAGCAGGGAGGCATAGCAGGGGAGACACACACACACAAAAATAGGGGGGGGGAGGTATAGAGATTATTGAAAGTATAGCTGGTCATTGATGCCATGGGGCTATAGAGTGCCAAGATTAAGGATGAGGCGGTTTTCTAATGAGAAACGTTGCCGGTCACCTGAGTGGCAAGAGACTAAGCCAGTGACCTGAATGTCCAGCACACCACGGTGAGAATTGGTGTTGAAGTGGAGAGCCACCGGGGAAGATCCATAGTTACGGATGTCCCGTAAGTGTTCGGCAAACCTAGTGGCTAAGAATCTGCCCGTTTCACCAATGTACATCAGGTTGCAGCGTTTGCAAGTGATAACGTACACGACGTTACGAGAGACACAAGAAAAAGAGTGGTGGATATTGAATACCGACTTAGGGAATCGGATAGAGGTGGTCCGAAAGACAAAAGGGCACGTGAGGCACGGGCGCTGACACGGGGAGGTGCCGATAGGAGATCCCGCCGGCCGAAGGTGAGAGTGAACCAGAGTATCGCGTAGGTTCCTGTCTCGACGGAAAGCCACAAGAGGTGGAGCTGGAAAAGCCTCTTTGGTAAGGGGATCAGATGAGAAGATCGAGAAGTCCCGGAGAAGGATCTTAAGAGCAGGAATATTGTGAGGGTGGAAAGTAAGGATAAGTTTAGGACGAGTGGAAGGAAGTAGAGGAGAACGTGATAAGGCATCAGCACGGGAGATTGGAAGGACACGATCCAGGGCAGAGAGAAGGACATCCTCCGGGTAAGCACGCCGGCGGAAGAAGTCAAGCATATCATAGGCATGCTGAAGAAAGTCAGAGTCATCCTGGCAAAGGCGACGAAGGCGTAGGAGTTGAGAGAAGGGAAGGGAGTCACGGCATGAGCGAGGGTGAGAAGAAGAATATAGAAGGAAGCTGTGAGAGTCAGTAGGCTTATAGTAGACCGAGGTAGAGAGCGAACCTGGACCAATAGAGACAGAGATGTCCAGGAAAGTGACAGAGGAAGCAGAGACAATGGAAGTGAATTTGATGGAGGGGTGGAAGTTGCTAACGAATGAGATGAAGGCTGAGAGGTCTGCAACAGGCATGTCAGTGAACCCAAAGCCATCATCAATGTAGCGGCGGTAGAACTGAGGAATAGGACCATGGAAGCTGGAGAACATAAGGTGCTCAAGATGGCCCATGAACAGACAAGCATAGCTGGGACCCATTTTGGTGCCCATAGCTACACCGCTGATCTGGTTAAAGAAGGTGCCATCGAACTCAAAGGAGTTCAAGGTGAGAACAAGTTCTGCCAAGCGGACCAGGGTAGAGGTAGCAATGGAATGGTGAGGGTGACGATCAAGAAAGAACTGAATGGCGATAAGGCCGTCGTGGTGAGGGATAGATGTGTAGAGAGACACAACGTCAAGGAGGAAGAGATGATAGGTATGGTGGGGGAGCAGCTCAACCGATGCGAATGTGGTTAACGCATGGTTGGTGTCCTAGATAAGTTCTTTTTTATATATTATCACCTATATTTTATATTTTACTCTCACTTACATACATCATTGTATTATCACTGTATTTTCTTCCTACCATTATCCACTCCTACTTATAGTCTCTCTCCACTGCCTATATCTGCTCGGTCGTTTCTTTCTTTTCTCCCTTTTCTCTCTTCTTTATTCTTCATCTCCATCTCTCTCTCTCCCTCATCTGATCTCTCCTACCATCCTCTTTTGCGTTTCCATGTCGACTGTATGCTAATACTCATTGCCTGTTGCCATTTCAGGTAAGTATCTGAATTTATCCTCATTTATCTTAGTTTACTTGCTATTACACCTCAACTATTTTCACTCCTCATCTCCTTCTGTGCACTTTCCCCTCCTCACTTCTTCCCATACCCTCTTCCTCCCTGCTAGACTGCTCCATCTCTGCTTCCTCTGCTATCTATTCGTTATACTCATTGCGTGTTGCCACTTTTGAGGTAAGTATCTTAATTTAACCTTATCTATTTTACTTACTACCACACCTTATCCATTTTCGCTCCTCACCTCCTTCCGTGCACTTTCTCTCCTCACTTCTTCTCCCCATACTCTCTTCCTCCCCAATATGCCGCTCCTTATTTACTTCCTCCACTATCCATTCACTATCTCTCCTCCTCTTTCCTCCCTATCAACCACGTTTGTTTCCATGTAAGATTCGTTGTACCGTTGTCTTTCGTTTGTCCTGATGAAGGCTTAATAGTCGAAACGTCGTCTGTCCCTGTATCTCGTTGTTAGGTTGTGTTATATTTTATTTTGGTAACACATCTACCTATTTTTGTTTATCTTGATATAATGATATAGCAGTTCGATTTTCTTGTTTGGGTGATGTACCACAAACATCTCAGTGTTGTGAAGGAACAATAAATGCTTATCCTGAAGATCAGAACAATAATTTATATACTGAACTATAACAGTTCCACTCATATGTTCGCCACAGGTTTCGTGCATCAAATCCTGAAAAGAACACGTTCAGTCATGCAAAATTATACAAAGTAATACTTAGAGACAACATCGAGTGTTCTTTTCCAAATGTAGAAATCGCCGTTCGCATATTTTTAACATAAATGGTTACGAACTGTTCAAATGAGCGCTCTTTTTCTCAATTTTTCGGAAACAAAATCCAAGTAGATCGATAATGAAACAAGAAAAGCTTGATTCCTTATCTCTGCTGATGATTGAGGCAGACATTTTGCACAAAATTAACATTGATGATGTATTCAAAAACTTTGCCAGATGTACATCTAGAAAAAAGAACTTTAAAATGTAAATGTGTAAATGTGTGCTCTCTCTGACTTTCTCATCTATTAAAAAAGTTACATTATTTTTGCTTATTATTATTTCAAAATCATTTAACTATTAATTTTAATACAGAAATACCTCATTGTAGGTTTTATATGAGTGATAGTAGTACAAAAATACTTGTTAACAACTGTTTTTTTGTGTGTGTGTTAGTTTTTTGCATAATATTGAACATACCAGCGATCAGTGGAGGATAGGGGGCCTTGGGTAGAAGAGGGCACCCATGTGGGTTTCTGCCTAACGCACCAAGATGGCTTAATAGGCCCTGGGTAGAAGAGTATAAAAATCAGGGGATTAGAATTTTAACGTCGGAGCGAGACAGTCGCAAGTTCTCAACGGAAATAGTAAAGTAAAGTAAAGTAACCCATAGCATTTATTAATGCCGTAGGGTTGTGAGATGTTAGCGATCTCACATTTCACTGGCTCTTCAAATGACGGCAGTAGCCATCTCCTTTCCATCGCAGTCTTTACTTCCCGGATTAAACCGGTACCCATTTAAGGTTGGGTCATTCCTCAACTAGGGAATGAACCCAGCACCACTCATATGCGAAGCCAGTGCGCTAACCACTGCGCTACGCGGCTGTCAGTGAAGATACAGAGAATCGACTGGATTAATTCCCGGGAAAGAGCTAGAGCAAAAAGGCTATAGAAGAGAAACGGTTCGAGTCTCACAGGGCTAGAGTTCTCGCTAGTTAGTAGAATGCTATCAATCTGCAGTTTCATGATATTAAGGAATTACTCAAGTAATTACTCGTTAGACTTGGACCTGGAGAATTGAACAATCTCTAGAGTATCGAGAACAGACTAAATCGATATAGTCAGACGCCAATTGCTAGTCATATTCAGTCGTGTAGACAAGCTGCGGCGAAACGTCATGTTGGAAGGACTTCAGTAACATCTGATAGTAGATTTATTATGGTCGCCGCAAGCCCAGGCAGACAAGGACGAATTTATAATTTGGGTTAATTTCTAGTCCTTTCACTGTCTCGGGCGTTCAGTCCGAAGGCTAGGTAGAAGTAGAATCATAGATTGCAAGAACGAGACGAATGAATGGATGATTAAACGCCCTAGAATTGCTACGATGAATAACCTTTCTTAAGATGACATGTGTGGATATTGATTGTTGTGTAATCGATGAACTAAACAATTTTATGCAAATCAGCCGATTTCATCATCCAGTTAGAGTAGACAGCTAATCAGTGAGACCCCAAGAAAGACTTTTCACAGACTTCACGAACGAGTAAAGTGCGCGTTGTTAATTTAAAAAAAAAAAAAAAAAAACATACGCCGACGCAAACCCTTCGCCCATTGCCATAGTAGTGCCGTGACCAGGCTTTTCGATGATAGAGGCTTGACGATTAACAGAGAATATGCACGTACAATCAGCCTCATGAGTCAAATAACCAAAATACTTCTCAGAATCATCATGAAGAGAGTGAGAAACAAAATAAAAATCAGAAATAAGTCCAGAACAATGTGGCTTTGCAGAAGGCAAAGGTACCAACAATGCTATTTATATATTGAGAACACTAATAGAGAGGTCTATAGAAGTAAAAACAGATATGTACCTCTGTTTTATAGACTACACGAAAGCATTTGATAAAGTTAAATATTGCGAAATTATACACATGCTAGAGAATTTGAACATTGACAGCAAGGATTTAAGAATAATCAAGAACATGTACTGGCAACAAACAGCAGCAATAAGAGTAGGAAATTAATTTGGCCCTTTTCAACAAATAAAACAAGGAGTTAGACAGGGTTATGTACTTTCACCAGACCTGTTCTCTTTATACAGTGAAAACATATTGCGTGCAATAGTAGATATCCCAGGACTATCAGTGGGAGGACATAACATAAATAATTTGAGATATGCGGATGACACTGTTCTGATTGCAAAAAGTGAGGAAGACCTTCAAGATTTCATTAATGTAGTAGTCACAGAAAGTAAAGAGAAAGGCATCTTCCTAAATATCAAGAAAACAGAAGTAATGGTTATTTCAAAGAAACAAAATAACACACATTGTAAGATCAAAGTTAATGATATACTATTAAAACAGGTCCACCAATTCAAATATCTAGGTACAATGATTACAGCAGATGGAAGAAGTTCAACAGAAATAAGATGCAGAATAGGACAGGCAAAAACAACATTCAGAAAAATGAAAATATACTGTGTAATATGACCTTGTCATTAGAGGTGAGAAAGAGAGTTCTGCAGTGCTATATAACCCCTATACTAACATATGGGTGCGAGTCTTCGACAATAAACAAACTGGAAAGTGGGAAATTAGAGGCAACTGAGATGTGGTTCTATAGAAGAATGTTGTGAATACCATGGACTGCCAGAAAAACTAATGTAGAGGTGTTGAAAGAGTCAAATGCAAAACGGACCCTAATCAACAATATAAGAAAAAGGCAATCTTCTTTTTTTTTTTTGGCCACTTCATGAGACAGGCAGGTTTAGAGAACATGGTCACAACAGGCAAAATTGAAGGCAACAGAGACAGAGGGCGACAACGTGAGAAAATATAAAACAGTTTGACAACCTGGCACGGCAATGAAACAACAACTTTGATACATAATAATGTGGACAGAGAGCTGTGGCGAGCCATGACCACGTACGCCAGCCGACACGGCACCTGATGATGATGATGATGTACTACCAGGGTTACCACAACTTGGCTTTTACCCCAAGTACTTGGCTTTTTCGATCAGACTTTGAGACCTTGGATTATTTTCTTAAAAACTTGGATATTTTGGGGCCATTTTCATTTCATGGGGCCAAAAGAAATCTTTATTAAATTATCTCTTATTCTTCCGCAATAAGTCCCGTTGATTATTTTTGTGTGTTGTGTTTTAGTTTAGTGTTACTTTCCCTCGTTCATTTTTAGGATAGTAGATAGGGAAATACAATTGTAATTGATGTAGTTGTCTTGTAGGCCTATATGTATATATGCCAGTATAGTATTTTTGAACGAAGGAAAAAAGACAAGAAAAAAGGTAACAGGAAGCCTACACATCTCAAAATAGGCCAAGAGCAAGGAACTACTACGATGAAGCAACATACGAAACCAGAATTTATATATAAAAAACATAGCTCTAGAATGAAATAGTCAAATAAACACAGAACTCTGTCTGTACTCAGGCAACTCAATAAACAGACAGTCAAGCTTCAGGAAAAAAAAAGGGACCAGAACTGAAAAATATCAAATTTAAATTGTTTCCCCAACGGAAATTAATACGTCTCTATCAGGACAATACCAAGAGTAGGAGGCCACACGATACATATACCCTGATATAACCAAACGGACCAGAATCCATAGTTGAAAGAGACGTGTCCCAGATCATCAAAGCCCACTTTTCATTACACTACGACCTAGGGTTACTACTAACAGTGATTCTGCTCCAGTGGCCTACATATGGACTAAGGATGAACGCCTCTCGTAATTTAAAAAATTGGAGTTTAAATTATTTGGCGAGGAGTAGATAATTGTGTAATTGCGACGAACAACCGGTATGTCACAGATGTGTTAATTAACCCATCTAATGACTCCATATGCTTGAAGGCGAAAATATATTGATCAAGTAATTTCACAGAGTAATTTCTGTCTCTGTTTTTTTTCTTTTTTGTTTACCTGTAAGTACTATAGAGTTGGACATTTTCCGTCTGCGTTGTAAATCATTCGACCGAATTGAAGCTGGATAATGTTTTTTTTTCTTCTTAAAAAAAACACCACCTGAGCCGTTTATGTCTTATGTTGTGACGTAGGCCTATAAATCTATCACCCTCTCTCACTCTTTCTATGTGACGTGTCCTTTGCAGCCGTTGTCCTCACTGCCATTCTGTAAGCTTCTCGGTTCTGTGCAAGCTTCCCAACGCCTTATAGTGTCAATGTCAGAAGGTATTCGATGTCATGTGTTCATCGTAGTCTTGATCTGTCTCTTGTTCTCTTACCTGGAACTTTCTCCTCCATGATTAATCTTTCCAAACCATTGTGTCTTTTTTATCTCTGAAATATGTAAGTTGGCGTTTTTTTTTTATAGTTCTGAGGAGCCAGTCTTCTTTTATGTTGAGATCTTTGCGGGCGGCTGCGTTAATTCTTTTTTTCTGTCCATGATATTCTACCTCTTCTTCTCGTTTACACTTTGACACAGCAAGTCCTGTTTTCTTAATAAAAGCTGCTGTATTTGAAAGCTTATCAGTGCTCCCATACATCTTTCTGTGGATATTCATCTCTGTGGGCCAGTATTCTTCTCTTAACTTGTTTAGTGTATTGCCGTCTTGCAGGATATGTTCAGCAAGTGGCGTAGCGAGAGGGTGGGCGGAGGTGCGGACCACCCCGGGTGGCATCATCGGGAGGGCGGCAAATTTATTTACGTCCAGTCTTTCACATTCACTGACATATTTTTTTTAATGTCACAAGGGCAGAAAATTATGATTCCGCCCCGGGCGCTATTGACACACGCTACACACAAGGGCACAGAGGTGATGGGACCAGTCTTAGTCTATTTAAGTGGCTGTTTAGTCTGTTGTGTCCTGTTCTAAGGTAGAAGATAATAACCTGCTCTGTCGAGATAGTGGTAATTGTCTTTTGGGTGGTCAACTTTCCTGATGAAGGTTCACTTTTCATGGTAGGTGATTTATTGGTCTTTTTGTTCCTGTGTTGCTCCACCCTTTGTCAGTCTATCTGCCTCTTCATTTCCTGGTATGCCACTGTGGGATGGAATATATTGTAGTATTACCCTTCTATTGATGCTAACTTCTCGAATGGCTTTCTTCAGGTCTGGCAGTTTATCGCTCTCAAGGGCTTGTAGGACAGACATAGCATCAGTAGGAAATACCACCCGTTGACATTGGCTTGTTGTGTTTTTAATTATTTCTGCAGCAATGTTTAAAGTCTGTACTTCTGCAGAGTAGTTGGAGCAGAATATTCCAATAGGTGAACATGTGATTCATTTTCTTTTTCTGGATATTTTATGTACACTCCAGTACCGCCATTCTTCACTGCTCTGGTTGCTGATCCGTCGGTATATCCATGCTTCTCTGGGGTACATGGTATTCTTAGGACCTTTCTATAACATTTCATTTCGATGTAGATAATTTCTTTTCCATTGTTGATGTCATTGTCCACGTCTCACAACCAACCGTTTGTTGCCACTGGAAATATATAATTTCTTAGTCGTTGTAGCTTTGTTTTCTTGTTTGCTCCTTACCGTAGATTTTTCATTAGGGATGTTTTTGTAGTGCCATTGCTAATGTCTACTTTATCGCTGCCTTGCAATCTCCTGTGATGTTGATGGTTGAATCCAGATATTCAACGTTGTTTACATTTTCTTGTTGTTCTTTGTCAATGACTATTTTAGGCGTTATTTCACTTCTGCTTACATGCAATATTTTTGTCTTTTTTTGCATTGAGGAAAAGGTTTTGTGCATCGCTATGATGTTTGACTGAGATAAGCATTTATTCTAAACCTCTAGGATTCCTTGATATTAGTGTGGTGTCATTTGTATATCTAATTTCTGGGATTTCGTGTCCTCCGATATTAAGGGTTTGAAACTTTCATAACGTGGGTCTTCTCGTACATTTCGCATGATGTTTTCTGCATAAATGTTGGATAGGTGTAGTGAGAGGTGCATCCCTGTCTAACTCCGTTTTGGACCTCAAACCACTCAGATGTTTCTCCGTCGAGACGAACAGACACCTGTTGTTTCTGATAAAGAATTTTAATGAGCGATGTGAGATGGTGTGGGAAACCCATGTTTCCTATTATGTTCCATAATTTCTAGTGTGTTATGCAGTCAAACATCTTTGAGTAGTCAATGAAACAGATGTATATGTCTTCACTGAACTCTCTGAATTTCTCTATTATATTTTTCATGTTGAAGATGTGATCCTTGTCCTATGTTCTGTCTAATACCTGCCTGAAGTATATTTATTTCGCTGTTAATATTTTGTTCCATTCTTTTCATAATTATCTTGAGAAGTATCTTGTTTGCAAGACTGATATGTGTAACTTTTCTATAATTCGTGCAGAGTTTCAAATTGTTCTTCGTTGGAAGTGGTATATATACTGATCTTTTCCAATCTTTTGGCCATATTTCACTTTTCCAGATCTTAACTCATAAGGCAAGGTAGATTGACTGTGTGAGATCCTGCTTGTATCAATTCATCTACTAATTCGTTGCATCCTGGTGACTTGTCAGTTTTAAGTTCTTAATTGTCCAACGTATTTCTTCTATGATGGATTCTGGCTCAAATTATGTGTTTCTATTTGTGTTTGAGTCTGTGTCTATATTTGGATCTTCGCACATTTCTCTACAGTACTAAGAGAAATAAAGATCAGGCAAATAAAATATTTTGGACACATTATGACAGGACACCTTGTTGAAGACCTTACTTGAGAGTAAAATCAAAGGGAAGCTAGGTGGGCAGAGATACAAGCGGGAGAGTAACATCACACGATGGGCAGGTTACAGTCTAGCAGAGTGCACTACCAAGACAAGAGACAGGGGATGTTGGAGATCCGTTGCAGCCAACCTTCGTTGCGGAAACGGCACTTGATGATGATGGCCACATTATTCCGCCCACCTGTTCAAAAATGTCTTTATTTTTCTGTTAAGAGTATTTCTTGACCTGTCTTCAATTGCTCGAGTGGCTGGGTTGAAATTTTGCTGTCATCGTTTTTGCTTCTGTAAATATTATTCTGGTGTCCCCATGTTCGTGGAATTGTTCAATTTCTTTACATTTGTTGTCGATGTAGTTTTTCTTGTCCTGACAAATTTTTCTCCAGATTTCTTAAGTTTGTTTCTTTTATTCCTCTTTGTGTTTGTCATCTTTTAGTGATTTTAGTTGTGTTTTTTTTTGTTGCGATTGTTGATTAGTTGTAATGTTTCGACTGTGATGTAATCTCTACTGTTTGTCACTCTTCGTGGTATGTGAGCCTGTGTAGGTGATAGTATTGAGTCTCTGATGTAGTTTGCAAGTTCATCTGGTGTCATCTCCTCTTGAACAGCCATCAATGTACTAAATTTGTTCTGCACTTCCACGCTGTATTCTATTGGTATTGTACTAGTGTCATATCTAATGGGTCTGACACTGTTCGCTAACCTCTTGAGTCTGATTTTCATATCTGCTCCAGGATAAGTCTTACAGGACAGTAGACTGGATTTCCATCTGTGGTATATAGTGATAAATTATATTTGATTTCTTGTCTTGTAATCTGGTAATGTCCAGATGTATAGGCGTCTAGGGTGTTGGCAATTACAAATTCATTTTCTAGGCAGAATGTTAGCAGTCTTTTTCCTCTTTCATTTCGCTGTCCTAATCCAAATGATATAAAGCAATAAAGGGATTGGAACAACTAATCAAGAGCACAAAGAAATATAGCGAAGCACAAAACTTGTATTTAGACACGCAAAAAACAAAAATCATGTCAACAGATATAACAACACAACAACCAAAAATCAGTATAGACAATACAGAGACAAGAGTGTGTGGATAAATTCGAATACTTAAGAGTAAACATCAACGGTGCAGGAGACTGCATGGCAGAAATAAGGAAGAGATTGGCAATGGCATATTGCAAAATAACACGGTTAAAAAACATATGGAAAAACAATAAAATAGAAACGAAAGTGCTTCTTCTTCTTCTTCTTTCGTTCACTTGAAACATATCTGTAATTCTGTCTCCTTAATAAAACTCACTGTCTTTTGTAGCTCATACAGTGTCCCATAGAGTTTTGATTCCAGTGTTGTTTCCTCTGGCCAATATGTCTGCCTCGGCGTTTCATGCTCAGAACACTCTTGAAGTATATGTTTGGCACTCTGTGCTGCCTGTCCACATGTACACATGGCACGAAAGTGTTAATGTTACGAACTTTTATTTTTCCGGTTGCAACATACGGCTGTGAAACATGGACACTAAGTAAAACAGCGGCAAAGATGATCAACGCCAGGGAGCTGAAATGCTACAGAAAGATACTTAGAATATCATGGAAGGAAAAAATCAGAAACTCAGATATTATAAACACATTGAAGATTCCAGAGTGTTGGTTACTAAACACAATAACAAAAAGAAAACTACGCCTTTTTGGTCATATAAAGAGACACAACTGTTTAGAAAGACAAATAATGGAGGGAAGAGTACCTGGGTAGAGGAGAAAGGGCAAACCAAGAAGAGGATGGACTGGCGACATTAAAGATAACATGAATACATCGCTAGAAAATGCAAGCCACATCGCCCAAGACAGAGAGGTTCAGAGAGAGTTCATTGGGAAGACAACGTTCTGGAAGGAATACCAATCGAAATGGGCATTTGACTCTGCACTCCCCAGGCCTTCTTTCCCTACCTATCTGTCTCTTTGTCCAAAATGAAGGCTATCCCACATTTTCCCAATCTCTCTTCCTGAACAAATTACAGTTGTTCCCGTCAGTGTTTAGAAGTATCCTTAGACTTCCAATCTGTGCTCTGATATTCTCATATCTATTCCCGTTCTTTCCATCTCTCCCTGTACCATTTGTAGTTTACCTTGACACATGCTTCGCACACTCCATGTGCCTATTCGTAGTCTGTTTCTCTTATTTAGAGCGTTGTCAGTGTTTTCTATGATAACACGGTCGGGGTTTTGGCCGTCATCACCTTTACCTGTACTAGTGTCACCATAATTTTGGTAAGGTGTGTGTATGTGCTCTCATTCGTACAACAACTTTGGTGTGTTCTCTACAATTATCTATTTGCGATATATAGTAAACTCAATCCTGGAAATCTCTGACATAGAACAACGTTTATTTACTATACACAACTTTGAAGAATGTGACATCAATGAACTTCCACGGCATAAAACTGGTCATAATAGCATCAATAATCTTCCAAGGCATAATATTGGTTATAATGAGACATAAAAAACAACTTCAAAGCATAGAACTGGTTATAGTGCCTACAATGAACCTCCAATACATAAACTGGTTATCTCCAACTCGACTGAATTTCTATCATACTCTGATAACGGTCCGTGACATAAAACGTATACTCTGATGACGGTCCGTTGTAATAGTATCACCATGTCCGAATTCCCAACCTCTTGGGAGTTGTACCGTAATATGAGAGTAGAGAGTCTCACACATTCTTTTGGGGATAATAGAGAAGTGGACAGACCGGGACACATTAGGACCACTGAAAGCAGAGGGTATCAATTAACGGAGATTGATATCATATAATGAATCTTGACCCGTCTGTCCGAAAATGTTAATGACAACTGGAAACACAAAAGGGCCGAACACTCCCAAATTGTACACCGTAGTCAACATTGCCGGCGGTAACAGAACACAGAGAAATCGCCGGATTAGATTCAGACACTTTTAAGTACGTATCGGGATGGATAGATTGTGATGTGAATGAACGCAGAGATTGGTTGAAAGAGGTGAGTTGGGGGGGGGGGAGGAGTTTTTGGTTAGTTGGGGTAGTTCAGTTTTGGCAGTTGAGTTTTGGAGTTCGGAGCGCACAGTTGTGCTCGGGACTAGAGTTGAGTTTTGGAGTTCGGAGCCCACCGTTGTGCTCGGGACTAGACAGTTGAGTTTTGGAGTTCGGAGCGTACAGTTGTGCTCGGAACTAGGAAGTCTGAGTTTGGGCCAGCGCCGAAACGGGTGCCCCCAAAGTAGACTCTGTATTTACAGAATAGATCCATACTTTTGGATGCGCTTATTTGGCTGAAGATCCAGAATATTTGGATACCCATATCTTGTTGATAGATTCTAGAATATTGGATACACATCTTTCGTTGAAGGATTCCAGCCAAAATTTGGATACACATCTTTGGTTGAAGATCTAGAATATTGAATACACATATATTGTTGAAAGATTCCAGCAAAATTGGATACACATATTTTGCTGACAGAGTCTAGGTTATTGGATAAAAGTATTTTGTAGGAAGATTCCAGAATATTGGATACACCTATTGTTGATAGGTTCCAGAGTTATTGGACTGTCATATTTTCATTGAGAATTGATATGATGTTTTCTTCTTTATTTGACGAATGTAGTAAATAAAGTTCACTATATGGGAATTTGGAGTTGCAGAGTGCAACGTTGTTACATAATAATACGTATAAAATATACGTTAACACCGTGACATAAAACGTATACTCTGATGACGGTCCGTGACATAAAACGTATACTCTGATGACGGTCCGTGACATAAAACGTATACTCTGCTATTTTATGTCACTATCTTATAGTAGGGACACAAGTCGTCTCTTTCCCCGGACACGTCTTTTCAGCTCGAATGCCAAGACCTAACCCCCACTCTGGACTCCCTCTCCTGTCCGAGCTTTGGACTGGAACTAACTTTCTGTATTCTGTCTAGTCCGAACTTCCAACTGTGACTAACCTCTCCAGTCCGGGCTTCAGCCTGGAAACCCCCCCCCCTTCCCACTGACTAAAAACCTCTCCCTTATATCTCACAACTTTAATTCCTTCTCCACATGTGATGTTTTTCTTTTTTAACCCAATCATGCAAAATCTCCGATTCCACAAGTTATCTATTTCTCTGGACATTACCGGTTCAACGGCTATTTAATTTACTACACGGCGTCATAAACTATCTGGTTGTCGCTTATCTCGCCCATCAATCTTTTACCGGTAGTTTGATTACTTCTGACCCGGTACTTATTTTACTCATCTGCCTGACCATTCCTATTCTTAACCGACAACTGTGTGACTTCATGTACGCCCAGCACAACCATAAACTCAACCTGCTCCGCCCTTCCCCACATGCTGACTTTGCACCTAAATCTCACCCTTATCTCTGGTTGTCTGTATCCCTCCAGACCTGGATATTTCTGACAGTGAGATATCTATACTCAGCAAGGGGGTTCAGTTTATACCTCTCCGTCCGGCTTATGATCGCTGCACTCTTATGCGCGATGTTCATCAGTTCCATCGTCGCCTGCACCTACGGTTGCATTTCTCGGGTAGTAAACTCTATGGACAGTCCTCTGATTCGGATGACATATTCTCCCGGTATGCTTCCCGTAAGCATGACTGGACCCCCAAAGAGGGTGAATCCCAGACTCTAGACCGATACGTTGAGGACACCCAACGTGACATTGAACTTCTTCGCTTCACCGGCATTGGACGTACCAACATCTCACCGATCCGAGTCCAGTGCTCTCAGGAAACTTCGCAGCCTGGATGACATCGTCATCAAACCTGCTGACAAGGATGGCGCGGTTGTCGTCTGGAGCAAGGACCTATACCGCCAAGAGGGCCACGCATAGCTATCCAGCCCCGTGTTCTACAGAGTCAACACATGTAAGAACAAGAAAGGCCCTATTATTGACCATAATGACACAGTTTCACCCACCATCAAGGGGTTGATCGCTGACAACCTTCTCCCTGTCTCTGTGACAGCTCTTTGTATCAAAGAGAGTCATATCGGACTTCTTGAACAGTGTCTTTCAGCCACTAATGGAACAACTTCTCACATTTCTTAAAGACACTAACCATGCACTGTCCATCTTGGCTTCCACTTCATTATCCCCTGCTCATACCTATCGTCTATTTCTTCTAGATATTTGTTCCTTTTACACATCCATACGTCCTTGAGGTTCTTCGACAAGTACCTTAATCCCTCTGTGTCTTCCTCCACTCTTATCCGTCTTGCTGAGCTTGTACTTACTCTTAAATCCTTTGAGTTTGATGGGCTCTTCTTCGACCAGATCAGTGGGGTCGCCATGGGCATTAAGATGGGACCCAGTTATGCCTGCCTGTTTATGGGTCGCCTTGGGCACCAGGTGTGAGAGTCCTATGGTGGACCACATTTTCCATAGTTATATCGATGATTGGATCGGTATCACTGACATGGCTGAGGCTGACCTATCATGCTTCATTCAGTACATTGATCACTTTCAAACGGCCATTAAATTCACATCCGAGATCTCCACCTCCCATGTGAACTTCCTGGATATATCTATCACTATTCAACCTTCCTGTCTTAGCACTTCGGTACACTACAAACCGACTGATGCCCACAGTTTTTTCCTATATACCTCATTTCATCCTTCTGACTGCCGTGATTCCCTTTCGTTCTCTCAACTTCTTCGGCGTCTGTGCAGTGGTGAGGATGACTTTCTCGAGAAAACCCACGAGATGATGGACTTCTTCCGTTTCCGCATATATCCCGACATGGTCCTTCAGTCTGCCCTGTCTTGGATGTGCAGCCTCTCTCGCCAGGACACCCTCTCTAACACTCGGAGGTCTTCTCCCTCTGACAGGGTAAAACTTGTCATGACTTTCCACCCGCATAGTGCTGTTGTTCGTCATGTTCTACTCCGACACCTTCCCCTTCTCCAGTCTATTCCTGAGACGCGTGAAGTGGTTCTGTGTCCTCAGCTGGTTGCGTACAGACGGGACAAGAACCTCAGTGATTTACTGGTTCGAAGTCATCTTAGGCCTGATGTCCCCTTCCATTCCAGTCGTCCCTACTTGTCGTCTTTATTTATATGTGTTTGTGATCCTTGATAAATCCTTTCGGTCGAAACGTCGTTTTGTGTGTGTGTGTGTGCCTATGTTTGTTTCGTATTACATGTATTAACAAAACTTTATTACATTGTTTCTAGCTTTACCAGTTGGATTTCAGTTTTGCGTAGTGAGTACATTATTTACTTATTTTGACCACTTAGAAGTTTCAGACATGGAAATAAGAAGAGTGGTAAGAAAAAGATGCATTTTATCACCAAGCCTATTTAATATCTACACAGAGAATATCTTTTAAATATAGATAAAATGCCAGGACTCAAGATCATTGGGAAAATCATGACGAACCTTAGATGTGCAGATGACAATGTTCTTTTAGTAGAAAGTAAACATGAACTACAAATACTAATAGATCAAGTCAATAAATCAAGTAATGAATATGGACTAGATATAAATATCCAAAAAAACAAAAACCATGATAATCAGCAAAGACACAGTAGAACAAGAGCTAAACATACACATACATAGAGAGAAACTACAACAAGTAACACATTATCAATATCTTGGACACAGTCACAAATGATGGCAGATGTGAAACAAATTAAAAGAATAGGAATGACTAAAAGTACATTCAATGACATGAGGAAAACATTAACATCTAAACAAATTACAAACAAGTTAAAAATGAGAATTATAAAATGCTACATCAATTCTATATTTATGTGTGGCTCAGAAACATGGACACTAAATTCTAAATAAACAATTAGAAGACAGAATTGATGCCTTTGAGATGTGGGTATATAGGAGAACAGGGAGAACATCATGGAAAGAGAAGAAAACAAATAAAGGGGTGCTAAAAACACTTAATATGAAGAAAGAACTACTAAGAGAAATAAAGAAATATCAGGTAAATTAATTTTTTTGGATCCATAAATGACATGACAACTTATTGAAGACCTTACTTGAGAGTAAAGTCAAAGAGAAGCGAGCAAGAGGTAGGCAGAGATACAAGTGGGAAGATAACATCACACGATGGACAGGTTACAGTCTAGCAGAGTGCACCACCAAGACAAGAGACAGGGGATGTTGGAGATCTGTTGCAGTCAACCTTCTTTGCGGAGACGGCACTTGATGGTGTTAAACTTTAAGGTATGGTTTTCCCCGTTCCATGTATTCATGCACTCTTTTATAGTACTCCGCTATCACTTAATTTCACTCCTTCCAAACATTGGAGCGTCTAAAATTATGTCCATTAATTCCCCAAACTATTTACTTCAGTGACAACAGTGAGCTCATCGCTCTGTTGTTACCAGCCCATACGATATTCTCGTATAGGTGCTTCAGATGTCCACGAGACAACAAGAATGGCTATAAACAGTCAGTCAGCCAGACCAAGTAGCCACCAATTTTCTTTCATGATGGCTATCCTCGTGATAACATCTAGACCTGGTGGTCTCATAGGCCATGTCTCCTCAATCCAAGTGTTATATCACTCCGCCACACTACACTCCTCACTACTCTCACTCGTCACTACTCTCTTGAAATTCTCCTCAATCCAAGTGTGATATCACTCCGCCACACTACTCTCACTCGTCACTACTCTCTTGAAACTCTCCTCAATCCAAGTGTGATATCACTCTGCCATACTAGCACTGTTTTCGTTCTCTTCCCCAGGATCTGTCCAGCTAGGGGGACCCGCCACCAGTCCCGTGAAGCTTATTTGTAGTCATCATGAATTTCTTGGCATATGTACGTAAAAGTAGTTTGTCATTTATTTCTGAGCCGGTTCTTGTCGCTTATCAGTTAGTATAAATCTACTGGGAGTGAATTACTCAGATCGGCGTTTTATCTCACACGGTGTCAGTTTTCCAAAATATCGACAAATACACAGCATTGTTATATTATTCGGACTGCGCGTGTAAAGTCTTCGGACACCTACTTTTGATGGTTAAAAGCTTATATAATATCAAATTGGACTGACATCTGCGGTTGAAAGCAGCGCACCTCATAACAGTAACTTGTTTCTTTACTTTTTATTTTGAGACACATAGGCCACTATTTGTCTCAAATAGAAGTATTTTTGGGCCATAATTAATCATGGGAGTTGACTGAATTCTTTAACAGTTGTTGACAAGGGATGGGGAGAGTGTCAATAATTGGAAAACAATTGTTGATGTAATTTATGGACATCCTCTTGTGGACAAAATAGAAACGATAAGTATGATAATTTATTTAAAAGTCTAACTGACGTGAGGGGGGGGGGGAGAAGTGAACAAGAAGTACACAGAAATACAAGTCGGCGGGAAACATGACATGAACACGGTATATTATGTCAAAGTGTACCACCAAGGCAAGAAAGAGTGTATTAGGTGTCCATTGCTAACTTTCGTTGCGGAGACGGCACTTGATAATGACCTTGGTATACAAGGTGTTCCGACACGATTTCACTCTATTGCCACACACATTCTAAATCTGGCGAGACCGTAGACAACGTGGTTCAGTTACGATTCTCTTTGATATGTCCTCAAATGTCTCTAACATAAAATTTGAAATATGTAAAAAAAACGATTTTTTGAGTAGGATATCCTACCATATTTCCGGCTTTTTAAAACAAACGTTAAACACGTCTGTATACACTTACAATTATTTGCTCTTTATTTTTTTCTCATACTTGTCTCATGTACCTAGTAGGATTTTAGTCATCTGACTCATTATGCTGATTGTTCGGTGGCCTTCACATTCTACTGCACCGGGTTTCTTCGGTAAGGTTATGAATATTGATTGCAATAAATCAGATGGAATATCGCCACTGCTATAGATGTTATTTAACATTTTGGTGAGTATTTTATACCGTACTCCCCAGTACTTGTAATTCTTCCTTTGTAATAGTATGTGGAGATTTATTACCCAGGAGATTTATTGTAAAGTGTTGTAGGACTCCTTTCACCTCTGCAGTTAATATACGGGGGCTTTCTTTGCTGTACTATATGTCTGCTTTACTGCTACTATCATACAACTAGTGTATCTCCTATCTGTTTCATCTTTACTATCTTTGTAAATTTCCTTAATGTGTTCTTGCCATCTGTGCATGATCTCATTTTCTCCTATTAACATATCCTGAACTAAACTCATAAAAGTGTCAGCGTGCGGGTCGTAGGTTGCCGCCCCTTGATATAAATCAATATACGTTGGAAGTGTCATCCACACCTTCCATGAAATAGCATTATTTCGCCAATCCATAGGCTCATGGAAAATATATTGCCTATCCCTTCTCAGTTTTATCAACTGTCATTCTCAACAATGTGTACACACTGTAGAAAACTGAAATCCAACAGGCAAAGCTTGTAACGAGGTAATGAGGTTTTGCTAATCACTGGAAACACATAAAATAAAGCACAAATCGACGTTTCGACCAAACGACCGTATCAAGATTATGCGCACAACCAACAAAAAAAAACACCCACAAACAAGGGCGAGCCTATTGACGTTCACATACAAATTTTGACTAATAACAGGGAGGACAAGAGCCTCGTATAAGATTATGAGCTGTGGTTGTTTAGTGTCAGCCGCTGCCATTACTCTCAGAGCTGAAAGTCCTCTGCGGGCCTAAGCTATCAATGATCAAGGTGCTCCTGGAAACAACACAGACTACGATCAAATCGCACGCCCAGGTATTGTAAGGATGAGGTCCTGATTATATCGGACCCTCTCATCTCCACCATAAATGTCGCGGACTTTACGATGTTATTGTTAAGAGAGAACCATGTCACCGTAGCCTTCTCCTGGTTGATCTGTGCCCCTGAGCCATCACACCATGAGACGATACGATCTAGCTCTTTCTGTAGTGATTCTATCTTTCTCGAAAGATAGACTTTTATCAAAAGTGATGCTTAGATATTTCATAGTCTGCTCCCTCTCAATGTTGATGTCCATGCAGGTGGCTGCTAGTAATGTGTCTGTGACTATTTTGTTGTTTAGTGATAACAAGACAATGTTTACCTTGATGGGATTGATGACTGTCTTGTAATTAGCTACAGCATCGCTAGTAACAAACGATATCGCTGATGAGGAACTGGTCTCCTTGGAGAAAGTAAAAGAGATTATAAAGAAAACATCAGATGGTGCACCAGGACCCGACGGAATACGCTACAGCCTCGTGAAAGATATTACAGACGACCGGCTTAAAACAATTGTTGATGATTTCAACACAAGTCTGAAAACAGGACTCATACAAGAAGAGTGGCTACACAGCTACCTTCTCCCCCTGGCAAAGTCAGGCAAAAAAACCTCCGACATCACGAGCTATATTATAATCACCTTACAAAATGTCTACGGCAAGGTGCTGGAGAGGATAATCGCTAGAAGACTGACATTCGATTTGGAAAATAGAGGCCTACTTCCTGACACTCTAGGTGCATACATATAGAGGAGAGACACGCCCACAAATGCGGAAATCATTGCCTATGACATCTACGAGGATTTTCAGGAAAAGGAGGAAACAGTAGTCGACCTAGAAGATGCCTACAACAGAGTCAGCTTTGGCCAGCTAATACATCTGCTAAGCGAACTCAGCATCGACTTGTGGATAATTCGATGGATAGCGATGGTGTTAATGTCCAGACCTGTTGCTCTGAGAGTAGGATCCTGACATCATAGATTAGAACTATAGCATCGGGATTGCCACAGGGATCGCCACTATTATCTGCACTCTTTAACGTCTACACATACAAAATAGCGCAGCTTTCAGGAGGCCGGGCCCGGCATGATACTAACATATGTGGACGACCTCTTGCTGTACAAGGATGGCAAAAACAGAAGAAACATGATTGATAGCGTCCAGAGTAATCTAGAATATTTGTCGCTCTGGTGCACTAACTACAAGGTCTTCCCATGTATCTTGCTGTTTCCATTTTAATGTTGTTTGCTGCTGCCGCTGGCCAACAAGGGTTTATTCTCATTTGGTGGTCGAGCCATTTTAGTCTCTGTTTTTCAATATATTTGATCGCTGATGTTGTTGTAACCGTTCTTGTAATCTTTTCGTTTCTCACATCTTTTTCTGTTTGCTGCTTTTCTTAGACATCTCATTTCACACGTGGTAAGATTTCTGTCTTGTTCTTTAGTTAGTGTCCGTGTCTGACATTGATAACGCAATATTGAGATGAATATTGAATTTATGATTTGTCGTTTGGTTTCCATAGGGATAGATATGTGCTTTAAAAAAAAGGTATAATGGTATTAATTTACGTAGATGGCTTTTTGAATTCTTGTTTCGAGATCTCTGTCCATTCTTCCGTCGTCTGTAAAAATGCCCCCGAGATATTTAAATTCCTGCACTTGTTTCAATAGTTGATAATTCATCTTTATAACCCGTGTGTTGCTGGGACCCGAAAGGAAAGCAAAGCATATCAACACTGTTTACCTACCATTCATGTCGTAAGAGGCGACTAAGGAGGTTATGGGATGTAGTTGGCTATCCCATCCTATACAGGGCCAGTGACTCAAGCCATGCTGAAGTCGGATGTGTCGGACCGAAATGCGCAGATATCGCAGCAAATCTGTAAACCATGACACAACGCATTCCGTTCTCCGGACTACATCCTGCTAATCTGCAGGAGTTTGAGAACGAACGCAGAAGAATTTATCCTTATGTTGATTGCATTGGGTTTTTTGCATATAGACATTACTTCTGTTTTTCTGTGTTTCTTCATCATGTTGAGGCAGCTTTCGTTGAGTATGTTTATATGATCTTGCAGCTCTTCACTTGAACGGTGGAGTAGGTACTGGTTGTAAGCAAAGAGTAGTTCAGTTAGAACATTTGAATGGTAAGCGATGGTGGTGTTTCTATGTTTTTGTAATATTATCCATATAATGATAAACAATAATGGTGATAAGACACATCCGTCTAACTCATGATGTTACGGAAAACCGCTTTGCAAGTATAAGTCCTGCATTTGTTCTAATAGCACTCTCATTAGCTTTGTATATGACCCTTACACAGTTTAATAATGTTCATTTTATTCCATACTTTTCTAGAATACTCTATACCATGGAGTGCATGAAATGCTAATGTGGAGGTGTTAGAAGAGTCAAATGCAGACGGAGCTTAGCCAATAATAGGCCTATAAGAAAAAATAATCTTCATTTTTGGCCATGTTTTGAGACAAGGAGGTTTGGAGAACATAGTCTCAATAGTCAAGATTCTAGGCAACAGAGACAAAGTCGACAACGAGAAAATATTACACAGTTTAACAACCTGGCACGGAAGGGAAACAACAACGATTCTGATATATAATACTGGAGACAGAGAGCTGTAGAGAGCCATGATCGCCTACTTAGCCGGCATGGCACCTGATGATGATGATGTATGTTCTAAAATACAGTTTGGCTTTACATTAAAATTTAAATCTGGTAGCCCTGATCCTAGATTTGAAGTTGTCAATAAACAACATGGTGGACTGCAGTTGTCATTTTACCTAACTTACAATACGATTATTTACAACAGGTCGAATTTGAAGTCAATTTAGATGTACAATAAAAATTATTAGGTATATATTTTACCTTCCTAAATTATCATGGCTTCTCAGGGATATACTAACATAGAGCAATCAGTGCTTCGAGACTTAAAGTCGTTGCTTTGGGGTTCGTCACTGAAGTCTGACGTATTTTCACGATGGGCACAAGGTGTGTGAAGTGTGTGTTTGCTGTACTTAATTTTATTTACTGTTTTGCAGCAATAGCAAACAAATAGTTTATTTATACACGTTAACTATTTTTGTGACTGATATTATGTCACAATATATAATGCAGGACACATTATCCAGACATCAAATAATTGACTTGTTTTGTAGGCCTAGGCTTCCTATCCTATACAAAAATACTTGGACAATTTTTTTGTTCAGAATAGTGCAGCATCATTCAAAATACTGTAGTTAGATAGCCATTGAAATATTCAATTCAACGATATCTCAACCAAGTTTGTACGTCAATCCTGAAAAAAATTATGAATTTTTTTCCGAATTAATTTGGCATCAAATTAATTTAAATGAAACATACATAGGCTTATATACTAGCAAAATATAAATAAAACTTGTCATGACAAAATGTAGCCGAGCTGGTAATTTCTGAATTTCACATTATCTTTGTTATTTTCAATAATACAACTATACATTTTTTAGTGCACGAAGACGAGACAAGATATTGATCTCATTTCTATAATTTTCAGATGCATGAACCTCATGATGAGAAACTATTTAATATTATAAATGGCAGCTAATTAGCATATTTAGAAAACAAAAAGATATTTTATAGCTTTTAAATATATTCCATTTGCAAATGTTTTGTTCCGGTTCAAGATAGAAGTAATTGTGTTCTTTATACCAGCTATGATCGGTTGATCTGTGTCCTAATAAGCACAACTGCAAAATCACTAGCAATTCTGAAACAGATTTAGTTGACTCTTTATGTGATGGAGGCCCATTCTAACTTATTGTATTGTAAACAGTGTTTGATAATTGGTTACTGGAATCTTCGAACTATGGTCCAGACCAGAAAGACCGCCCAGTCGTGTAGGGAAATGAAAATTACAATCTACATATGATGATGACTGTCACATGCTGGATTATAAGGTCTTTATACTTTTCTTACAGGTTTTGTATTCAGTGATGTGACACCCACAGCATTGGTGCAGTTTGAAGGAGGGCCTTGTGCTGTAATGGCTCCAGTTCAAGCATTTATTATCAAGTGTGCTCTCTTCGGAGAAGGGGATCCAGACATTATGGCTCTTAAAACTGTTTCAAGTAATTAATAGTTTTACAATTTTCTAGTACTGTATTATAGATATATACCGGTAATATAAAATAACTGTAATGCCCATGTGTTGCTGGGGCCTGTTAGGGATCAGAGAATAGCAACTGTGCCATGCATGTCATAAAAGGTGACTAAAGAGGTTTGAGCTGCCTATTTCACTCCAATAGATCATAATGATGTAAAAAGTAATGCTGAAGTAGGATGTTTCAGGTCAAAAGATGCATATACTACAGGCAAGATGTGAACCAGAGCAATGTGTTCCTTTGTCTGGACTACATCCTTCCAATAAGCAAGAGTGTGGGGACCAATATAGAAGAAGAAGAAATAGCTGAAGCTAATTTGCTTAATAAATATCATTGGCATATTCAAATGATTGCAGAGTATGCTCCACTACTAAAAGAGACTGATTGGGCAGATAGGGGATTAAAGTTTATCTTTGGTTTGGTGAAGCATGCTCCCATTGACCACAGATGCAAGGCCATTTTGGTTAAATCAGAGCATATACCATTAAAAAATATTGGAGGTCCAAGCTCCAGTAATCCTGCCATAATGACCTGCTGTGATAAGTTTGTAAAAGATGTATCTGGTTTACAGAATTCAGAAATAAAATTAGCAAGGAAGAGAAATGGTCACTCCTACTTCTAAGGTCTAGTGGGAGGTCTTCAATACTTTATATGTCATATACTACCAAGACCAAATAAGATAGCTATATTCACATATTACAGATCCCTACTGAAATCAATCCAGAGCAGTTATCCTTGATCTTTTCTGCTTTATATGTAGCATATCTTCTACCCCATGTCCTAGATGTCATATAGAAAGCACATTCTTATAGAAAGAACACTACAGCTAAACTGATGTCTGCCAGCAAAAAGACAAGAAGTCAGCCTATATTCCCTTGAGTTATAAAACCCTCATCAAGAATGGAAAACTTCACACAGAACATAAAGATAAAAGCTGACCTATATCTAAGGGCCCTAAAACAATTAGTATTGGAAGATGCTTCATAATGACTACCTGATATCCTCTTGGACCAGAGTATACACAGATGACTCATCGGAGGAGGCAGTGAGAAATGGTGATGGGGTATGCATGGTACTATATGTAATGGCTCAACAGAAGCAAACTTGAGAAATCATTAACCACTGGTGTTCATTCTAAAAATTTCAAAGCAGAGTGTGAAGCAATCAAAGAAGCAACTATTTTACTTTAGGATACTCACTTGGAGGAAGAAAAGATAATAAACCTTGACTATGCCAAATCTGCTTTGCAAGTCCTCCAGAATACAAACACATTCCACCTGAATGCCCTAAAATCACTTCTATCTCAACTAAACAACCAAGCTAAAGAAGTAGTTCTCCAATGACTTCAAGCCATTCACAAATATTGGGAAATTAAAAGCAGGAAATGAGACAATCTTTGATGAAAAAAATAATCATTTTTAGATCAAGAACCTACCACAACAGACACAAACAACACATGTGTAAGTAATTTGGAATTGATGAACTGACATGTGCCTCTGTGGACAATCTGCAGAAAACACACAACATATTCTACAGAGCTGTTCCATGTACTACAGCACAAAGTGAAAACTATGGTCATCAGTCACAGTTTTTATGGGGCTGGTGAACACAGTACAGTTCATTGAAGACATCCATATCAGTCTGACTCTAACTAGAGAACAAGAAAGAAAGTCATAATTCTGTTAGTTGTCTTTCTTTTTGTCCAGCTTCATTTCAAGCCCCCCATCCATTGTTGTTTGTTCATTACTCTTCTGCATTTCTGGATACTTCACCCATGGCCTCATATTGTTGCTCAGATTATAATTAGTCTTGGCTCTTACTTGTCTACAGGGATGATGAAGGTAGTAATTGGGACATTCAGATAGTTTTGTTTGGGTTAAACTTTAAGACCGTGACATATTATTTTATTGTAAACCATGCCTTTTCTTATAAGTAAAATAATGTTCCTCCATTATCTGTCTGAATCTTGAACTCTGTGAGCTGTTGTTGCTGACCATTATGTTCATAGTCACCACTGACATGCAGGTGGACTAGTGTACAACCTTTATTGAATTTATGGTATATTTTACTGAAAAATATACAATGGGTGGCTGGTACCAGTTCCACTGTTCTGTTTTTAGTACTAGTAGTTCTCTAATTGTGTTGCCATGGCCTGAAAGGGAATGAAAGAATAACAACTGTTACCAGCCAGCATGTTGTAAGAGGTTGCTAAGGAAGTTTGAGGAACAGAGTTGACTGTTCCATACCATAGAAAGGGGAAATTTACTTAGAAACCATGATGAAATCGGATGTGTAAGACATAAATGTCACAGTTAAGCTGTAAGCTACAACACATTCCATTCTCAGGGTTACCATCTGCTGAAGTTTGAAAATGAATATAGAAGAAGATTAAAATATTTCTTCTTGAATACTCTCTTTTCAATCTATGACTGCTACATGATATTACAGTTATCCTTCCCTGGGTAGGAAACAAACTCGAAACTGGAAGTAGCTTCAAAGAACCTGCTCTCTAGTCACTACATCTAGCAGAAAACAATAGAAAGTAATTTGGAACTATGCGGTTGTCATAAATATCATGATGTTGACTAGTTATGCACATTTTACTTGTATAGCATCAGTAATTAGTCACAGTACAGGACAATGCGGTAGATTTTCTCAGTCTGATAGAAGTCTTTGAAATGCTGCCCTCTTTAATGCTTTTTCGATGAAATGTCGCCCCAGACAATGTATTTTGATTGGTGCTGTCTGATACAGTTGCCTCTCCGCATCATAGCACGGCACAGCCCTGAGTATATACTAGAGCTACACAGATGTGTCATGCAAACGACGACCCAATGTATTTCCAATCTCTGGACTACATCCTGCTGGAAGTCTAGTAGGCCAATTGTCCTGCTACAAGAGAGATCCAGTGATAATGAATACTGAAGAAGAATATACCAGAGAAGTTGGAGTTTCAATTTGTCCAAGGTTCCTACAATCCATATTTTTTTTATAGTGAAAAAATATAGAGATCAGAAAATAAATAATAATGGCTCTAAAAACAATGCATATGAAAAATCTATGGCAAAGGGATAGCAGGAAAACAAAGGTATAACTATATATGTTATATTTTCTCACTGGAGACCTTTGTGAGACTTGGGATGTCATCCTCAATGGAAAAGAAAATAGCATTACAAAATAAATGCTATAGAAAGATCCTAAAAATATCATGGACACAGAGATTATACAACATAGGTGTCTGCAAAATTTCTGAACATAGAAGAATAGTGGCTGTTTCGAAATATCAAAAAATGCAAGTAAACATATCTTGGGCATATAAAAAGACAATGGTTTAGAAACTAATTATGGAGGGAAAGGTTCCAGGAAAGAGAGGCAGCCCAAGTCATCAATAGACATAGAATATTGATGATTACAGGTAGTATTGAATATGACACTAGAGGAAGCAGGGCATCATGCACAGAATCAAGAGACTTGGAGTGAGCACAACATTCTGGAACGGACATATTACACAGAAGAAAAACACAGAAATCTATTATATAAGACCTTTTAATGACATCTTCTTCATTAATATAAAAGCAGTAATAAAAAATGGATAGGGGGTACATTTCAAAGTTTCATTCTACTGATTGCATGACATCGTGACAAACTTATACAAAATTAATACAATGGTCTGTGGTTAAGATGATATTGAGCCAGACATTGGCATAAAGATGAAGTAAAAATGACTGTGGCCATAATTTGTATGGGTAACCAAATGGTTAATGTGCTCTGAGAGCGACATTGATAAACTAGTTGCAGCACACATACTATTAACGATATGGCTGTGGACATTCAGTAGAATTGGTAAAACATTGAATATATAAACATCACTGCTGAAGTTGGATATCTCGAGTGAAAGGTGCAAATAAAAACATGACACAATGCATCTCCATTTTCCTTGGACTACATCCTGTTGGAAATCTAGTAGGTCCATTATTTTTCTACAAGAGAGTTTCAGAATGAAAACTATAAAATAAATAATGACTACAGTTTTATTAGTATGACTACAATTTATTGTTTGTTTGTATTTTCTCTATTTCTCACAGATGAAAGAGCAAATAATTTACTCTTGGAAGCCTTAACTGAAATCCTATTACAGATGAGAAGCTCTGATTTTGTTCTAGTTGGTCTTGACAGACAGTGTCTACAAGATCAACAAATGGCCTCATCAAATAGAACATTAGTGGAAATTGGTGAAAGTAGTGCTCTGCAAACTGAGGATTCATTTCTTATGTTGAGGGGTTCAGAATCTGTATTACAATGCCAGGAGTTTTTTCATTCCAATTTACGGTGAGGAGTACATTTATTTTTAAAATTAGATATGCAAAATTGTAAAATTGATTTGGAAGAACACAGTTTAGCACAGTGGTTAGTTCACTGATTTCCAAGTGTAGTGATCTAGACTAAATTTTCAGTTCAGCTCAAAAACTTGTTCAACCACAGTTCCCAGGTCAACAAAATCTCATGAAGATTTGTGGTTCATGTTTGCTTAATAAAATTATTGCATATCTGAAATTTTGTGACATCACTGACTGCTGGTTCAGTTCTAGATATAAAATGGCTACTGTTAGTGTGTTAGAGATGTCGTAAGCATGTTACAGTCGCAAAGACTGCTGCTGGATGCAAAGATGTGCGCACCACCCACTGGGAACCCCACCCATACAACCCTCCTAAATTAAATATCTTGACCTCCAACCACTGATGGACAATTATATCCAAGGAAATAATCAATGAAAAAAATGAAGAATACAGATTTGTCTGCCCCTTGTAATTTATTTCGTTTTACTTTCCACAAAAAAGGTAGTGGCATTAACCTTTAGGGCTCTGAATTAAAAATTAAGAAACATCCCCTTGGGCCTGAATTCTTTTTTGGAAAATTTGTGTTATTGATTGTGGGTGTTTTGAAAACGTGATAACTTTTTTCTTTTAAAAGATATCAAAATAATTTTTGCATATCTAAATAAAGGAGTGAATAGTGAATATAGGCATGTTATATTTGTTGTTGTATGTATGATATGACAGTTGTGAGCAAGTTGTGAAGTTGAAAATTCGGGGGAAAAATCGCAAAACGCCATTTTCAAATCACACATATAACTTCTTGATGACCCTAATACTTGAGCAATGTGTGCAAACATTGATAAAATCCTCATATATACCTATACTTATTGTATATATATTGTTTTATATCAAAACTAATATAATATGAATAAATAAAAACTAATAAAACGTGAAGAAATCGCATATAACGTCCGTCCGGTCAACACTAGGTCTAGACCGACACACAGCGTAATTATTGTCTACGCACACACGTGGCACCCCTGATACATATTATTTTTGTGTTTTTGAACGACTACACACACATTCTTATCAAATAACAACATATTAAACACAAAAACAACAATTAAAACATGTAGTCACGATCACTTAGCCATACCACGCGGTACTCATTTTGATAGTAAAATATGGCTACAAAATGGCCAACGTCGCTCTAGAAATTCATTGACAAAATCAGCCGGCTTTCTCCCTTCTTGCAATTGTAATGAGTAAAGGAATTTGACCTATAAACTGTGACGTATTCCTAACTTCGTTAGGCAGGTTTTATACGTCACGGGATCATTACTTCGTGAAGTTCCATACTCGGGAATCGGGGGCGATGTCGTATGTAGCGGGATTGTGCCTATGAGCACAGGCTACATTGTGACCACAGAGTTGTAAAGGTTAAGCAAACATGAACCAGATTGGTACCATATACATTCTGGGAAAGTAAAGGTAGTTTCATGATGCTGATGATATCATACCTTATTATCATTAGTATAGAAACAATTATGAGCCCTACACTACATCCTTATACACCCTAATAATGTCAAATAATACATGGCTTACTCATTTGGTAGGGAATTAACTATATTATCAGTTTATCTAAGCTTCCAAAATTGACTTGAAGAAAGAAGACAACTACGTGAATGTGAAACTATATATCTCTATCTTTACAGCATTGACACCTAGACCTTCAGAATGTGCAGATTATATTTTGTCTGCCAGATGTGCTCATAAAAATAAAACAAATAAAGTATTTTGGACATATTAAAAGACATGACACCTTGTTGAATGGACTTATTTGAGGGTAGAGATGATGGGAGATAAGCAAGAGGTAGGCAGAGATACAACTGGGAGGGAAACATCATAAGACAGGTCACAGTCTGGTACAGTGCATCACTAAAGCAAGAGACATGATATTGGAGATCCATTACGGCCAACCTTTGTTGTGGAGATGTCACTTGATGATGATGATGATGAAATATGCTCAGATCATAATGAATCAGTATCTTAGTTGAAAACATGCAGTCATATGGGACTGCTTTAAAAGGTTTCCTATATTGGTAACACCAAATGTTTGGTGGAGTTTTGTGATTGACTGTCTGTCTGCATACAAAATAGGGGGTGGGGGACATACTATTTACACATGCTTTAATTCTGGTGGACTTCCCTAGCCTGTGACAGCCTTCCTATCTGTCGCCAGGCGATGGATGTGTATCAACTATGCCGTGATGGTTTTACACCCACTGTGCCATTGGACTTTACAGGCCAAAACATGTCCCTGGGTGGCAGTCTCCAAGGTGGCGGTAATCAGGGGTTTAGACTTGGGTAGAGTATCTCAATCTTGCACGAGGTGTTCCGCTGCCAGTAAACTTATCTCACATAATTAGATATATTGTGCCTATGCCCATCGGATGCTGAACTTTCCAGTATAGGAAAATCGTGATGGTAGAGTTGGGTCTGGGTTTGCTAGAGCTGAACAAAGCTTTAGTTCCAATTTCCTTGTAACGTTTTCCCATTTTATTTGCATTTAGCGTTGTCCTCTGGCACTGTGCTGCTCTCTCATTGTACTCAGTATTTATCCTTATGGAGGCTAGCACATGACTCAATGTTCCTCATGACATCTACCCATTTCATGATATTTACATTGGTCACCATCCATTGCTCCAGCTGGACCTGTCTTGCGTCACTGTTTGTCAACAGTGCTACTGTATGTATTGGCACAGAGGTGTCAGAGATATTGCCTGTCTTCTTTGCAGTCAATTCTCATTCCATCTGCTGCCTCCACATTCACGGACAGGATCTCCAAAAGTGTTGGCCAGGAATGCAGGACAAGCAGCTGTATTTCTGTTTCCAGGATGCACCACAAGGAGGTGCTTTGGGATCTTCGTTATCTGCTAACACTGGGACCACATGAGAGCAATGCGGTACACTTTGCACCCTATTTATCTATCTAATAGATAAAATACAGGGAGCATTTTGTTTGATGGAGGAAGGCACAGTGTACCACTTGCACAATCTCCGCTAGTATAAGTGCACAATATTGACAGAATGCTTTCATAAATTATGATTCTGTGCTAAATTCTCTGTATGCGTGTCACATCATATGCTTTTGGAATACTTCATCTTTCAGCCTTTTCCCTCATCACTGCATTCACTGTAACACTATGCCATGGTAAGATGTGTGAATTTTATGGCTCAGGGCAATGCTAGCTTTTCCATAGTCTTTTGGAGGACCATGATAACCTAGTTGATAGTGAGCTTTCTCAGTATCAACAAGTTACAGAGTTACAGCATGCCAGATTCAAAGCACTAAAAGTCTTCACCAAATCAGGGCTGCCAAGACCAAATAAAATAAATATATTCACAGATTGCAGATCCCTACTGGAATCAATCCAGAGCAACAGAAATGAAAGTCTTATGCACATCAAACAAGCTAATATAAAAAAAATCATCATCTACTGTCCTTTAATGGATACCACCACACTGGAATCATGGGAAATGAGAAAGTGGATGCTGTTATGAAGAACAGGAAGCAAAATGGAACAACACATCCACTGTCCTACAGAGAAGCAAAAACAATAATCCAGAACACATACACATCAAAGTGGAATAAACAAACGGAAATAGAAGACAAACATGATGCAGTACATCACCTCCAGAGATATCAACAGACTATTTCGCCCTTAGAATAGGTAACTGCAGACTGTTAGGCCGCCTTTACCAATTGAGGATCTCATACACAGATGAATGTCCATGTGGATCCGGAACTCAGACTACTGAACACATACTTCAGGATTGCCCAACATACGCAGAGACAGCGGACCTGACCATAGGATACAAATTTGAGACAAAAGCTATGGGGCATCTGCTCTGACCTGACGAAGACAGTAGACTTTATCCTTATGACAGACCTGACAATATTACATGATAGCAGGAGAAGAAAAAGAGTCTCCTGTAGATTATATTTAACTTGCTAAGGCAAACAGTAGCCTTTGAATGTGATGGTCCTGGCCAGGCTTAGTCTTTCAGCCACAGGGGGGGCGTACTTAAGCACCATCTCAGTGATAAGAAGCTCACCTTGATGGGACATCTCATTTTATATGAGAAGTTATGTTAAAATAGAAATTATCACTTCAATGGTTGCTGATTTTAAGAATGATTACTAAATCTAGAGTGAAGAAAGGTACCACTATAGTAAAAATAAGACACACATTCCGTAACATCATAACTACCGGGGTATTCACAAATTTTGACATTTGTCCTGCAACATTTCCTGCATTCAATTTAGTTGTAAAAGTGCAGTTATTGCAGCCTCATTTGCGATTATCATATCTTTTACCACTACATAGTGTATGATCTTGGTCATCAACATTGATATCATGAGCAAATATTTACCACATTCCTCAATAATGCTTTTTATATTGTCTTTCAAGGTGTTATAGGTGTAATACTATTGAAGATTTACATGCAGCAATGTCAAAAGCATTACCAGAATTTCAGTCTAGTTTTGGTGTTCTACTTTACCTTTATTCTATATTACTTACAAAGGTAAGATTGAAATACATTTATTTGACATTTCTTAAGGTAAGGTCTACATATATTTTTATATGATGCTGACAGCGGTAAGTAGTAAAAACCTAGACAACAATATTATTATTGTGCTGTAAGAAATCTTCTTCTTCATTGTTCATTCTCAAACTCCCACTGGATCTCTTTTGTAGCAAGACAATTGTCCTACTAGATTGAGCAGACCTGTTTTCTATATGCTGCCCAAAATCCACAAGAAATTGAATCCGGGTAGACCTATTGTCTCTGCTTGCTCTTGTCCCACTGAGCGCATTTCCAACTTCCTTGACAGCATTTTCCAGCCCTTAGTCAAACAACTGCTTTCATTCTTGAAAGACACCAAGCATGCCGTGACCATTTTTTCTTCTGTCCTGTTGTCTTCTGACCGTACTTATCACTGTTCTTGCTTGATGTTTGCTATCTGTACACTTCTGTACCCTATGCTGACGGGCTCAGTGCTCTGCAGTTCTTTTTGGACAAGAGTCCCCATCCCTCTGTATCCACTCCTATTCTTATCCGCCTTGCTGAACTGGTGCTCACATGTAACTCTTTTTTAATTCTATGGGCATTTTTTCTATGTATGCACTTCATATGAAAGCTGTTTAGTCATCTCTCCTGGTGCATATAGGTTGCCCGTGTTTCACTGTCAGAATAGGGTGCTGATTACACACGCCTGGTACACCAGGAAAGTTTAGTTTTTGTGGTTAATTTTCTATTTCCTCCCTATTTGCTAGTCTTTTCATTGTTTGTGAACCCTTGCCAATCCTGATGTTTGTTTCTTGATCTAAAGATAATTTATTGTTAACTGAGGATCCTAGATATGTAAAGTGGTCAACTACCTCTAAGTCACCACCATGTGTCATAATTTGCATGTTTTTGCTGATTGTTAGTCCAAACTCATGTCAGGCATCAGAGAAAGAAGCTAGTAAGTTTTATATTTCCTCCTCTGAGTGTGTCATAATTCCACGCATGTCGTAAAAGGCGACTAAGGAGGTTGTGGGATAAAGTTATGGAGATAAAGGGATGGAGTTATGGGATAAAGTCGGATGTGTCAGGCCGAAAGGTGCAGATATCGCAGCAATGCTGTAAACCATGGCACAATGCATTCCGTTCTTCGGACTGCATCCTGCTAATCTGCAGGAGTTTGAGAACGAATGCAGAAGAAGAAGAAGAAGGACTTTCTTTATCTTCATTGTGGCATTAAACATTTTAACATTATAGAGGCCACCATCTGTATGAGAATAGATTAATATACCAGTCTCCTGGTTGTGGAAAAATAGTGGCAGCAGTGGAACAAAGGTAAAATCTGTATATTTTTATTCTATGATGCTTGCAAATTAATATTTACACAATGCCTGTGTGTTGTTGTGCCTGAAAGGGAAACAAAGAATAGTGACACTGTTACCTGTCATGCACATCATCAGATGCGACTAAATAGGTTTGGGGGTGGAGCTGGCTGCTGTCCCATCCAATAGTGGGTCAAAGTGACCCAGAAGCTATTCTGATGTCGGATGTGTCAGTCGAAATGGTGCAGATATCACAGCCAAGCTGTAATACATGACAGCGCATTTTGTTCTTTGGATTATTTCAAGTTCATCTGTAGGAGCTTGAGAATGAATGAAAAAGGAGATCTACATATATTTATTCTAAGATGTTACAGCTTACAAAGTAAGATCAATGTATTTTTGTTATATCATGCTTACGCGATCATGCATATGTGACGAACATCATTAGAAAATGCCGCTGGACATACTTCGGCCACATACTTAGAATAAAGGAAGACAGAATTCCATGACAAGTCTTCATGTGGACACCAGATGGGAAAAGAAAACAGGAAAGACCAAAAACAATGCTCACAAGAACATTTATGAATGAATTAAAATCAACAGGCATAAATGCACAATACCTGCAATCCCTAGCAACTGACCGACAGGCATGGAGAACTATGACATCTGCCCTATGTGCCAAACTTGGCAAAAGAGGAAA
This sequence comes from Meghimatium bilineatum, assembly GCA_034231615.1. Classification (NCBI taxonomy): domain Eukaryota; kingdom Metazoa; phylum Mollusca; class Gastropoda; order Stylommatophora; family Philomycidae; genus Meghimatium; species Meghimatium bilineatum. The sequence goes on from CM067299.1 coordinate 89,196,697, forward strand.
CTGACTGATCATGCTTACAAAGTTAAAATCTACATATATTTATTCTACAAGGCTGATGAAAAGCAGCAAACAGAACAAGAAGAGATCATGTGAGGAAGGAAGATATTACAAAAACTGTTGGAACAACATCTGTGGTCAAATATATTGAAAAACAGAGACTGAAATGATTTGGCCACTTAATGATAATGAATCCTTATTGTTCAGTGGCAAGAGCATGTAGCATGAAAATAGAAACAGCAAGATACAGAGGAAGACCAAGAAGAAGATGGATTGAAAGAGTTACAGACATTCTGAGATGTAATATTACTACATATCAAGTGACTAGATGTGCCATGATTCGAAAACTGATTGTCATTCAATCCCACAATGCCTTATAGAGAAAAAAATGATATATATACCCTCTGAGAAACTGAATTATAATACAGCAATGTCATAGAATCCACAGAGAAAGAGAGAACAACTTGGAGAAGAGAGAAAATGAAAGTTCTCTGTGATATTGTATGCACATGGACAAATCTAAAATAGAAAGTCTAATGCAGAGTTTTTGGAAATAATTCATCTATGGTATATATTCTTATGAGGGTCAGTCATTTAATTGATTGAGCTTAGGAGTATTAGGTTATGGTGGCAGGGATAACCTGAAGTGCAAACTCTATTACTTTTTATGGTCGTACTCTCTGATATAACCAAAAGAGACTCATGTCCGTGGTTGAAAGGGTATTCCTCATAATAAGAGATAAATGTTTTATTTCCAAAATAATTCAAGTGAATGAGATAATTTTTTTCAGGGTATCCAACAAACAAAGAATGAAATAGAAGACCTGTCAGAGCCACTAATTGATGGTGTTTATGGACATGGAAGGTAAATAAAACTGTTTTAATAAGTGTTTCAACATTTTAATAAGGAAGTCTTTTGTGATGATTTATTGGGTGATTTTCATGTTAATTCAGAATATTAATATTGTAATGTCTATGTGACATGTCCTTTACAGAATGTTTCTCTCACTGGGCCATTCCGTAAGACTCTCAGTTCTGTGCAAGCTGGTCAACCTCTTCAGTTATCATTCAGAAGGAATATTGTAATATGGAATTGAATTTGTGTGCATTATGAGCACTTTGAAGCTTGATACTTTATTATTTACCTCTCGGTTTTTTCTTATCTGTTTTTTGTTATTTATCAGTTAACCTTCTGAATCGCACTGGAGCAATACAAAACCCTTTGCATTCCACAAGATTACTTTAACACAACAGTAATATTTTTTTATAATGAGCTTGTGTTTCTATTTGCAGCCAAAGTCTCATAAATTTGCTGTTAACATCTCAGGCAACAACCAATGTATGGGACAATGACAAGGAAATCTCAGGACTAAGTAGGTCATTATGCCTTATTGTTAAAATCTCTATGATTTTTGTTGTTGTAGATGGTAATTGCTATGAACAGCAGAATATCAGTCATGATGCTGTAAAACAAATGTAGAAACTGACTGTCAGAGTTAATACAACTCTTATGTTTTTAGTCCATTTGTTTTTCTGCCATCTCCCTTCTTTTTCCTTCCAAATTTGATGGCGGTTGTATGCACTAGATGTATTTATGTGATGCAAAATGGAGGATAGTTGTAGAGTCTGTATTGCATTTCCTTTCTTATTTATATGATGCAATTTGGAGGATAGTTTTAGTATCTGGTATTGATTGCATGGGGGGGGGGGAAGAGAAGAAGTAAAGCAATGGCAGTGTAGATAGATGAGACATACATTAAAAATACCAGTGGAAAGTAATGTAAGACAGGCATTGAGGTAGACAAAGCAATACCAGGAGAAAGGAATTAGATGCAGAGACACAAATACTGGATAGGATATGGAAAGAACTGGGTGATATTTAAAGATAGGACAAGATCGAAGAGGTGTGTTGTGGACCTATGCTAAAATGTGTATTGATAGACTGCATCTATTATTGTTGAAACAGATAACTCTTAATAGAGTGAACATTGTGTTTCTGCTTATGCCCCACATACTAGTCAACACCCACCTTCCAAAGTTAGTTCATCGAGAGTTACAGCGATAGTTAGGGCTTACTTCAAGTTTGAAAAGTTGATTCATTAGATAGTCCAAAGGCACTATTGTATGCATCTTCAAGACTATTTTTGTAGCACGTCTCCATCCGTAAGTTGACACGTTACAATACATCATGTACTAAGACAGCTGCATTACACCAGGTCTGCTTAATAGGATGATGCCAGCAGAGTGATGGTGGTAACAGCTTGTTAACTCTCCATCAATTGCCTCACCCATTCTTCCGTTCTTGTACCTAATGCTATCTGATCCTGGTGCTGTATTTTTTTGTTATCTTTTAAGTGCAGCTGTGATCTCTTCAACAGTAATTGTGGCTTCATCCATACTATGGCCCGAGTACATTTTTGTAACACTTTTTAAAATTTCATAATAGTTTCCTATGTTCCTCTGACCAATTTGTGAGATATAATGTACAAGCAGAGCTTCATTAGTTTCATCCGTTTTGTACCACATGATGTTTATTGCTCTGAAAGTTAGGAATACTCCCATCGTTTGCAGGACTGTTCATAGATTATGAATGTGCCAGAACATCTTTAAACCCATTAAGTCCAATGATGTATTACATCCATAGACAGCGCAAATGAATGTTTGACATTAAGGACTCTTACTGCCTGTAGTTTTGAAACAGATGGTTGGTTGGTTGGTTGGTTGCTGATCCAGCGGTCCATGGGCTCATGCCCTTTGACCTAATGCCATTAGATGGCATTATATTGCTGGTAAGTCTGTGGATTTTCGGCCCACCCCGGGACAGAGCCAGATAATAACTATCACACCTCCAGGAAGTTAGGTTTCAACCTATGCACTGCTCCTAGCCACTGTAGCCAAGATAGAGTTCACTGTGCTCATTCCCCGCCACCAATTGACTACTGGTTATGCCGAACTTCTCTATTGCTCCAGGCATGCAACCAAATGTTCAAGTCAAAAGGATTGTCACGTCCTGAGTCACTGTGCCTCTATGATGGGCCTCAGCCATAGGAAAAACAGTGATGTCAGTTTCCTCCTCAGTGCTGCGCAGTACATTTCTGGCTCCCTCCCAACCACAGAGGGTGCATAAATATATTCAGGCAAACATGAAAAAATATTTAAACAACAAAACAAAATCATAACTGTATAGATGACATGCAATGAAGCTTCTATAAGAAGATAACCTCAATATAACGGCATATCATCCACTAAGGTTTTCTGTTGCATGGATGGTTTGTCTAGTGGGCCATTGGTGAGACCCACAGACGCAACCACATGCGTATTTGAAACAGATAACCATCATATTCTTCTACATATTCCAGTTACAGACTGGGAGTGGTCCATGTCAAGACTGACTAATGGAGTGGGAAGGTTGCACCAGGTTTTAAAAAAATCAAATACTGATGATGATAGCATTAATATATCATCATCAGGTGTTATGCTGACTGGCATAGGTGACTATGGATCTCCACAACTCTATTTCGAGTATCTTTTATCAGGATCATTGTTGACTCTTTTCCATGTCACAATGTCAGACTATCAGACTATTTTATCACACTGTTTTCCACAACTTCTTTTGCCCTTTGTTACGATGTTCTCCATATATCCCTATCTCATAATGTGTCCAAGAAATACATATTGCCGTTTTCTAATATTATTAGGTAATGTTTTGCATTTGGCTTTTTCATTAGTTTTTCTCACTGTCCATGGTACTCTGAGCATTCCTCTATAGACCCATATCTCATGAATGTATAGGAATGGCTAAGCTTGTTTATGACATGATTTATGGGATAAATTTATGTTGTTAATGTGAAAAAGATTGGTTGTCATATCAATTCTACAATACATACAAAATCACATAACGGAAAATAAAATAACGGAAACACACCATAGTAATGAAACAGCAGGCATAATGATCAATTACAGAACGGATGGTGGTCTTTTCAATTTACGTCGTCTAAAAGCAAACACGAAAACTAAATCTAGTACTGTTAGAGAATTACTTTATGCTGATGACAGTGCATTGTATGCTGACTCTGTCGTAAACATGCAGAGCACCATAGACCGCTTCTCAAAGGCCTGCAACAACTTTGGTCTCACTATTAACACCAAAAAAACAGAAGTCATGCACCAAGCAACATCAAATAGCCAACGTACTGCTACTTCCATCATCGTCAATCAGGAAAAACTGCAGGTAGTCGACAATTTTACTTACCTTGGAAGCACTCTCGCGATGTCAACATTGATGTGGAAATTAACAATAGACTGGCAAAAGCTAGTGCTGTATTTGGCAGATTACGCAAAAATGTATGGGACAGAAGAGGTATAAGAACAACCACCAAACTACAAGTATATCATGCTGCTGTTATACCAACCTTACTATACGCCTGCGAAACGTGGACAGTGTATGCTAGACATGCAAGAAAGTTAAATCATTTCCATCTTACCTGCCTACGTAAATTACTAAACATCCATTGGTGGGACAAAGTACCAGACTACGAGGTCTTGGAAAAATCAACCTCAATAAGCATCCACACAATACTTATGAAGGCGCAGGCACGCTGGGCAGGCCATCTTGTGCGTATGGAGAACTCGCGTTTGCCAAAACAAATATATTATGGAGAACTCAAGGCAGGTTTTCGAAAAGTTGGTGGACAGAAAAAGCGTTTCAAAGACACGCTCAAGTCATCCTTGAAACATCTTAACATTGACGTAGGCGCTTGGGAGAGCCTCGCTCAGGATAGAACAGCATGGCGTTACAGCATTAGAACGGGAACACTAGCGGCAGAAGAACTCAGACAAGAAACTGCAAGACAGAAGCGGACACGTAGAAAAGAAAAAACCTCTCAACCTCACACAGATACCTTCTATTGTTGTCAATTCTGTAAAAGAACATTTTGTGCGCGCATTGGACTTGCTAGTCATTTAAAAACGCACTATTAACTTTATTATTTTATTATTTATTGTTATTATTATTATTATGGTTGAGTTTTTGGTCATCGTCGATCACGACGGACGAACATCATCATCATCACATACAAAATCAACAAATGCAATGGTTTGGTCATCTGGAAAGAATGCTGTGTGATTCATTAGTTTATAAATCATATATGAAGAGAGGAGAAGCAGAAAGAAGAGCCAGGGGTAGACCTAGAGTACGCTGGAACTACAACATCAAATAGACATTACTCGAACACCAAATGACATTATCTGAAGCTACCAGAAAAGCAAGAACAAAAATATTGTATCTCCCTTGATACCTGTAAAAGGTAAAAGAGGAAGGAAAGATAGATAGAGAATGTGAAAAAGTATATATATTTATTCCTTTCAGGTTTGAGAGGTATTCAGAAGCAGTCTACCATAGGCTTCCTGACTTTGCTAGAGCACATGAGATACTGTGAGGTCAGTATAAAAGAATGTGTGTGAGCAGCTTGAAGATTATAAATGAGAGTATTCAAGATGGTGGCATTGTTGGCCAGGTTTTCATGTGAAGTACTTTTATCTGTTTCTCTTGTAACTGTAACCCCCAATAACTGTTCATATGGGTCTACCAGGATTAGATTCTTATGGTGATAAATATACTCACAGGTAATGTGACTATGCTCAGAACTGAATATTTCATCTCCAAGTATCACCAAAGTCATATATGTCAAGCCATTAGTGCAAATCAAGACAATGCCACAATGCACTTCCATTCTCTGGACTACATCCTGCGTAGGAATCTAGTAGGACTATTTGTCCAGCTGTAAGAGAGATCCAGTGGAAGTTTTAAAACGAATACTAAAATTGTTTTTAAAAAAAACCAAAATAAACCTCTCCCAGTGGCACCACATGTAAACATTTGGCAAAAAAAAATAAAAATTATTGTGTTAACTTTAATAGTTTGAAATAAAATAATCTGAATTTCAGTGTTGCAATTACATTATAACAAATTATGTTGTAATTCTTATGAGAAGCAACATGCTCAAATGAAATTAATGAGGGTAATGATTCCTTTTCCATGTCCAGAATAAAGAAACTGGGCTTGAAATGCAGCATTGTCAGAAATTAATGTTATAGCGGGCTTAGAAAAATGTTTATCAACCAACATAAAACTGGAACTGTCATTCATTGTGTAATGGTGGATACACTCAAGTGGAGATTGAAACACCTATGAATGTGTCTGGAGTGAAAATTATGATTATCCGATGACAAAGTAACTATATAGTACTGATGCAATGAAGTTCTAAATTTCTCTTTTATTCATTCAAACAGGTTGGTTGGTTTTACAAAAATCCAAAGTTTCCTGTTTGGCTTTTGGGAAGTGAGACACACCTTACCATTTTATTTTCTACTGTAAGTTGGATCACCCTAGAGTTTGTTAGGTAGAAATTAGTCTTTGTCATGTGACGTATTCTCTCCAGAACATTGTCTTCCCATGAATTCCCTGAACCCTTCTCTGTCTTGGGCCATGTGGCTTGCATTTTCCAATGACTTATTCATGTTGTCTTTAATGTCGTCAATCTTTAGTCTTTACATGGATATAATTATACAATTTTTTACTTAAAAAACTGTATATAGTGTACTTCTTCTTCAGCGTTCATTCTCAAACTTCCGCCAGATCTCTCTTGTAGCAGGGCTATTATGCTACTAGATTTCCAGAAGGATGCAGTCCAGAGAATGGAAATGTGTTGTGTTGCCGTTTTATTTGCACCAATGGCCCTACACCTCTTCGGCGGTATAAAGTGTACGTAACCTTAAGCATGCAGTGGTCAAGTGCACTAAACAACAGTTTCCTTACGGATGTGCTGGACCTCAGATGTCCAGACCATAATGTGGCCAACCGAGATGCAAATAACACAGTTTTACTGTGGAACTTGCAGTACAACGTACTTCACGCTCCCCGGCGGAAATCACAAGATATATTCGTTGTGGTTATATGAGAGTGAACGCAGAAAAAGAAGAAACAGTTACCTGGTTACAAATAGCTGTTGTCGAGTGTGCTCAACTATTGCTATGCATTCATTCAGTGATGTGAAAATCACATGATCAATAATGTCATGTGACCGGAATAAGCGAATCATAGTTAAAAGTAGTATTCTACTTCCTATTTCGCCATAGTGTTTGGAAAATAACTGAATATTAGACAAGAAATGTTAATTTATCTAGTGACATCTGTCCTGATAGAATGAATTGGGTTATACTGGCTGTCAATATATATAATTGGTAGAAAATCATTATAGATTGTGGTTCTGATGATAAGGAATTCTTGTGTAGTCTGTTTGTTTTCAAGGTAGATATAGTAACACATTGGTTATTTTATAAAATGACATGGAACAAGTATGAACCTAATGCATTGATGGGAGCTACAGACACTAGGTCTAAGTCTAGAGAACAATGTTTTAGATAAGGTAAATTAAATCTACATATTTTATTTCTTTCCCCAGCATTAGTTTGTTATGAAACAGTATAAATACAATAGACAGGAATGTAAAAGTATATTATCAGGGATGATACATAGAACAATGTGTTGTTCGTCCATCACAAGTGATGATGACCATTTGTTACATCCACTTTTGAAAATTCAATTTTAGTTATGTCCTTGATTATGAGTTCGTAGATGGCTAATGAGCCCTATTTGAGCTGTAAATGTCTTTGGACATGGAATAACGACTGTAGACGGATCTTGGTCTATCCGTGACTTTCTAGCTGCTCTCCGCTGTTGAGCTGCTGCATTTCTCTTCTTTTCACAAGATGATGCGCTCTTTTTTATTTTAGAACGCCATGTAGATCTATTTTGTGCAAGTTCTTCCCATGTATCGTGGTCTATTTCAAAGGCTTTCAGTGAGTCCTTGTAGCGCTTCCTTTGGCCACCTTGAGATCATATACCCTTCTCTAGCTCACCATAGAGAAGTATCTTTGGCAGACGATGGTCTGGCATGCGCACCAAATGACCTGCCCAATGAATCTGTCTCTGCATTAGGATCGTGTCAATGCTTGGGATACCAGCTCTATCAAGGACAGTGGTATCTGGAATCTTGTCTTGCCATCTGATGTTCATAACTTTTCGGAGACAATTTGTATGAAAATGATTGAGTTTTTTCACATGACGTCTATACACAGTCCATGTTTCACTAGCGTATAGCAGCACTGGAAGTACCACTGCTCTGTAAACTTTCAGACATAGAACAATACTCTGTAGAAGAATGCCTTTGAGACAAACACTTAGTGAATTTGCTTGAAATGCCACTACTATCTGAAAATTCACACATATAAGCCATTGGATATGGTGGAGACAAGATTGAGCTTGAGGACCATTGCCAAAATGAATGGATTGCCATCACAGTGCTATTGTACATCTCAATGTATGTTACTGAACCCACTGGCAGTGTCCGAGATAGACTTTGGAGTGACCAGCCACTGCAGGGATAGCCTCTGCCCAATATCATCATATTATGCTACATCACATATGGTATGGAATCATCTTTCTGTGCAGTCCAAACAGCAAAAGAATAGTGGGTAGATGTGGATAGGTCTCCTGAGTGACAATCATACTACAACTCAGAGTGACTGGTCAAATGTGGCATAGTTCTATACCAGGATTGGACTTTCCAGCCATGTCCTCAAAACCAGATAGAAACAGCAACACAAAGTCTGAAACTTTTGTCACAATCACCTGTGAGTGACAGCTATTTCTAGTTCTGTCTGTATTTGTTAACATTTGATGTAACTAGCTGACATAACTGACTATTATTTTGTTATTCTTGCAGGTGGAGAGTCTTGTTGTAAGAGATAGTCCAGCAATGAGTGCGAAACAAATATTTACACAGTTTGATCCTGATGGTAATATACCCTGACATTGAAAGTATAAAACAAGAATACAATTAGTGTGTAATTTTTAACCTTTAGAATGCCCATGGCAAGTGCTTCTGCCAACACTTTTCTATTTGCAAACAGCCGGCGGTGGTAACACCCACCTGTTGCCATGCCATTATTTGGCGATGGGGGATCACATGATTGTTAATGTAATGTGAACAAGAATTTTTGAGATCGAGGCTAGTAATACATCACATCCTTCTTCTTCATTTATTTTTTAAGCAGGGTTTAAACTAATAAAAACAGAAATTATCGAAAAGGAGTTCAGAAAAAATGTTTAGCTCTACAAATTTAAGATGGACATTACAAATTAATTCTGGCTCTGTCGCTGAGAGGTAGTGAGTGCATCTCGACTGGTCAAGCTACTTGCATTGATTTAAGCAGGAGACAAATTGGTACACGAACTGTGCAGATATAAATAGTAACCTGCTGAATGTAAATATTACTTAGAAAATCACTAGTCAAACAATTTTAGTTTAGCATTGATTTCTGAATAGGATATGCTGCCAGATTTACTGCTAATTAAAAAGGGTAATTAAGTGATATTACAAACTAAAAATGGGCATTACAAATAGGAAAATGAATTGCAAAATGTGATGAAATATGAATTAGAAATCTAATATTTGCAATTGTTAATTTATGCTGTTAATAAATAGATAGAATAAATAGATAGGAGTAGGTAGAAAAGTCACTGAATTGGTCATGAGCCCATGGCTGCTGGATCAGCAACCAACCATCCAGGATTTTCTCTGCCCTTCTTCCACCCTCGACTGTTTCTCGCAAAGTAATTTTAGAAAGCGAGTCATGTCTTGGTACAAGTCCAAACTAAACAAGTTTACACCGTTTCACCACTGCCATAAGTGATTATTGATATTCAGAAAGTTTGTTTATTTTCTGCCGGACATATAAATTTGTTTTGTGTTCTATATAGCTAATGCTGATAAACTTAAAAAATAGAACAAATAGGGAAATGATATTGCAAAATGTGATGATATATGACTTCATATTTCACACACAGACTGAGGGACTGGAGATAATTCAAAATGAAGCTATGTGGATCAGCCTTTGTTGCGCCAGGAACTTACACTGTGTATCTATGAGGTTCCTCCTTGATGTTCTGAGCATATCACATAATTTATATGTAACATGCCCGTTCATACCTCATAGTGGATTCTGACACCAACACAGTGAGTTCCCTCATGTGAAGGGAAGCAGACTTAAGAGAGGCAAATCATGGATGGGTCGTACAGAGGATACTGTTAAACAGATATGTGCCGCAGAAGGCGTAACTCCTGGCATGGGAGGAATAACTATTCCTATGGTCTTTCAGAAGACAGTCATTACACTCAATATAGAGTGCAGGAAGCATAGCCCCGTGAGTGTGGATGCTGAGGTTAAGGTGCTCATCTGCGAACATGTCGATGATACAGAAGTTGTGATTTACACAGACAGGTCGGTCATCTGCCACCAACGATGTGCATGAAGCCAGTGGGGTCTTTACTACAACAACAAGCAGTCTAACAATGAAAGTATTTGCCATAATTCAGACACTAAACTGGCTGGAATTACAAGCCTGTTTCCATGTGTACATACAAAACAGGTTATGTATGTAGGGAATGGGTGAAGTAATTAGAGACGGCTTCACTAAACAAAAAAAAATAATGTTTATCTTTGTTCCTGGATGCGTGGGTTTTGAGGGAAATGAATGGGCTGACCGATTAGCTAGCCTCACCACCATAACAGATGGTCAGCCTGTAGACTGAGCTGACATACTCTTAGCTCTTCGTGAGTCCACATGATCAGATGATTTTTAGATAAATGAGCAGGAGTCAGTATCGAGAAAGCGTGAATTGGGAGTGAGGTAGGTGTTTCCCATAGAGAACACCTAACAAAGATTTCAAAAAGAGAAGTGAACCAACATATAACTGAAACCATCAGCCCTATGCTCTGAACAGGACACAACCGACTCCACAGCCACATGCATACAAAGTTCAAGATTGGCAACACGGCCAAGTGTACATGCAGCATAGAGTGCCAACATATACTTCAAGAGTGTTCCGAGCATGAAACACTGAGGCAGACATATTGGCCAGAGGAAACAACACTGGAATCAAAGCTGTACATGCAGCACAGAGTACCAAACATATACTTCAAGAGTGTTCCGAGCATGAAACACTGAGGCAGACATATTGGCCAGAGGAAACAACACTGGAATCAAAGCTCTATGGACCACTGTATGAACTACAAAAGACAGTGAGTTTTATTCAGGAGACAGAATTACAGATATAGACATGTTTCAAGTGAACGAAAGAAGAAGAAGAGAGATATACTGAAGCTGAGATCTGAGCACCTATGAACATGTCCAGTGTGCGAAGAGGATAATTATCACACCTAATATCTAATAGCTAATTCTTAACAAACATCTGTAGCACTTGTTTTGAAAAGTCTGAATCCTTCTTTCTGTGTCTGAATTGAGTGTTGAACTTTCACATTTGTATAAAAGTATACTTAGCACTAGTGATCTGAATAGATTGATCTTTACTGTAATACTGATCTTACTTTTCCATCTCATATTCAATCTTACCATGGCAGCCATTGCCATCTCCAGTCCTAGTTTAATCTCTTTTCCTGAGTTGCCATCATCATATATTTGAGACCTCACATATTTTATGGTGGTAACTTCAAGTTTGTGACCGTCAGAATATTCGTTGAATCTTGCTGGGTTTTTCTAGTCACCATTATCTTGCTTTTATCAGTGCTAATTTCCATGCCATTTTTCCTACTAATGTCTTCCAACTTTAAGGTTAAATATTGGATTGAAAATTTTCAAATTAGAATAGAACATTACAGTGGAAAAACAGCAAGTAGATTAAAAAACAGTGTGGAAAACTTCAAGGGAAAGTGATTTTGGAAAGATTTTTGTATATTCTAAGATGTAGGGGATAAAACCATAATCTTTCAACTGTAGTGTTTCTCTGGGAAATATCTTGTTTAATAGCTTGCCATTGCTTTTTGAACTGTAATATTTTCTGTAGTTGATTTCAAACCCACGTTTGTTGGGGCTCTAAATTGACTTCACCAGTAAATGCTGTAAAGATAACTAAAAATGTTGAACAATATGTCCAAAAGTATATTTTTTCTAGCATCAAGGCACTCATGAACACAATCACAGACCAGCCCACATTTCGTAGATCTATCATACTGTCCACTATTGCTTTGCATGATGTGTCACACAATTCACAGTTAGATGGGGAGGCCTAACAGTGGGTCACAGTGTAGATACAAAGAAAAAATGGTAAACCAAGTATAACTGTATAATTGGTAGCAGATAGTTTACCTCCAAAGTTGAATGTGTCTGGCCAGTGGTGCAAGTACAATGGTAACTCAACACAGTTATTTTCTCTGGACTACTTATAGTTGTATCTAAAGGTTTTAGTTTGAAATATCATTTTTAACATAACACATCTAGAACACACATACTGTACAGTTGACTATAAGAGTGTTTCACACATGTATAAACTTATTTGACATATTTGTTTATAAAAGTATGTGATTTGTGTATAACTTCATTTTCAAGATTTAATACCACATAAAAAATAATTAGATGTCTGTTTAAGGACTTAATCACTTTATTTTCCTGTTGTCTCAGGAAATGGCTTTATTTCCTCATCTTTGCTGGAAGATGTTATGAGAGCCTTGGATTTGGTAGCTGATACAGAATAGTAAGTCACTTAATAATATTAATTAATCCATGTGTTGCCAGGGACCGAAAGGAAAGGAGAGCAAAGAATAGCAATATTGTGATCTGCCATGTATGGAGTAGAAGGCAATTAAGGGATGGTCCTATCTCAGGGAGGATCAAAGTAACTCAGAAGTCATGCTGAAATTGGATATATCAGGCCAAAAGGCACAGATATCACAGCCAGTAAACTTGTAAACCATGACACAGTGCATTCAGTTCTCAGAACAATCACAGAAGAAGAATAATAATATATAAATGCATCAGCAATGATCAAACCACAATAATTAGGCTGTGAACAACACATGCACAACTTAACAAACACCTACAAAGAATTACCGCAGACCATACACCATACTGCAACAGACAAGAGGAGGAAACAGTAACAGGCCTATGAAAACAAATGTTACCACCAAACTCTCCATCACTAACACCCTTTATACTGACACAAAACAACTGAAGAAGACATGCACCTATCACCACATGACACAGGTAAGAAAGAATGAAAGCTCACACCTCCTGGGATTGGATAAGTAAGTTCAAATCACCCTCAGCGGAGAAAAAATTCAGACAGTTGATAACTTTACTTATTTAGGCAACAAAATGACACAAGATGTAGATACATCAAAAGAGATTTATACCAAAATTGAGTTGGCATCAGGTACGTTCAACCCCTTAACAAACATCTAGAAATAAAAAAAAACTTATTTAGAAAAAAAATTATATATACTAAACTACGAATGTTCAACTCCAAAGTGATCTCCATGTTGACATATGGTTGTGAAAGTTGGAAAATGACACAGGCACTGGAAAAGAAATTTAATTCATTTGAAAATAAATGTCTTAGAAAACTCTTAAATATTGATTGGGAAGAAATCAAGTCAAACAAGCAAGTAAGAGAAGACACCAAAACAGCAATATGTTTCTACAACAATAAGAAGCAAACAATGGACTTATATTGGACTTGTACTTAGAATGAATGAAAACAGACTGCCACTAAAAATATTAAAGTTGGTACCAGATGTAAAAAGAAAAAGAGGAAGATGAAGAAATACTTCACAGAACAACCATCAAAGAGGGTATGACTATGGGTCTCAACAATATACAAGAATTACACACAGTAACATCACTGGAACTGGAGAGCTCTGGTTTTTGCTCTATGCACCATGTTTGGTGAGGAGGGAACATAGATATTGTTTGTACTGTATATAGCAAATTTATGTTATCACATACATATTTTGTAAGTCCAGACCTAGTTATAACGGGATTCCACTGTAGTGTACTATGTCCATATTGGGGGCCACGTAGTGCAGTGGTTAGCACATTGGCTTTGCATATGAGTGGTCCTGGGTTGGGTTAATTCCCCAGTTTAGATGAAAATATTTTTTGGTCAGATCGCTACGGCTCCTGGGTCAACCCAGCATTAAATGGATACCGGATTGATCCAGGAAGTAAAGACTGTGAGGGAGAGGAGATGGCTACCACCATCATATATCAGAGACACTGAAATGTGAGATCACAAACATCTCACTTCCCTACATCATTACTACATGCTATAGGTTAACTTAACTTAACCATGTCCTATAGAATTGTGACCCTGTTACACCAGAAACAAGGTCAATTGATAGTAGTTTGGTACTTCTTAGAACATTTTCCAAAGTAAATTCATGCAGAAAACGGAATTTGAAATAGGTTTACTCAGATGACAACAACTTGCCTTGCAAATGGAGTCAACACATTTTTCATCTTCAACGACATTGCATCTCTATATATTATATTATAACATTTTTCCTGCACTCCTGAGCAGGAAATCATGCTGTATTGAATTTGTTAATTTAAAAAAAAAAGTATACCACAAGGTATGTTTACTTTATATTTTAATTAATTTGTTTCTCTGCCCACAGTGTGGACATCATGAGAAGCAAACTTGATGCTGAAGATCTTGGAATTATTACTCGTAGCAGTTTTATAGAAGAATTCTTTCCAGAACAGCAACAAGAAACACCACAATCTTTCACAATCTATCACTACAATGGTTTACCTCAATCATGTTCTGGTGGCAAGGTTAGAAATCTTTCTTCTTTCAGCCCAATAGTACATTTAGCAAAGACAGAGTCTTTATATAATTTTCTTGCAATATAATATTTTGAATGATGTTTCTTATCATCAGCTATTTTTAACACTGACTTCTCTTTATTGATAACACATTTTGAAAAAGTTTGAACATATATACAGATTAGAGTGTGAAAATGTTTGGTATGTAATTACTTCTGTTTTGTTATCTGGGAATTTTAAAATAATTCTTGGAATGTTAGAACAGGATAAATAAATGAGATTGTTAAAAAAGACACATTTCGGCAGATATATTATGCAGAAACAAACAAATTCATAAATTATTTTCAGGATAGAAACAATACAAACACAATCATAAATAATATCTACATTAATAGAGAGAATATGGTTAAATCATACTCTCAGAGAGATTATGAAGAGTGGTGTGCTTTTTCTCAGTTCCAGACAGTGAAGATGAAGCTTTTGTTTCCATGGATTTTTTTGTGTTAAATAGAGTATATTTTAAGAATTACATTTCAAAACCAAGATGGCTGCTAGACTCAATAAGTGATAAACAAATGAGTTTGGCAGTGTATTATCTCAGAGGTGGCTTTACCAGGACTGCCTTGAAGGTGCATTGAAAATGTAATGGTAGATTTCCTCCTAGCAACTATTCATATACTATATATATATATATATTTACCAAAAAAAGAGCAGATTTAATGATCAGATGTGGGCTGTAAGTAAAACAATTGCAATAGTAAATATAGTATGTAGGTAAATAAGTGTTACAAAAGCATACTACTATCCATGTGTCAACAAGAGACTTTATTTTGGCAGAGATTATGTTGATCAATTCTTTTTAGTCTGACTAGTCTGTTGCCAGGATCTAATATATACCATACAGAAAAAAGGAGTGGTCTATATTAACAGAAATTAAGAGTGATACTAACATCAAAAATTGATTAAATTCTACGATTAACTTTCTTCCTGAATTATTTTTGAATTTGGACAGAATTATCTTTCTTTGAATTTTAAACCATTAAATGTTAACTAGTTCAGAAATCAACTTTTAATTTTTCAATAAAAGTATTATATATATGTCAAACAAAAGTAAAATGATTATACAACAAGATACAATTGTTTTGTTGGTAGGACATGATGTAAGATGATTAGTTATGTATAGGAGAAAGATGAGTAAACAGACAACAAAATAATGACCAAATTACTCACCAAGAGATGTATTCATTGCCAAATTATGATAACAAACGCCACTAAATTGTGTTTAATATTATTATATACACATATCTACTGTCTCTAGAAGGTTATCTCATGCAGATGTTCTAAATTAATAGAAAATATCTCAGAAATTGACACGGTATATATAGAAAATTAATGAGGACAAATATTTTTTATAACAATTATCTATTAATATTTCACAACATTAACACAATAGAGCCTTATATATCATGCTTACAAAAACATTTATAAATTATCCCTATTTTATTCTGCAGAATCAGATGTTTCAGAAATGTACTGCTTATTAAACAATCTTTTAAGTTTTATATTACTAGTTGGACCACACCCACATATATTATATTTCAAAAAAGTTATAATTCATAACACATAATTAATTAGATTTTCCAAAATACACATCAGAACAATGAACTAGGGTATAGAGTTAGAGACAAGTCACTCTAGTCAATGTTGGAAGTGTTTGCAACATGAACAAACAAAACACATAGTAAATACATAATTTAAAAACTGGAACCAACATATCATTCTTCCATCTGAAGTGGCCATTTTGTAAGAATGATTGGATCACCTCTCTGGAGGAAATGAGTTCATAAATATCCAATAAATAAGCATAAATTTAATTAATTACAAATTAATTTGTACTTACTTTTTAGATTTTTATTAATAGTATTATTTAACTGATCCTGGTTAGTATCCAACAGATACACTACCAATCTCTTGAATGGATACCTACAGGCAAAAGAGCAAGGGGTAGACCAAAAGAAACACTCAGAAGAACAATACTTAGAGAAAATAAAACAACCAATATTCTTATAATATAATATGGAACTTATTCAAGAACTGCACAGAATAGCTTTGAACAGACAGAATTGGAGAGATCTGACCTCTGCCCTATGCGCTAACTTCAGCGCAAAAGGAAAATGAATGAATGCTAGTATCACTTTCTGTTACCAGAATGTGCTTCGTAACACTACTGCAAACTAGACAAGTGTGTTTTCTTGTCTTGTTTTCACCAGTCACCGAGTGGTCAGCTCTTGATGACTTCAATGTGGCAATATGAAACTGCTGTTATTTTCAGTTGTTCAGTGTTGCTACATAAATAGTTTTCAATGCTTGAGATTTTTTGTAGAAGGGTATTCCTTCTCGTATTCAGCTTGTGTTGCACTGTCTCGCCAGCATGTTGGCAGTGTCTGCAATTTGGGTTATTTTTGGGGTTGATTCTGTTTTTCTGGTGATTAATGAGGCAATGGCCTGTTCATATTCTAAATATATATGTTTGGTGTTTACATTCAAGGAAGTTAATGGCATTTCCTCTAGATGGTGTAGATAGATGGTAGTAAAGTTGTCTTCCTGTCTTTGATGTTGCCCATCAGCAACATGTTTCTACAACAATAAGAACTGGAAATTAAAAAACTAACTCAAAAGGAAAAGTGCTATATGTAGACATGTCCCAACCAAATTCACACAACAGCATACATAGACTATTCCACAAAGATCAAACCACAATATTTAAGCTGCGAACAACACATGCACAACTTAACAAACACCTACAAAGAATTACTGCAGACCATACACCATACTGCAACAGACAAGATATAAAACAAAGATCAAAACAATTATATGGCTTTATATGGCTTATTTTTTATGTTGCCCATGCATTTTAGCCACTACCTTTTACAATTATTTTTGATTTGTTTTACTTGTACCACATTTTACTGGTTTTTCAACTTGTGGCATCAAGGTCACCTAGTTTTTTTAACTTATCTGCCTCTTTCTTAAAGAGTATATCAACATGTTTGGGTATCCACTGCATGTTAATTTCAACCCTGTATAGTTTTTGAAGTTTATAACATATTTCAATAATTGTTTTAATAATATCTATGGAACTTATTCTCCAGTTTTGGATATCTATCATTGCAGCCTCTGAGTCTGAAAAGACGCAAATATTTGATTCTATTTCATTGTTTTCAAATAATGCATACATTTTGAGTATAGTCTTTTAGATAGTGTGTTCTCTAACATTGTCTTAAACACCTGTGTATCACATAGAGAGAATGTCAAAGCAGTACTATATGAGGGTTTTTAAACTGGACATAAATTAATGTTCATATTATTCAAACATTGTGTAATAACAAATCATATCTTATCTGACCAGGTATCATATATAGAAGGCAGAGCAGTTCTAGCAGAAGAAGTGGACACCCAATTTATTACAGATACATCACCAATCAAACTGTGCATTCAGACCAAATGGCCTTCCATAGAAATAGTATGGGCATTTGATGTACCTCCATCACTAAACTAATTTGACTTATCAAGTTCAGTTTGGTTGTCAGCGAAGCTTTTATTTGTTTAAAAATATTTTGGTACTCTGTTTCTGCTCATAAACAAATTATTAAAAGTCTTGATGTAGTTTGTAATTGCTCTGATAAATTCCCATAACATACATTATTTTTTAAAATCATTCTAATATCTGTCAAGATAACAAAATATGAAGCATATGTTTTTGATAAGATCAAAACAAGATCATTTACTTTATATGGCTTAGAGTTGCCAGCTGAAGATGTTCCTAAGTGTCATTGGTTCAGTGGGAAAAATTATAGAAGACTAGAATAACAAATCAATTATGTGGTTGCATTCCAGATTTAGATAAATATTTTGTTGCTTAGATTAAACACGAATGTTAAAAAAAGATCTGATCATATGTGGTTCTGTTTTTAGTTGTGCGCTCGTTTATTCATGATTCCCTATTTATTTTATTTTTTGGTGTTTGTTCTCAAAATTTCACCAGACTCTCTTGTATTAGGACAATAGTCCTACTAGATTTCCAGAAGTATGTAGTCCAGAGAATGGAAATGCGTTGTGTCACCTTCTTGCTTGCACCAATGGCCTGACACATCCATCTTTGATATGGTTTGCAATCAATTTTTATGATTCAAAGTCAAATTTACAGATAAATGGACATGGTACTGATCTGTAAACATGTCTTTCTGAATGCCATGTAAAACATGTTTACTTGTCATGTAACTGATGAGAGGAAACAAAATGAGCACCAGTTTCATGTCAGCTTCATTTACTTGTGTCAAATTGTTTGCTGATAAATGTTCAAATGAAAAGCTGCAAAGCAGTCTCCCTTACACAGCATGACAACATGATATCCTAGTCCATACTTCATCTGTTTGTCTAATTATCCAGCATATCCACTTTAAAGTTATGTAGAAATCCAGAATGAGAATCTGCAGAACACACAATTTGTATTCCCCAGGATTTGTTTTTCATATAGGCCTACTGTTTGAATGAGTCTGCATGTAAAACCTATCATAGCTTCATCAATGTTAGTATCCTGTTCATGCATCATTAATTCTCTGGACTTGGTTAGAATAAGATCAAATAGAGGACTAACCGTAAAAATGACTTCTAGTCCCTTCAGCATGAAGTCTAGTCTTTGTTTATTGGTGTTTGTCCAATATACATTTGCTATGTATACATCCATTTCTGGTACAGAGCGTGTCAAATCCTGCCACAGGCAATTGTTGATCTAAAAAAGTTGGATTCATGGCTAGATCCTGAATAGGATATGCTACCACTGTATACATGGAGTAAAGTAAGGAAAAGGTGTAAATGCAAGAGTCTCTTGTCTGCAGTGTTTTTTAAATCTGCCTGTTAGGCTGCTGCTATTTTATTTATGTACTTGCTGTATGCAAGTTAAGATTGTTAAATACTCATTTTAATTTATTACCATATGTAGAAAATTAACATTATTATATATAATTTAGTTTTGTTCATGAGCACAATATATTGTCCAAATACCAGAGTATCAGTGCTGCTGTACACCAACTATGGTGAAATTATATATCTTCGATCAGTCCAACTTCAATTAGTGATGTTGTATAGTTTGTCTTCTGCAGTCTGATCTGTATTAATACTTGATCCTCAGATTTGTTATCAAAGTCAGTTGTCTTATCCAATTTCAGGCAGCTGCAGTTAACTTGTGCACTTTAAAAAAAATGTCTTTTCTGTAGACAATGTAGCAGATTAGTAGTGACAATGTGTGTTTTTCACTTTGTTACCCGCATTGTTTTTTTTATTCATCATTGGAGTTGGTGGATGGTAGCAAATTATATTCAGAATTTTTTTGCTGTAGTGATTTTCTAGAACATCTAGTAGATGGCCATTGCTTTATGAATTACCTGTGGCAGGTGTTGAACCTGGTTAACTTGGCTGTCCAAGACACTATTTGTACCTTACTGCCACAGAGCTGAAACCATGACACAGATATGTATTCTGTATTTTAATAAGATCTTCAGTTACTTTATTTCTACATTGAGGATGTGATACTGACCACATGTCCCCTAATGTTGGTCACAGAAAATTTCAGAAGTAACACCATTTTTTTCTCAGACATCTCAATTATGTAACAAGGGACTTTGTTCAAAGTTTTAGTGATAGTGTGTTCAATAATTCTTATTTCTATATTTTATCTTATTGCAGTCATAACTCTCTTCTTCTTATGGGTCAAATAATTAGTAATAGTGTTTGTCTTATGAAAGTAGTCTCTGCACTAGTAATCTTTCCTTCCTTTTAGACTAGAGAGTGATGATAAAAATGTCATATATTTGAAAGAGAATGGAAATGCATTGTGTCACCTTCTTGCTTGCACCAATGGCCTGACACATCCATCTTCGATATGGTTTGCAATCAATTTTTATGATTCAAAGTCCAATTTACAGATAAATGGACTTTTATATTTGAGTCTCTGATACAGGTGAGATGTTATTATTGAGACAGTCATCATACATATTTTGAGCTCAAACCTTGCTTGTGACTACCGAGTGAAAAGTAGTTTTATTTAAAGGTTTATGTGGATACCTGTCAACATTCAGTAGAATCATTCTGTATTTTAGTCAAAAATATCTCTCTCAATTCTGTATTTTTACCCCAATTTATTTACAAAGATTGAGTTATGAGTGCAAGTTAGCATCACATACGCTGTACAAATCCATAGGTGTCCCATTTCCCATCCAAATAAATCCATCATAGTGTTGCGACTTATACTTCCAGTTCAGTGTTTATTTAGCAATATCTTGGTACAGAGGAATCCCGCTATATACAGTAATGACAATTATTAACACATTTTATGCCTCTTTCAATTATTGTTTCCCTTGTGCATTGTTTTTCTATGACATAAGCACTGACTGTCATCTAAGAGAATGGTATACAGTAGAATCCCTCTATAGTGCATTCTGTTATAACAAATTTCCCTGTATAACAACACTTGTCAAAATCCCCAATTATATTTATTCTATATTGTATGTACTGTATATAGCGAATTTCTGTTATTACATACATATTTTGTCAGTCCGGACCAAGTTGTTATAACGTGATTCCACTGTATCAATTTTCTATTACTCTCCTCCAAGTATCAGTTGTTTCTTGTGAAACTGATACACATATCCAGTCTCGCTGCCAATTACATGTACTTTCACAATAATTTCATGTTTCTCTTTCAACCAACTAAGACTTAATTTAACATCAGTATGGTCCAGGCTTTCAGTCATTTTTCAATAAGAATAGATCATGATTCCCCAACACTGAAGTTTTAACAAGCTAAGCGAGTATTGTGTGTTAGTTCAGGAGAATGGAATGCAAAGTCACCTGCCTATACACACATACGCCCCCCTCCCCCAATTTTCAGCACGTATAGCACACGATCATCAACATCATAGCAAGGTTTCATTTAAACACGCCTCATAAAACCTGTAGGCTAAATTAGAAATCATTCTAACTTGACACATTTGACTTTTCTCATGACTTTCATTGGCTATTGACAAAAAGTGACCAATTAAATTACAGGAAAAGATAAATGTCTCACTTTAAAAGGATGGGTCAGATAGAACAGCGAGACTATACTTGACACATGCTGTTGGGCACACCTGTAATAAAAAATTGGTAGTGTATCCTATTCAGTATGTAGCCATCAACCCAGCATTTTTTAACTGTAGTGGTTTATTTTTCAGTACACACGTACAGTACTGAATAGGTCTTTGTCCAAACGCACTGCCAGTAAACGTGTCTGTTTCTGGGTGAATGCCTCACCAGCACACAGTGATGGAGTCTAACGTCTACATATTCAAACATACATGCACCGGTCAAAAGTTCAGAGACTACCCTTTTCCCAAAAATAAATTGTAAATAGTTAGTGATACAGGAATATGTGTGTAAATGAATTTGTTATAAAATGTTTTTTTTAACTAAGACAAAGAGGGAAAATATTTGGGGATTTTAAAAAGTGTCAATGAAGAGGGAAATTCATTTTAACGGGATTCCACTGTATATCTATTTTATTTCTCTTTATGGCCATTCCAATCTTTAAATCTCCTTCAATCTTGAGAGTGACTACAATCCACACTTGAGAATCTTCAGAACAAAGGTCTCTCAGCATATTGATTATGTCAGATCAATCTGTTGATATACCTTTTAATTTTAGTACTTACGTATACGTAGAACAACAGGTTATATCAAGTTTGACTTGAACAAGACGGACTATCACTAAGGAGTTATGAGGTGTAGACACGAAAACATACAAATGACAATACACAAGACATTTTCAACGTTTCGAACTGTTAGGTCTTTCTCAAGAATATACAAAACAGTGAAAAACAATGAAAACAGTAAAAACAATGTTACCACCACAAGCACTAGACACCTCTGTGGTAGTAACATTGTTTTTACTGTTTATTTTGTATATTCTTGAACAAGACCTAATGGTTGAAAACATTGAAAATGTCTTGTGTATTGTCATTGTATGTTTTTGTGTTTACACCTCATAACCCCTTAGCGATAGTCTGTCTTGTTCAAGTCAAACTTTATATAACCTGTGTTCTACATAAGTACTATCTTTGTTACGTTTCATTTCATGCAGTATTACCTTTTAATTTTATAAAGATTAATTTACTAAAGATCAATATGGGTGTATTGAATTAAACAAAAATATTTATATTCCATACAAAATATATGTATGTTTTAGTTGACAGGATGACAGAATTGATCTTTGCAAGATTTATTAATGCAAAGTATCATTGAATGGCAAATTAGGTAACTCCCAAACAAATTTATTTATATACTTTCCTTCCTGATTTGAAGTTTTGCTTAGTTTTTAATATAATGCAAGATTACATGACAAAATGCAAACATTAAATTAGTTTGTGTAAATAATATGAATGAAAAGTGATCACAAGCTGCAAGAATGTTCTGGTTATTTTGTGTAAATATGGACACTTTCAATCAATCAAAACTCACTTTAAACATTGCGTGATGGATTCAGTATGATTCATTTGCTTATTCAATTCAGGGCTGTGGTCAGCATGTTTTGTATTTGTACAATAAGTGTATGTGCAGTGTGATGTTGTTTATTTTCTTGTAATCAAATGCTCAAAATAATTTTTTTCTCATGACCTAATACCCTTTTCAACAAAATAATAATTGAGTGTGTTTAAAACAATAGCGACAACTCATTACGATATTCACAAACATCAGAACTGACTGAGATATTTGACGAAGGTTCAAAGAAAAAAAATCTTAATTTAGAGAAGATAGGCCTAATTCTTCACCTTTTGAAAACCTAAGTGTGATGGAATTACACTAGAACTGGATCAGAAGAAAGTTGATATATATGGAATTATCTTTGGATGTGCTTTAGGACAGAAGAGGAACAACTACATTCCCTGTAGTGTTGGTCATAGAACATTACAGATCTAACACCATATTCATCATACACCTCAAGGATGTGATACAGAACTTTTTAAATAATTCTGTTAGTAGTGTTTTCACTAATCCTTATTTTTATATTCTGTGATTACCTTCATAACTCATCTCTTTACAGGGCAAATAATTTGTATTTGTAACTTGAATCATTAAATGTACATGTTTCTGAATTTGTACTGAACAAAGACAAATTATGTACCAGTACTTGCTCACCCAGTTGCTTTAATTCTACTGTCGGGAGTATGGGTGAGGGAAAGATAGCTTCAAATAATCCTGTTGGCCCTTTCTGACTTGGTTCCTTCCAATTATTAGCCCTTCAAGAACTGTCTAATATTGTCTTCCCATATGGCTTTGAGGGTTCCATGGTATCTGATACCCATCGCTTTCTTGGAACATGATTCATCCTGTTCTATAGAGACGATAACCATCTTAATTAGGACCATTCTGTTTGGGTATATAAAAGAAACT
The DNA here is from genome assembly GCA_034231615.1 of Meghimatium bilineatum. NCBI lineage: Eukaryota > Metazoa > Mollusca > Gastropoda > Stylommatophora > Philomycidae > Meghimatium > Meghimatium bilineatum. The sequence goes on from CM067299.1 coordinate 89,220,866, forward strand.
ATGACATGGTTCCTCCTGTAATACAAAGGTGACAAACATCTTAATTAGGACCATTCTACTTGGATATTTTGAAGAAAGGTAAAGCTTGAAGCAGGGTAAGGAAGTTTTTCTAATTAGAAACACACATAATAACACACAAATTGATGTTGCAACCAAAAGGCCTTTATCATGATTACATACACATATACATAAAAAAAATGACAAGCAAGAATGACACAACTGATGTTCACATGGCCTAAGCAAATGTGGAGATAACCAGAAGGATTTCAACTAGGTCAGAGGTGAAACTACACAAGCAAGAAATATATAAAACGCACCCAATACATGTGAAATGAGACAGAGAAATGATGGAACAACATTATATCATAAAAGCGGAGTGAACGAAGGAACTAAACAAGAGAATATGGGGACACTGATAGGTAATAATAACAGGTACGAGGCAGTAAAAAAAATGGAAAATCAATATTTACTCACTGAGAAAACTGAAATCGAACAGATAAGCTTGAAACCAGGTAATGGCGTTTTGCTAATCACCAGAAACAAATTTATGTTTCAACCAAAAGGCCTCACATATTAAAAAAACGACAAGCAAGAACAGCACAACTGATGTTCACATAGCCTACCAGAAGGACATTTCATGTCATTTGTCTGTTTCATATATATTGGGTGCATTTTATATATTTCCTGTTTGTGTAGTTTCAGCTCTCCATGCTAGGCCATGTGAACGTCATTTATATCATTCTTGCTTGTGGTTTTTTGAAATATGTGTGTATGTAATCTTGATAAAGACATTTTGGTCAAAACATACATTTGTGTGTGTTATTATGTGTGTTTCTCCTGGTTAACAAAACTTTATAACCCTGTTTGGAGATTTACCTTTTGGATTTAAGTTTTGTGCAGTGAGAGTCCCATTATGGAATCTTGTTATAACAATTTGGTCTGGACCAACAGAATATGCATGTATAATAGAAATTCGCTATATATAGTACAAACAATAAAGGATAAATATAATTGGGGTTTTTCAAAGATGTTGTTATAACAGAAGTGTTATAATGGGATTTCCCTGTACATATTATCTATTTTGAAGAAACTATGCATGGTATACTTTTTCTCTCCTGTTCTACAGGTGACAGAACCATTTTACTTGCATATATAGAAGAAACTATGCCTATCAAAGTACCCATTCCTCTCCTGTTATTGAGAGGGGAGAGAATCATCCTTATTAGGACCTTTATGCCTAAGTATGTAGAAGAAACTGTAGGAAATCATGTACATGTTTCACTGTTATGAGCATGACACAGTTGTCAAAAATAAAACAAATTTTGATCATATTTGAGTGTGAATCTATTTCTGTACCCTTGTTGCTTAAACAAATTACTGCATACAATAGTGACATTGAATATGAAACACACACATAATTACATGCTGATAATTATGTTATATTCCTTTATTGAAATTATTATAAAATGAAGAAAAATGCAGAAGTTTACAGTCAAATGTTTCCAAGTCGAAAGTGTATTCCACAAAGTTTAACATAGTGCATAAATAAATTAATGAAAATAGCATTGACTGCATTAATAAGACAAACTGGATAACAATAGATGCTAGTAAGAAATATAGGGCATTTCAGAAACTCTAGATATAGTCATACAAACTCTTTAAGTGTTGCATTAAGAGTCTTTTCTGTGGTTGCATTTATTTTTATAATATTTAAAAATCTCCTATGTGTTCAAATTGATAATTATTTAGATATCTTAGTGAATAAATATCAACAAATCTACTAGAGACCTCGTTACAAACACCTACTTTTCTTTGTCTCTCCCTCTAGGTTTGGAAAATAGTTGAAAAGACATATAATATTGACTTAATTATACTGTTTACCCTATATTTACTCTGCCCTCTCAACAAAGTGGCACGCTGTCTGCCTGCATTATTTTATTGTTATTTTCTATATTTTATATTGACAGTTTTCTAGTAACCTATTTACCTTATTTGCATTTACCTCTGCTGGTTTTAACAAGACTTCTGGTTTCTCCGTATTAATAGTAAGCCAAAAGCTGGTACAGGCTTTGGAGAATCTGTCTATAATAATTTGTAGATCAGCATCAGAGTTGACATTCAGGGCACAGTCATCAGCAACAGGAGATCCCTGATGATGTGTGATTTGGTTTCTGTTTGAAGTCGCTGAAGGTAGAACAATTTTCCATCAATGTCTACTTCCAAGTCCAGATCTCTGAAAGCATCATCCAACATAGCATAGAGCATGATGCTAAACAAGGTGTGGTTTGTCCATCACAAATGGTGATGATCATTTGTTACATCCACTTTTGATAATTCTGTTAGAATTATGTCCATAGAAATTGTTCCAGGCTAAACAAGGTAAGTGCTAATAAACATCCCTGTTTAACTTCATTTGAGACAGGAAAAGTTGCAGATAACTCTCCATCATCCTGCAAGCTAGCTCATATTCCATCATGCAATGGCTGCACCATTACTGCAAATTTCTGTGAGCAACCATATTTAGTTATAATCTTCTACAGACCCTCTATACTTACTGTGTCAAATGCTTTTATCTAATATGAATGCTGTGTACATGTCACAGTGTTGTTCTTGACATTTTTCTTTTTGTCTTTCAGCAAAGACCATATCGGTTGTTCCATGTTCTTTTTTGAAACCACATTGGCTTTCTGTGATAATCCTTCATTAAGATGAGATGTAAGATGGTTCAAAAATATTCTGGCAAATATCTTCCCTGCGATGGACAGTATAGAATACTGCTCTTAGGACATAACTCCATAGTTTTAATCAAAAGAAGGTTATTGACAACAAATTTAATAAGATGGTAAGAGAGTGCTGCGACTGGGCTACCAACAGAACAGAGGGAATGATCCAAGAACTCATACTCCAGCACTCAAAGCCACATGATACAATAATTTACACAGATGGCTCAGTAACACAGAAACAAACAAGTGTGGTTAGGGCTTTGTGGCCTACCAAAATGACAAGAAATTAACTGAGAAGTCAGCTGCTTACCTCACTAGATTGAGTATGAGAATGGAAATAGAGGCGGGACAGCAACTCTCACTTGGCTGGTGATGCAACCAAGACTCAGTGATTCTATTGGACTCTTAAAGTATGCTGCGCAAGATAGAAAAGTGTATGATCAGAATTGAATGGGTCATTCTGCTCAACAACGTGCAGAGCATTACAGCATGGGTCTACTGTCCAGGTCTTGCTGATGTGTTGGCTAGTAAAGCCTTGGTGAATGGCACTGAAATAAGAAGAGACAGGATTGACTTGATTAGAGCAGTTATGATCCTCAATAATGAAGCATCACTGCCTCAATCCTTGGTCAAGAATTGTCGAATGTTTCCCATATGACTGGATCCCTGGCTTATTGATTTTCATGCTTGTCGTATCTAACCCTGTTTTGTTCTAGAAAGGTGGTACAATCATTTTAAATGAACGTGACTAAAAATTATTTTCCTAATCTTTTTAGAATGCTTAGATCACTTTCAAGATGTTATTTGTAACTCAGCAAAGTAAGATTGGCAATTTATACCGCTCAAAAATTATGTTCATAAAATAAATGTGTATAAAAAAACACTATTATATATATATATATATCTCTGTGTGTGTGTAAATAGCCATAAAATAAATGTGTGTGCGAGGTGCTTTTTTAATTCTTCCTGGGAATATGCTGGGATACAGTGTATCCCCACTTTTTTTCTTTGGTTAATTCAACCAAAACAAAAATTCTTCTACCATGATACACTCGAATCTATTGTTTGTCATCATCATCATCAAGTGCCGCCTCCGCCACGAAGGTTGGCTGCAGTCCTATTGTGTGTCAGTTTGTGCAAAATGATTAAGGGCATTGACTCATGGTATAGGCTTAACCTGCTAAAATATAATGTTCTAGATTTATAGTGGATCTCGCCCACTTAAACCTTGGTAGTTTTCTTTCCCCATTTATAAATACCCCTGTATATGATTTTGACAAATATACTGGACAATTAAGCAGTGTCTCTGTCATTCATACCGCCCAACTAGCTAGTTGGAATAAACCCTTCTAAAGTGACACATTTGACTGTCCCCACAATTTTCATTGGTCACTTTGTGTCCGTAGGCAAAGAAAATCACAGTAAATGTCACATGCACCACTTTAGAAGGATGAATCCCAAATTTTTTAAGTCTTGCATTGTTGGTGGGGATGAAAAAAGGAACACCACACCGACAAAAGCAATAAGTGTAATGATCATATTCTGGCCACTACCCATAAAATAATTGTACCCAGTATCTAGTTTCGGCCATACACCAAAGTCTTTTTCAAAAATAATTCTTTGTATAAATCTCAAACATTATTTATTTTTGTTGAGCCAACTTTTCCATTGCTTTCATTAGCTCGCAAATCAAAATATACACCAGTGATCATGTGCTAAGATATGTGACATTGTGAGGTCTATTTTTTAGGGCTTACTTTCTTCAGAGCATGGATTCTTGACTTCCTTGAATGTTAAAATAGAAAGCATGTTTATTGTGGAGCTAGTTGTGCTGAGACTTGGATTAAACCTTATAGAATCTAGACTATATAATTCAGAACTTTATGTCCACACAGTTGAGCTGTTGAGAAAAGATTTCTATGGAACATTGAACTATTTACTCTTCATTTTACTGTGAATACAGTGAAGGCAGACCTAGAGGTCGACCACGAAAACAATGGATCACTGAAATAAAAGAGACGACAGGCTACAATATACTCAGCACACAAGAGGGCCATCTCCAGAAAACTCTTCTACCTCTGATGCTGAAAGAAAACAACGGGTTTAGATAGATATAACTTTTTTTAAAGATTGGACTAAAATATAAACATTTTCAAGATAGATTGAACTTGCATTTTCAACATGAGCCCTGAAGGCTCTATATTATATTAGGGCGTAAAAGTTTTAAAAACTGTTTTTGAAGTAATGGATTGTGTCTATGTACTAAGTGTGTCTGTGTTGTGGAGGGGGTGTTAACCACTAACATTATGAACTAGTAAACACTGTATAATCCCCTTTTTCCGTAGAAAAAAAATCATGGTGTATGTATATATATATATATATATATAAACTGAATTAAAAAAATGGTCATTGTTATAAGGAAATCACACCCGTGTGTTGCTGGGGCCCGAAAGGGAAGCAAAGAATAGCAACACTACCTTCCACGCATGTCGTAAAAAGCGACTACGGAGGTATGGGATGGAGGTCAGTGACCCAAAGCCATGCTGAAGTTGGATGTGTCAGGCAGAAAGGCGCAGATATCGCAGCAATGCTGTAAACCATGAGACAACACATTCCGTTCTCCGGACTACATCCTGCTAATATGCAGGAGTTTGAGAACGAATGCAGAAGAAGAAAATCATCTATGTGTTGTCTAAACTTGAAAAGGAAGCAAATAGCAACTCTGTACCATGTATGTCATAAGAGGCAACAAAGGAGTTTTTTGGTGGTGGGGGTTGACTGTCCCTTCCCATAGCTCAAAGTGACTAATTACTATGCTTAAAGTCAGGTCAAAAGGTGTGTAGATATTGCAGCAACATTGTAAACCATGACACAACTTATTCTGTTCACTAGTGGTCTGCTAATGAGGAGTTTCAGAGCGAATGCAGAAGACACAAGGAATGTAATTTTACAAAACACAACAGACTAAATTGATAATTTAACTTAATGATTACTTGGTTGAGTAATCTAGAATTGGTTTCTTATGTGTGCATTCTCAAACTTCCACAAATTAACAAGTGTAATCACAAATGCATTGTATTGTGGTTTACATCTGTGCTGTGATATCTGTACTGTTCTTCAGCGTTAATTCTCAAACTCCTGCTGGATCTCTCTTGGTGTAGGACCATTGCCCTACTAGATTTCCAGCAGGATGTAATCCAGAGAATGGAAATGAATTGTGTTGCTGTTTAATCTGCAATAATGGCCTAACACATCCATCTTCAGTGGATTTGTACAGCTAAGTCCAATATGTACAGTTAAGTCCAATATATGATTTCAGCACAGCACTTGGTCATCTTCCACAGCACTCTGTAACCAACCCTCCTTAGTTGCCTCTTATGATATGTATGGTAGGTCACAGTATTACCAGTGTGGCAACTGGGGCCTGGACTTCTAGTTCAGGGTGCAAAGAATAAGGCCACTGTTTTCTTTTCAGGCATGTCGAGGAGGTGACTAAGGAAAGTTTGATAGGCTAACAACCTGCCACCTGTAAAAAAATATTATTGTCACTGCATGTCTTGCCCAAATTTCTTACTTTTTCTTCAGTCAAATGAACATTGCACATTCGTCCTGTTGTATATTATTTATCTTAGGTTCTAACATTTTTTGGGTTAAAGGGCGTGAGTCCATGGATTTCTGGATCAGCATCCAGTTGTTACTTCAGTTGGTCTGTACATATAGATTTGTTTTCCAGAGTTTGAGCGAAACCACTTTCTTTTCTAAGTATAGTAGAACAATGTATGCTTAAAGTGGTCCTGAAAGAATATGTGTGCACAGATGGTTTGTCACTGAAGAGATATGAAATTCAGAGCATCACCCTCATTTTTAATATCTGTGCTGGTCTCAGAGATAATGAGTCTGCAGACAATTTGGTGAACATAATAAGCATTGTCAGAGCAATGAATCTGCCAGACATGTACATCATACTATGAGCATAAAAAGTTTGACCAGTCAACATGGTGCTCACATAGTAAATCACATGGTATACTCAAAAATGAGATACGAGCACCTACTGGTTTGTTCCATATGCAATAATGATCCATTGAGTCTGTAACTAACTTGTTTATCAAACTAGACATTGGCCATTAATTTAGTGTTGCATTAATTTGCATACATTTTAATTTTTTAAAGTCAGGAAGAACAGAGTTGCATCATGTGATAGTGATGTGAATGGTTTTCTCTTAAATTCATATCAGAAGTTTAACATTTATTTTAAATACGGTAGTTATGTATTTTATTCGTGTTTTTACAACATGAGTAATAGTAATAGATTGTCTGTGCCCAAGAAGGGAGCTAAGAATAGTGACACTATCTCCTGCCAGGCATAAAGTAGAAGGCAACTAAAGAGGTTTTGAGGTGGAGTTGACTGCTCCATACCACATAGGGTTAAAATGACCCAAAAAAAGGCGCATATATTGCAGCTGGGCTTTAAACCATGACAAAACACACTCTGTTCTCCTCCTGTTGATCTGGAGGAGTTTGTGAGAACAAATGCAGAATACACAATTCTGTACACACGAATGGTTTCTGGTTAGTGAAGCCAATCAGACATTGATGATAAGCCTCACAAAATAACAGAAAAGTTTAGATTTGCAGACAGAATTTCAAATCCCTGTCTCCATACAGTATAACACAAATTATTTCCAACAGTCATCACTTCATAAAATATGTTGCAGGTTGGAGTAGATTTAATGTTGGGTGAACAGCAACAAATCAACTGGACACAGTTTACTCAAGTTGTAAAAGACTTGATCATAACATAATCTAGTGTCAAGGATCCTTAACTTTGAACTAGATGGCACCATCACACTACAAAATATTTGTAACTTTGAGATAATGGATTTAACACATATTGGTTTCTCGAATGCAATGACAAGCAACAATGCATGTTACTATATTTTTAGTTCCATACAACTGGTTTAACTTGAAGATTCTGTGGAGCATAAGTTCTAGCTATTCTGCAACAAAACTGAATATCTTATCTGAAATGTCTTTTCAATAAAGAACATCTTTCAAGTTGATCTGAGCAGCATGTACAATTCATTAATGGAGCGATTAACTGAATAGTATAGATACTACACTATTTATAACATGGTGCAAAAGGTTCTGTTTTAACTTGTAGGATTCAGGGTTGGCAGATAACCAATATCCTAAAAGTACCTTCACGTGGTGCACCCTGGAAACAGAAAGACAGCTGCTCTTTCTGGCTAACACTTTTAAGGTCGTGTCCATGAATGTGGAGGTTGTAGATGGAATGGCAATTGTCTGCAAAGAGACAAGCAATATCTCGAAGACCTCTACGCCAACACACCCAGCAGCACTGTCATTAGTAACGTAAGACATCTATGCATTCTGCCTCGGTCAGCCAAGAATGCAGAAACATTGGAGGGTTGGCCAATGTCGATGTCCTCATATGGTGATCCTATGAGTACACATTAATTCTGAAAACGGCAACACCCGCTAGAGGGCAGAGTTGTGTATATGAATCGATATAGTGGTAACAAATCATCCATCATGGGACAGACTTGCAGAAGTGCTATTCATGCTCAAGAATACACAAAAACCCACATGTCCTACCATAATTGACTCCATTAAAGTAGGAGTCATAACTCAGGTATTGGATACATCTACTTGAACATGCACTCCTGGGTATAAAAGAAAGCTTTGAATACAGCTCCCCATTGCACACAGGACACGCATTGAAGAAATGGGAAGCACATTGTTCAAATTTCTGACCGAAGCAGTGGTGAAACTCGGACTCTGGATGCTATAGGCTAAATAGACGCAGAGCGGAAAGCACATCCTTGTCATTGAGGACACTGCAAACGTAGCCCAACTTGACTGTCGTCATTGCCCAATATGGCTTGTACAGAGAGAATTGGGTTCAGTAGTCAAGGGTCCACAGCGAAGCTCCTCATCCGAGATAGATGCAATCTATCAACTTCTGTGGGTAATATGCGCAATGGCAAAAAGTAAAACAATGCTGGCTGTGCCTGGCGATGGATTGAAAGGCCATCACAAGCAGATGAGGCCTGTGCATATGAAAAGCACAGATCAGATCCCTGACATGTTTGGCAAAGCAGCATCTCATCTAGGAAGGTGTATCAACCCTCAGTCTAATTTGACTGTTGCATTGCCCAACACGGCTACGGCTCAAACAGAAGAAATTAGGTCTGGGACATGAAGGGTGGTAATGAAATGATCTTTCTACACGAGGAATAGCTCACTGAATGTGAAGCGCCTCATCAGAGAAAAGATGCATGTTAGGTAACCCATGCAAACTATCATCTTGTCTCATGATATATACCCCTTTAAGTAGAGGGCTCCTAAAATAGACACCGCATTAAGCTGAAGTCTCCTGGGTATGAAAGAAAGCTCACAAAAAGACCACAAAACTGCACATAGGAAGTAAGAGCTAATTGCTCACAATTCCTGGGGATCTCAAACAAACTATTTATAACAACCACAGTTAGTATAAAGGACAGTGTAACAGAAAAATACTTCACTACTCAGATCAGATGCTGTAGTCTGCCAAAGACGGATATGTCGGGTCATTGGCACAAATAAAACAGCAACACAATGCATTTCATTTCTCTGGACAACATTCTGTTGGAAATATAGTAAGATTACGGTCCTGCTTCAAAAGAGATCCAGCAGGAGTTTGAGAATGAATGCTGAAGAATATGTATTTTTGTATATTAGTGTTTTTTACTAATATAATATTAGTATTTTTGTCACTTGACATGATGGTCATCATCATCAGGTGTTATGTCGACAGGCCTAGGTGATTTCCAAAATTCTCTATTTCTAGTATTTTATATCAGGATCGATTTTGTCTCTGCCATGCCATGAGGTTAAATAGCCAATATTTTCTCACAAGTTCATCTTTGATCTCTCTTACCTTTAATCTTGCCTGTTTTAACTTACGTTCTCCATACCTTCCTGTCTCGTAACACATACAAAAAATTAAGATTCTTTCTGATATTATTTGGTAATCAATCTTGAACTTGATTCTTTCAGTAACTCCTCAGTGTTTCTAGTTGTCCATGGTATTATCAGCATTCTTCTGTGGAACCACATCTTTCACCCACCCACAATACACATCATAAATGAGGAGACCTCGTGCCTTTGTCAAAAAACTATCAGCTGTCAAGATAAGTACTGCTAGCTCACAGCTAAAGGGATTATCATCACATGTTATAAAAATTGACCAGAATTTTCTGACTAGCATCTGCAGGTATTAGAGCACCCTCATTACGAGAACACAAATAGAGTACAAAACTAAAAATAGAATAGAGAATGCATGAAACAAATACACAACTTCAGAAAAGGTAGAATCACATGTAATATAATCTGCAAAATGCTCATAACATATTGCACGTATAAGAGAACGTAATAAATAAATCATGATAATCACTATATTCCATCATTAAACATAAGAGTGTGTGTGTGTGTGTTCCTCATGCAGCAATACTCATCACAGTTTCTATTTTAGGCACAATTTTCTCTTCTACACTATTTCTTTCCAGTTTGTTTTCTTTGGACACCATATTTTCCATTTATCTGTCGGTTCCATTACAGAACATATTTAGTCTTATTTTGTTACATATGTTGAAATGTCATGGGCAGTTTAAGTTCTTGATCAAGAATGTAGTGGGTGTTATATAACACTCCTGTGTTATATTTCTTTAATGTTGTACATGATCTCAGACGATATATTATACTGTACTTTTAGTTTATATTGGTAAATTATCTTCTCAGTTTGTGTGAGATTTTAGTAAGATGTTCTTATGCTTCACTTCTTCCTATCATCGTCATATTTTCATTGGTGCTCTTTGACAAACTAATTATCCATCTCTTTGGGTCAAAAGGCATGAGCCCATGGACCACTGGATCAGCAACGAACCATCCATCTCTTAATGAATAAGAGATATTTCACTTACATCTTTGTCTGCTTTTTTGTTCGACATCTGTACAACTTTTCCTTCTAAGAAGATCTTTAACAATATGTTTTATGTGCCCAAAATATTTTATTGTCTTGTTTGCCTAAATAACTTCCAAAAGTCCACAGACATATTTTCTTCACTTGTTCTCATGACAGTTATTTTCTCTCCCCCTCCTATAAATTTGACCTATTTGAAATCCATATTCCTTCCCTCACAGATGTGGAAGGCCATCATCACTCTGCTCTTTTTATGAAATAAAAAAAGTCTTTGAGAAAGAATAATTTTGGTTTGTAATATAGTTGCTTGTTTAAAAATTCATGGAAGAGGCAAAAGTCAGATCTACTGAAACAGTCTTCTGCTGAACATAACAGTTGCAAAAATGACTGATTCTGGATGCTACTGAAATAATCTTTCCAGTAACATGACAGTTATAAATATTACTGATTCTTGAGAACCAATTCTCTGTTTGAATAATGATTACTAAAATATACAGACCAATAAAATATTTCGTTATAAAAATATACAACTTTCATTTGCACAATGTCAATTGTAGTACATGGAAAAAATGAAAACAAGTGTATAGAAAATGTGGTTATGTAGTTATAGCAATTTCCTACAATCATGTACAATTTTAGGTGGAATCCAGGATGAGCTCAGGAATTCTGCAAATGTATTCTAACTTTCTTACTTTTCTCATGTCTTTATTAAACCTCCTGTTTTTAACAATTCTCTCAAGTTGTTTCTCTGGAGTATTCTTTCTCTGCATTTACCAAACGTGCCCATATTACATCCTTCTGTGCTATGTCATATCCATCCCAGCAGCATTTTGTAATCTCTCCTGCTCTCTCTATAGTGTAAAAATCAAACTCCAATTATTCATAAAATGACAATCGGTATAGAACAGTTTTAAAAGGCACAGTAAGAAGCAATATTTCAACCGAAAAAGTACAACAGAAAGATCGAATGGCATTTGAACACTGACAAATAAATTCTAAATATCTTTAACAGCATATGATCAGAAGAATAGATAAAACTGTCCTATGCAAGACAAACTCTTTGAGGATCTTAACAACTAAAAGATGACCACTGCTTTCTATGAACATATGAAAGTTTATCAAGTGGCTGGAACAGACCAAAGACAATTCTATTAAAGAGTCCATGGCTTATTGGTTCAAGATCAATAATTTCTCATGCTTGTTTTGATTAAAGTGATATTCTTTTAATGAATATGCAATTATGATGATATCTTAATGGAACCTTCTTTTATCCAATTTGTTCAAATGATGCCTAAAAGCATTCTTTAGAAAATGTGCTTCACCATGAATAGTAACTTGCTGATTGAAGTAAATATAAACACTCTAGGCACCCACATCTTTTAGCAGATAAATGGTACTATGTGATAGTTTTCATAGCCACTGTATATCGTCCTCATTCTACCACTCTGTCGTCTTCCTCTACCAACTCCCTGAGCAAATTCAAACTCTTGCAATCTCTTAACACTTTACTGACCAGCAATCCAGAGAGTACATATCTCCAATTACCAAGGGTGTCTGTAAATTATTTAGACATTGACAAGCACTGTCTTTATACATTTTCTATAAAATAAAATTCATGACATAGAGTTTTCAAATTGTCTATGTGTGATAATGAATTTTTGCAAGCCCCAGAGTTATTTCAAGAGTGAAATCATGTTTATTATAAATGCTTGGCATGGATTTTAATTACTTTCAATATATCGCACAAGCTTACCTGCAAGAAGTTCTGATTTATTAAGTATGCACCATGTCAAGAGACTATTTTTTTGATGTAGCCATTTTCGAATGATACATGGTACTATTTCGAATAAGCTAGTCAAGTAATATTTTAATTTGTATTACTATATTACTAAAGTATCATAATGCTTTCAATGATCGTCAAAATTTGTCACCAAGAGCATATAACAGAAGTTCGGCTGTTGCCAACTTTGACCAATAAAGTGTTAATAATAGTCTCATTCGCAGCAATGCCCTCAAAGATACATACAGAGAGAATTTAAAATGTACCAGTTGTCCATTGTCATGACAATGACTTTTTTTTTCAGTTTGCTTTATGCCTTTCAGCATCAGGGGTAGAAGAGTTCTCTGGAGATGGCTTTTTTGTGTGCTTCCTATATGTTTGTTTTCGTGGACTCTTTTATTTCTGTAATCCACCTTATGCTTTTTGAGGGGCACTGTCTGATGGTAGTCAAAGCATGTGACAATGACTGTTAACTGAAAATCTCTCATTTTTCTCTGAATTTCAGCATGAACTGAGTAAAATATCCACATAAATCATTGCAGGTAAGAACCCCATTATTACATAGCAATCCATTATAAAGTTTGCAAAACATGGATTGAGATTCTAACACAATAATAACACTGACTTAGGTTACGCATAATAATGCATATTAGTGTCACCATAACAGGCATCTTTGATAAAGATCTGTCACTCAAAAAGTCCAGTCTTTTACTATATCTCAGTATATTATCATGTATTTATATAAATAACAGCAAATTAGTGGAACAAAGATGCAATGTTGGCTGGGGGGGCACTTCCAGAGTCAACGAGGATCAAAATCATGAAAATTGTTTAGCAATAATGAAGTGACAATTAATGTGTGTGTATATATATACTGATTTAAAAAAAACAACAGTTAATGAGTTATGAGATACTATAAAACTAAATTAAATCTACACTAGCAGTGAAGAACATTAAAAAAATATAGTTTTATTTTTTATTGAAGTATCTCAAGATATTTTCAGGGAGTCTTCTTAGAATTAAATTCTATTAGAATTTAATTCAACTGTTCATCTACCCATGCAAAGCTATATTTTCTTGATAAAAAAAACTTTTGTTACTACATGTTTTCCTGTGAAGGAGTGCAGAAAGGCTTTCTATGGGCTGTGGAAATAAAGGCCGCTTTGCAATAGCAGACACCACGACACGTACAGGAAGGATTTTGATTGTACCTCCGAAAGAAAAATCCTGTCCCAATCATGGATTGAACCCAGGACCTCAGGGGTCTGAGAACGGCATTCTAACCACACTGCCATGTTCTCTACTTTATAAAATTAACTGGCTGAAAATGGAGAAATTGATCCAAAAGGTGCAAATATTGCCCTACTGTAAGTTAGTCAGAAGATTATCCTCACTGCACATCAAAACACTTTTCCATAAGTGATCGGATCTCCCCACAATATATCTCAGAGTGTAGTGACTGACCACACATACTCTGTATTGGTTTACCAGTCTCCTCTGGTTACATACATAATGTTCTCATTTAACCACACCCCTCTTTACATGATATTCTTATAGTCTTCTAAGAGTTGCAGATTTCCAAGCATTTGCTACATTAGTCATTCCTCCATAAGAGCGTTCAGAAAATCAGCTTGGTCCATTGTTTGCCTGTCCCCATGATCTGTGCACCAGCAAGCTTGTCTGCATGTTCATTTCCTCAGATACCAGTATGTCAATGCACAAATATGAGGTTGATTCTTGTTAGATTGTACAGCTTCACCAACTCCAACCACTGTCTATGTGCTCAGCCAATTCGAATCTCTCTTAGCATGTTCATTGCGTTGCTGAGAAATCATAATGAGTGTAGGTTTGAGACTCAAACCACACCATTGGTCTGCTCATCACCATGATTTTCAGTCATGGTACTTATGGTCGTAGCAAATGCATTGCTGTTTCCACACACAATTCTCTTTCCAATCTGTGTCGTGAATGCTTATGAGCTGCACACATTCCAAGCAACTGAATTATCTGTATAAATGACTAATCTCCATCCAATGAATTTTCAACAATCAAACTGCTTCCACTACCAAAGGGGTTCTGTAGTTGACATGCTCTATCACGATTGATGTGCACTGAAAAGGCATTATGTAGTTCAGATGGCATTTTCCTCTGTCTGACCCATCTAAGATTTTCCTCTTTCAAGCCTGCTTTCATATATTCGGCTAGAGCAAAGGTTCTCAACTTGTAGGTTGTGACCTCTTTGGGGGTTGAACAATCGGAAAACACATATTATGAAGTAGCAATGAAAATAATTTTATGGTTGGGGATCACTACAACATGAGATACTGTATTAAAAAGTCGTGGCATTAGGAAGGTTGAGAACCACTGTGCTAGAGGATGATTTAAGTCTGAACTAATTGCAAGGAAAGTAGGTGTTCGTCAAATCCTTATTCTATTTTCTATGGTTGGAAAATAGAGATCGTGTCCAGGAATATGGAGGCTGCAGAATGAGAATTGATTGCAAAAAACACAAGGAATTATCTCCGACACCTCTACACCCAGCTCATGTATTGGAGGGGTAGCAATTGCAACAGTCAGGCATGGGTCGATGTCAAGACGAATAATGAGTACAATGAGAGAGCAGTGCTACACGTAAATGAAAAGGGAAAACATTTAAAAGAAATCAAAGCTAGTGTGGTTCAGCTTGAGAACAAGATTCTAGTCCCGGTCAAGTCTAACTACTGTTGATGCTTTCCTATACTAGAATCATGGTTGCAGTAAGAGTATTGTATTGTTCAGCTCAAGAACAAGCTTATAGGTCATTGTGCTCCTCAAAAATGCGTAGAGACCCCAGACTTGGATGAGGGGTTCACAATGTCGGTGGATGACACCTTGACTAAGAGGGCGAACGAACCCTGGCCCAATTCTACTGTTGATGTCTTCTTATACAGAACTCATGTTCATGGAGAGAAATGGTTCAGTACCCAATAGGCACAATATGTTTAAAGACGAGTTCACTGGCAGTGGAACACCTCATGAGAGATAGACATAGTCAACAAATCTAAATCCGACTACAAACTCAACGGGAATTTCCACCCAAGGACATGTTTTGGCCTGAAAATTCAAAGGGTCAGTGGGTGATAAACAATCATGGTGTAGAGTTGACACACATTTTGACATCTGATGACAGATAGGAAGGCTGTCACTGCCTAACAAAATCCCACCACCTGAATTAAAGGCATGACAAAAACGGAAATGCTGGGCTCCGGATGTCCAGGCCAAAGATATGCTGGAACAACTTGGGTGTAAATAACACAGCTTTGCTGTGGAACTAGCAGCCCAATGTGCTTCATGCATCCTGGTGGAAATCACATGGTGGTTGTTATCAGAGAGCGAACAGAAGATAGAAGTGATTTTAGGGATACTTGTGAAATGTGTTTGAGTCCTGGTGCAGATTTGGCATCTGTCAAAATCACTATCCTGGCTTCGTGACGCTCACCAATAGAAGACATGAGCAAAATTAAAACAAGCCATCATACATGACAATTTTTGACTATTTCCATACTTTTTTTATTGGACAATATTTATATAATCACCTGCCAATGCTAATGAACAAAATGTATGAAAATAATTGAAAACATGACATATGAAGGCATTTTCTGATTCTGCTAGTAGTTCTTCTATTGTGAGACTCACGTTGGTTTCCTCTTGATGGGTTAATCCTAGCAGCAAAAAAGTTGCTTCTTTGATTGCTTCATATTTTGCATTGAAATCAGTGCAAGATTTAGTACAACATGTATTAATCCATACTTTTCTGGAAAGGGGTTTACTTTAGGTCATTGATGAAGAACAGGAATAGAATTGGAGTTAAGCTGCCCCTTCACATGGAAACCCATGAATTATTTGAACCATGTTACTTCTTTTGCCCTATAGCTTATTCCTTTCTTCCTGAGAGGTACTCTTCATTTCTATTAAATAATAAGATTTCTAAAGCATTCCCTTTATTAAATTATGAAATAAAAACTCAATACAAAATAACAGCACAAGTGATTCATTTACAACTATCAACAGGAAAATGGGGTATTGAAAAAAAGTGATTATTTTACACAAGCTGGCCATGCACTTAAGGAATACAAAAACTTGTTAGAAGACTAAGAAAATTTAGCAGCGAATGTTACTTCATATTTAACTGTAATAAGTAGCACAAAATCAGTGCAAATAAATGAGAAATTATACGGGGGAAATTTAGATAAATAAAATAAATCATACAAAATTGTTGAGCAAAAACAAAAGTATCTGGTCAAATGAATGAAAACACTCAACGTCTTTGAATTATAAAAAATAATTGCATGTCTGTATATGAGAAATGTCTTCTCTTCATATTAAACTGCTATTCATTTGTTGTTTTACATAGGTATAATTCATTTAAAAAACATTCAAATCAGTTTTATTTGCAGCACTGCTTGTTGCTGGTATTTATTCTCCATTCTTTGATATTGCCCATAGACTGTTTGTCATAATTTCATAACATATCAAATACATTCATGGCCACAATTGTTTTATTCGCTGCTGTATAATGATGGACTTTTGCATCTTTACAGATGATCAGGACCAGTGTAAAGTTTCAAATGAACTATGAGGCCCTCAAATGAATTGCAGAGACACATAGTCCCTATGAGAGATACATGATTGCTTGACCGAGCAGGTCTATGGAAAAAGTGCTGTGCCAATGTGCACTAACCTCCTCTCTGCTCACGGCTTGATTAGTTCCAAAAGGGAAAGGCAAATGTATAATAACAATAATAACTGCTGTATAATAACAAACTGACAAAAATTGTTTAAAGAAAACCATACATGGGACAATAAAACTCAAATTCCAATTGTATAACGTATATGCATATATGTTATATGACCTACAAAAAAAGCAAACTGGTTGGAGAGGTTATGATTTTTGTAAAAAGAAATTATGAATGACAGCCAGATTTATTTCAAGCTGAGGCTAACTTTCATAAAAACTTGTAATGTCACACCAGCACAATATTTCTGAATCTTCTGCAACGACACCAATGTGTTGTTCTCAAGCTTGCCAGTGTCACTTGGCCTGGACCATTAGTCTGTCTTTGCACTGTTCACAAAACGTCGAACAGCTTCATCATTAGCAAAATCTTCAGCCAAGTTACCAGCTGAAAGAAATGTGAAAGAAAGACAAAGTTTACACCAAACCTAGTTCATGAAATGTCTTAATAAAAAACATAATTATTTATATATCTAAAATTTCCTTGTACTGATTAATTTACATATAAATAATGCATAGATACAAGTTATGGCAGTAGTCAATACAACGTCACAGTTTTGTCAACTTGGCATACATAACATCTATAAATATTGAATGAGTGGGAGACCACATTAAAACTATTGCTATATTTTAACCATTTTTATATATTTATAAAAAAGTCATACACTTACATCTATAAAAAGTCATACATAAAACTAGCTCAGCCATAGCTTCCAAATATGGATTCTGCAAAGCTTTCTGGAGCTATACTTTGTAACATGATATACATCATGTCCTGTATCTTACATCATTGCTTTTCTTGTATTCTACCAAATATTTAATAACTGTAAAATTCAGAGAATTGTTAAAACTACATTTTAGGTGAGACTATAATATAAATAAAAATTGTATACCAAACATGTCAATTTGGTCTGTTTTATGTGGTTGTTAAAATATTACTTCACATGTGTATATTTCACTGTTTAAAAAATCATAATTGTTTTCAATCTCTACATTTTGTTATATGATGTTGATAGAGGAAAAATGCCTATATTTGTTCCACTATCATTATCAACATTGAGTTGAATTTCCGGCGAAACAACAAAATAACGTGACTAAGTATCATGCTTTAGAGTTTAATAACATGACATATATAAAGATGAAAACATTTCTCAAAGCAGGAGAGTGAAAATGGCAGGAATCAAAGACTTGTTGAAATACCAAATTTCATTCAAGGATTGCCATGTTGGCTTTTGATGTATACACTTGTGGTGAAAAAATCCATATATTAAATTTAGGTTTATGTATGATCTTTTTCCTGCTTGGATCTTCACTTATGCTGCATCCAACTATTTCTCTGTTGCACAGAGGAGATGGTGATTTTGGGATCTGCAAAAACGACATGCACAGACTCTTGAGGTGGCATTCGAAGAACATCGTTAGGTTCTCATTTCTGTGAATTTTGTGTGCGTGGTGTTAAATTCCGTGTAGACACTTTCTGATTTATGTGCACGGTAGAGCAGATTAGAAGAAACACTGACATCCCCCCTCCCCTAACTATGGTTGGTTGGTTGGCTGCTGATCCAGCGGTCCATGGGCTGATGCCCTTTGATCTAATGCCATTAGATGGCATTATATTGCTGGGAAGTCTGTGGATTTTTGGCCCACCCCGGGACAGAGCCAGAGAATAACTATCACACCTCCAGGAAGGTAGGTTTCAACCTATGCACTGCGCCTAGCCACTGTAGCCAAGATAGGGTTCACTGTGCTCATTCCCCGCCACCAATTGACTACTGGTTATGCCGAACTTCTCTATAGCTCCAGGCATGCAACCAAATGTTCAAGTCAAAAGATTGTCACGTCCTGAGTCACTGTGCCTCTATGATGGGCCTCAGCTATAGGAAAAACAGTGTTGTCAGTTTCCTCCTCCTCAGTGCTGCACAGTACATCTCAGGTTCCCTCCCAACCACAGAGGGTGCATACATATATATTCAGGCAAACATGAAAAACATTTCAACAACAAAACAAAATCATAACTGTATAGATGACATGCCATGAAGCTTCTATAAGAAGATAACCTCAATATAACGGCATGTCATCCACTAAGGTTCTCTGTTGCATGGATGGTATGTCTAGTGGGCCATTGGTGAGACCCACAGACGCAACCACATGCGTTCCCCTAACTATCATTACGGATTCTATGAGCAACTGCACATATCACTATTAACATGTTTCTATAGAAATACAGGTTACACTGCAATAAGTTGATTGGATCACCATCACCAAATTCTGAAAACTGATTCACCATGAGCCACAGTTTATATTACACATGATGAATATTCAAGCATGAATAATTGCCAACTGTTATGTGTAACAAATAAACTCTAATCAAAAGATAATACATCAATATTATATTACACAAATGGAGTGCAAATATTATTTTGGTTCTCAAACTGGTGACACATGGAATGTTAAAGGAAGTATATGAATAATTAATCAATAAGAGGAATGATTGCTGGATAGAAAAATAAATCATAAATCAGACAGCAGCAAATTGTAAATTAAGTTATTATATCATAAGTGAATGCATTCTTTTATTTGCACCATTTGTATAAATCATTATCATTTGTATAAATCATTATCTTCTCTACTTTATACAGGTAATTCATTGTAAATGAAGTTATTATATCAGAACTGAATGCATTCTTTTATTTGCACCATTTGTATAAATTACTTCTCTACTTTACACAGGTAATTGTCCGCTTAACTGTCCATGCTTCACTTCCGTAAAGAAGGATTGGCTCAATATAACATCCTAGCACTCGAACTTGTATATGAATTGATATTACTCCATTGAATATAATGTTTCTCATTTTCTTAAATGTTGATTTGGCCTGTGTTATTCTGATGTAGATCTCATTGGAGCACTGGCCATCTGATGTTAAAATGGTGCCAATATACTTGATTTCAGCCACTTGATTTAATTTTGCATCATTAATACAGTGGAATCCCTTTAACTTGGTCTGGACCAACACAATATGTATGTAATAACAGTGATTCATTATATATCGTACAAACAATATAAAATAAATATAATTGGGGATTTTGAAACGTGTTGTAAAATATGCTATAAAAGTATGCGCTATGGAGGGTTCCAATGTATTAATACTGCATTTTGGCAGTGTGTATTTCTTTGAAACAACTATTACTTCTGTTTTCTTCTTGTTTAGACTCAGGCCCTGCTTTTCACTTTCTTGTACTACCATGTCTAACAGGGCTTGGAGTTTTTAGTTAGCTCCCTTCAATCATAACTGTATAGTCATCATATGTCAAATTATTCAGATTTTAATTTCCAACTGCTACTCCTGGCATGCTTGCTATGTTACACATAATATCCTCTGTATACAGGGAGAAAAGATCTGGTGACATTACACATCCTTGTCTGATGCCCATCTCTATCTTTTGGAATTCTCCTACATTTCTGTTAACCATCACTGCAGCTATTTGTTTACAATACATATTTCTTACTATCTTTCCCATCAACAATGAGTTTTTCTAACATTTAAAAAATAATTTCTGAATGCTTCTCCTTGTCAAATGCTTTACTGTAATCCATGAAGCACAAGTACAGGTCATTTTATACTTCTATTGCCCTCTCCATCCATATTTGTATTATATATAGGGAATTTCTTGTGCCTTTTCTTCCACAAATCCACATTGTTCTTCTGCAATTTTTTCTCTCCTCTTATTCGTCTCATTATTATAAGAAGTAGGATCTTTATCATCTGGCTCATAAGGCTGATTGTTCGGTGGTCTTCCCATTCTACTGCACCAGGTTTCTTATGTAAGGCTATAAATATTGATTGCAATAAATCAGACGGAATATCACCACTGTTATAGATGTCATTTTGCATTTTGGTTTTTATTTCGATGATGTACCCCCCTCCCCCTGCATAGATTATTGTATTACTATATAATAACCTAAATGCCAGAGAATATCATCAAAAAGGAGAGAGCGAAAGCAGCACAAAGTAATAACAGTATGGCTAACAATTCAGCAAAATCCTATCCTATTATATACAGCTTGGTTCAGATTGGCAAAATTTGCTACATATAGTACACAAGATAATACATACAGTACAGAATAAATGTAATTGGAGATTTTGAAAGGTGTTGTTAAATAGGGAAATTTATTATAAAAGGATGCACTATTGAGGGATTCCACCTTACTATTACCTTTATATTTGACTTTACAATGGAATCTATAGTCTACCACTCTTTAACATATATACCAAGAGTTTTGAGGTATACGAGTGCCAATTATTAATTCTGGTATATATCAAAGTATAAAAATAAGGCAATAAACTTGAGTGTATAAAGAGATATTATCCAAACTTAGCAGGTATATTAGAAAACAATATTATAAATATTAAAAGTTAGTAGAAATGCCAACATGTTTACTTGCCAACAGTATATATAATCAGATAATGTGTCATCTTTTATACTTACCATCTGCCTTTGCATGAATAATAAACTACTTCAAACTAGGAGTTTGGTTTTTATTACTTTATATTAGATTCTGCTTTAGTACTTGTGTCTCCCTACCTATTTTAGGATCAATTAATTTAAATATTATATCAATAATTAATTTAAATATTCATTTTTTAGGATTATGGTTAGTTATGTTTTATATAACTAATCCTAACCCGAAATAGATTGTTATTTAAATTAATAAATGATTAACATAAACTGATAAACATAACCAAGCCAAGGGAAATAATAAAATAGTTCCAAACCAGAACCTTATTATTATGTTAATTATATCTCTAATAAGGGATAAGTATAACCTGTTGTTATCCATAAAAGTCAAGGTCATGATTTTATAGGTAAACTATTTTTAATTATTTGACTGCATTTAGGAAATGTATAATTGTCAGTACCATAGGCTATAATAATTTTATTGTTTATAAATTTCACCAAATATTTGTAATTTAATGTAATACAATTAAATAAAATGTATTAGGCGTAATATAATAATGTATTAAAATATACAGGTAGCTATAATGTACTTCTTAATCTTTGGTCAGAGTGGATAAAGCATACTTATTAATTAGAGCAGATTTTCTGTATTTATACATAATCTACTTATTGAATAGTGGAATCCTGTTATAACAACTTGGTCCCGACCAATAAAATATGTATGTAATAACAAATTTGCTATATACAGTACAAACAATAAAGAACAAATCACGTTTTTCACTTCACTTCACTGTTCTAGTGGGATTTGGCACTATCAGACTTCACAGATCAGGAAAGTGATTTTACTTTTATTTTGTGACTGACTTGTAAATCCTACTTCTTATACCTGTTTCCCTGCCGAAGATGGATGTGTCAGGCCATTGGCGCAAATAAAACGGTGACACAACGCATTTCCATTCTCTGGACTATATCCTGCTGGAAATCTAGTAGCATCATAGTCCTGCTACAAGGGAGATCCAGCGGGAGTTTGAGAATGAACGCTGAAGAAGAAGAAATACCTGTTTCTACATTTACATTAAATGCTTACATATCTCAACATGTAGGTTATATTTATGTTGTACTCTAGTGTATTTCCATCTATTTCTCCTATGGTAACATAAATGTCTACATACTTTCCTCCAATATATTGGTAGTTCTTTGTCTATTCTAATTCCAGTTTTTGTGTTTGAAAAAGGTCTGGTGGTTGACAGATAAAATTTGTGAATTCATTCTATTTCTAAAACTGATATTTAACCATTTTTGTCTTCATTTACAAATTTGCATTTTTTCGAAATGGACAGTTTTATTGCAGTATTCCTTTCATTTTCACTGAATACACGTCTAAACCTTGAGGATTTATGCAGGAATATTTAAAGTGCTTACAGGTATAGAGGATTACCTTTATTGTACACATGTCCAAGTCAGCTTATTGTAAGTAAATCTGAGATATGTTGGTTGTTTGTGTCCTCCCAGAGGCTCTCCAGATTTTTGTTTTTTTGAAAGTGTTGTGCTGTACTTATTTGTCTTAATGCTGACATAAATTTGCTCATAAATTTAAGACATCCATAGTTCTTTATATGCTTGGTGATCACTGTTGCATGTTCTTCCATGCACAGATTCTCAGCATACACCACCACTTTCATTCCATATGGTAGTTCAGCAACCAAATCATTGATGTAGACTAAAATATAGTGGGGGCCAGAACCCTTCCTGCAGATAATGCAGCAGGACTTTCTTGTTCATGTGACCATCCAGTTGTAAATGTACTTTCTTGTTATGTAGGTATGATTTCATCCATTTGTACTTGCTACTATTCACCGTACAATTTTTCAAATTCTTCAACAGCCTTTCTTTCCAAATCTTGTCAAAAGCTTATATCTATCCATGTTGCTATACCAATTTCTCATATTGGAAGAAATCCATAATTTCTTGGGTAAGGTAAAAATTTAATCATCATCCACATACCTCTTATTCTACTTTTCATTCACAGTTTAACATGTTTAAACAGCATATATGGTTTTCTTGATAAGTGCTGCTGTATTTGAAAGCTTCTCCATGCTCTCATACAGCTTTCTGAGGATATCTTGTCTCTGTGTGCCAGTGTTCCTCCTCTAACTGGTTTAGTGTGATGCAGTCTTGCAGGTTATGTTCCACGGTCTGTGCTGCCTGCACACATGGACACAGGTGATGGGATAAATCTTAGTCTATTTAAGTGGCTGTTTAGGTCTGTTGTGTCCTGTCCTGATGTGGAAAATGATAACCTGCTCAGCTCTGTCAAGATAGTGATAGTTGTCTTTTCGGCTATCGACTTTAATAGCATTGATGAGGGTCCTCTTTCCCTGGTAGGTGATTAAAAAAACTTTTTGTTCCTGTGTTGCTCCATTTTTTGCTAGCCATATCTGCCTTTTTATTTCCTGGTATGCCACAGTGGAATGGTATCTGATGGTAACAGACTATTAAAAAGAGGGAGGATAACTGGATAAATCAACATCATAACTTGATAATCTGACTCTGAGGTGGAGTTGTACTCAGATAGTCTCCGACAACCAAGGTACCAAGTTCAAACCCAACACAGGTGACTATGCATCTGGACCATTCAGAAACCAATGGCAACCCACTAAACATATTTATATTGCTTATAAAATCACAATAGCCAATCAATTCTAGGTTGATCACAATGCCCTGAAAATGGTATGCTATCAACAACATGACTTGAAAAGAATTCAACAGAACTGATAAAAAAAACATTATTTGGAACTCTAAGGAAACATAATAACCATAGCTGATCAGTATCTCACATGAAGAATATCAAATGTGACATTTGAAATAAATTACACAAGATAACAGTCAGAAGAGATACATATTAACTACACATACTTGTAGAGTGGAGTGCACATGCAAATAAAGGTGAAACTGCACAGCCTGATCACTGTGTACACATGTGCAGACTACATGCACCTGTCACATTGGATATTTGACATCTTAGCAATAACTAGCTACAGTAGGTGCCTGGGGGTCACAGTAGTTTGATTAGTCATAAAGTTTTTTGTGAACACTTTGCATTTTATTTACAGTATCAAAAACTATAACTATGAAATAGTGGAACTACATAAAGTATGTATAACTGTGAAAAAGCATACAGGACTAGACTGACTTTTGTGTACTCTCATTTTCTCATATGCACTCCATCCCTCTCAACAAAGTGCTTTCCTAGCGTTTCACCAATAGAACACAATTCCATAGCTTCAAACTTCTTGCATAAAACCCATCAGTTGTAAGAATTATTTTCATTTATCCTCATGTTTCCTGCTTTAATTTGCTCACATAAAACCCACTTTGTAAACATGAAGTCAGAGCAAGATTTGAACCCACAGCTTTCTGCACAAAGTGAATGGCTTAACCACTATGCTACAACTGTCAAATAGATTAAACTATGTGATGTATGTATAATTGTAGAATAGTGGATGTTTTTACTATATACAAGTATTTTAAACATATAATGACAACTTCAGTACTTCTGCTGTAGGAATAAGAAAAAATCAAATAGAGAGAAACAGGATGGACAAAAGTATATATATGTATTGGAGGAATAACAAGCACATTTGGACCATTCATAAATCAATGGAAGCCTACTGAACATACCTATATTGCCTATAAAATCACTATAGCCAATAAATTATTATTATTATAGATAAATTACTATAATGAAGATGCTAGGTAAAGACTATATCTAATAAAGAAATATATTATTAAATTATTATTAGCCTATAATATAATTATTTATATTTATAATATTATCCAAGTATTACATGGATATACTGCCCTGGTCATGTGGGGGTGTCAGAGGCAATGAAAGAGCAGATTCATTGGTGGGCAATGTTGTGATAATGACACAGTTTTAATGAGAGATAGAGTCAACCATACAAAGAATGACAGATATGGAGATAAACCAAGGATGAGTGGAATGGAATGTCCCAAGTGTCATGATGCCAGTTTCTAATCAAGAAACATAACAGAATGTGAAAAGAAAATAGTTTGAAAAGGCGTAGAGGATTGACTTCATCATACCAAAGTTTCCCCATATGTACTCCATCCCTTTCAACAAAAAAGCACACCACCTGCAGAGAGCACCACTCATAATAAGTAATTCCATAGCTTGAAGTGATAATCACTAGGCATATGTGGAAAAATCCACTTTGTAAACAAGATATCGTGAGCAGGACTTGAACCCATGACCTCTTGAGCACAAAGCAAATGGCTTTAACCACTATGCCAGAAAGATACCCTAAAATATATTGTCCCCTTCCCCTTTTGCAAGAAAAGAAGCACAAATAAGATGAAAATTAACACATTATAACTGATAAATCCAGATATCATTACAGATTATAAGAAAATGAAATGATTAGAATACAGAAGAACATTCTGATGTTGGATTTGCCAGGCCAAAAGGTGCGGATATCATAGCCAAGCTATAAACCATGACACACTCTATTCTTTTGACTACATGTTGCAGTTACGCAGGATTTTGTGAACAAATATAGAATAATGATAATCTAGATGTTCTTCTTAACACATCTCTCACACACAAGAAATCTGAATATTGTGGGGGGCAATGTGAAAATAATAATGAGGTAACATACATTAGAAATTTTAAAAAACTACAACAAAGGAACAAGGAATTTTTCCATGGTAGAGTACAATATGGACCTTTATCAAGAAACAGCAACTAGAAATAAACATACAACATTGTCAATACAATTAGATGGTTTTACAGCTAATATACATCATGGACATAATACGTGATTGGTTATTGTGCTGAAAGGGAATGAGAGGAAGAAAGAATAATTATTTTTGAAGTGAGATGTTACCCCAAAAAAGGTTATAAAACACTGAACAGGACAAATAAAGGTTAGAACCATGATCTGTTTTTCCTTTCTCAGAACAGATTTATATAGCATATATGTTGGTTTAAACTGCCCAGACATGACTGATGTATGAAATTCAGTATTTGCATGTTTATGAAGTGGAGTTTTAACTCAAAAATATAAGCTCAATGTAGACAGAATGATTAATCTAAATACCCCGGTACACAAGATTACTATCAAATTATGATAAAACAATTATAATTGCAATTGTAGGCAGAAAATGACACAACAAACTCTGCACTCACATGTACACAAAATTCAATAAACACAAACCACAGACTGTAGAAAAACTGATTAAAAGACAAAATTATAGATACACATTTTAAGCAAACGAAAGAAGAAATGGTTCCTTTAAACAAAAACTTTGCAACATGCTGTGAAATTCAAAAAGTGTGTCAGACAGGTATAGTTAGACAAGGTCCTCAAACAAGTTCACTGGTTTTTGTATATGACTTGGAAACTGAAGTGCAGCCATTGCAATGAGACGTTCATAAATGTTGAGCCACATAAGCAATGGAGTGTGTTAAAGTTGTAAATTTCAAGGTATTATCAGATGAACATATGTCAGTTTTCCATTAAAAAAAAAACTTATTAATATTAAGTTCATAAACTTAACTTGTCATTTGTAGCATCATGGACAGCCAGAGAAACTAAAGAGGAAGTGTTGAAAGTGTCAAATGTGAGATGGGGATTACTTAATAATTGTAAGAAAGATACAATCTTTATTTTTTGGACACTTTATGAAGGGTCTGGAGAACATAGTTACAAATGGGTAAGATTGAAGGCAAAAGAGAGATAGTCTGACATTGTGGCATGGCAAAGATCCAACAACAATTCTGATAAAAGATACTGGAAATGAGTAGTGGAGATCTATGATCCCCTAACCAGTTTTGCGCAGCACCTGATGATAATTTGAAGCAGATTTATTAAAGATTGGTCATGATGTCATGTAATGGCTAAATGATAATGAACTCAAGGATTGGATAACTTCAAAAGAAATTAACTTAACTAGCTTGCTTTTTTAAAGTAGAAACTCTTCTACACCTTACAAAAGACTATATCTGAGGTCCTATTTATGGTACATATTATTTGGTATTTTTTCTGAATGATCTGTGATTATATTTAAAACTTCTATGGCAACAGTGGAGTTCGCAAACTCAGTATTACTTGTGGATGGTGGTCACCATTTGAAAAGGTTGAGAATTCCTGGTCTAGAGAAACAACTTTGAAAGAAAAACTAAACAGGCCTCTGAATATATTATAAAAGACTACAAAGTTTATACAAGAGACAAAATTTCAGATAGAGACAAATCTAAATATAACAAAAGAGGGAAAGAATAGCAACAAGTTAGTTAAGCATCAGATCATCATGTCACGCAGGACATATCCATAGGTGTTGTGTTCTACCTTCGAGTATCTTTGCAAATACACAATGACTCACTGTTTTCTGTTTAAAAAGTTAACAAGTTAAAATCAGGGAGAAAAGTTAATAAGGAAAAAGATGCAAATAATCAAAAGTGGAGGAAGGAATAGCGAGAATGAGAAATAAGGGAAGAGCATCAAATAAGTGGAGAAAAGTTAATAAGGGAAAAGATGCAAATAATCAAAAGTGGAGGAAGGAATAGTGAGAACGAGAAATAAGGGAAAAGATGCAAATAATCAAAAGTGGAGGAGGGAATGGCCAGAACGAGAAATAAGGGAAGAGCAGCAAATAAGTACATACCCGTTAATCTAAATATCTCATATAAATTTACAGATTTGTTGTTCAGGTCAATACTCTTGTGCATATAATTGATAATTACAAGATTATGTGATTCTATTATATACACAGAAAAAATAATTTAATATCACATTGGGAGTTGTTTTCTTAGTATGGAAGAAAGATAGGTCCAAAGAGTACTCCGCTAAAACAATAGACAGGTAAAACAAGTGAAATATCACACAACCTGAAATTTCTTCTTCAGCGTTCTTTTTCAAATTCCAACTGGATCTCTCTTGTAGCAGGTCAATGATTATACTAGATTTCTAGCAGAATGTAGTCTAGATAATGGAAATGCAATATGTCTACATTTTATTTGCACCAATTGCTAGACACATCTGTCTTCAGCGGGTCCTGGGGTTTGAACAGAGGTACCCACTTATATTCACAACAAATATACATGGATAAAGATGCAGACACATGAGCTGTAATCATCACTGACTCACAGAAACTGCTAGCATTAGAGACCAAAGCTACCAAGATCTTCAACAAGCCGCAACAGGACAGCTTGATCAAGTAGTAGAGAAGTAGGAGGGAAGGCAGATCTGTACTAAAAAATTTAGTAATTATGTCAGGTGTGTCTGAAAAGTACATATATCAAGCCAAGCTGTATATCATCACAACACACTGTGTTCTATTCCTGCTAGTGATTGTTGCCTTATTGCAGAAAGTATTCTGACCACATGACTATTTTTATTCGTTATAATTATTTACCATGACTGGCACAGAAGATCATGGATCGTCACAAACATCTTGTCTGTCACAAACACAGCATCAAATTATCAACAGTTCAAATGTTTAAACTTTTCAATACCATAAAGTTAGGCTGCTATTCTCCCTCATCTACAAATGTTTTTACAAATTGTCACATGTTCTAAACTACCTCTTCTTATGAATTTTTTCAAAGATTGATTATTTCTTTCTAATGTTGATCCCGAGAAGATGCAATCTGACCTCAGCACATCAACATTAGTTTTTGAGCAGGCCACAGAATTTTCAGCCTTTTTATTCAAATTCATATCTATGTAACCATAGATCTCTATGACCTCCATAGATTATGCTGCCTCAGTTTAATGGAAACAAAATAAAAAGTTACAGCAAAGACACACACAGACATAAATATTGCAGACACACTGTGTTCAAATATATTTTCATTAGTTTACAATGCAGCTGTTATTATAGATTCAAACTAATATATGGTTGAGTTGTTCCTGCACACTCAAAGCTACATCTCATAGACTACTTTATATATAGTCTATAATGGTTAATGATGCACATGAACTCACACAAAATATATGATGTAATAGACTTGTTCAAACATAAACTGTGGATCTATATATATATATATATATGCATTGTTTCTGCCTATTATAGTAATCTAAACGATTTGACAGATTGCAGTAAAATTTGGCAGTGACTCATTAGGTCATAAGATAGCCATGGTCAATATGAGAAATCCTAAAACTTCTGTGGTCTGGCAAAGCTGACCATTTAATGGTTAACTTTTTATCACTGACTGTTGCACAAAGTTCAAATAAACAAATGGTTAGATTAGACCTATAAATAATATTGTTGCATTTCAATCAATGTTTACTTTGTTTATTTAACAGATTATTCTTTGTTTGCCATTTACTAATGTCATGTATACATTTTTCTATGAAGCATCACAGAATATTGTTTTCATCTGCCTTTCTATCTGTTCTTAAAATGATATCTATCAAACTTCAAATTCTCCGGTAAATGTCGTCATGAGAGTTCGCAACAATTATAAAACTAAAATTTTACACTGTCTTATGAGTCTGTAGTATAATATGCGAGTGACTGAGGATATTCAATCTTAGAGATAACGGTTGATTTTAAATATTTTTGGGGGCTAATATATAAACAATGAAACATCATCTTTAAACAATGAAGTCATCGCTTTACAATAAGAAAAATATCGCATCTATTCTATTTTTATTTTAGTCTTGCCCCGGCAACGCCGGAAATTGCCTCTAGTGTATATATATATATACACATGATCACACATATACAAGATGATCAATGGAAAACCTATCTGATGTCTTATAGCAATCATCACTATTAACCAACATCAATATAATTTTTCCAATAACAAAATATTCCAACCAAAAGACTGTCATCAGGGTACAAGAAAATCTAAAGAATTAATTAGTAAACCAAAAGTAAAAGTATAAAAGATACAAAAAGGGGATTAAATTAATTGTATTTTGTAAAACTATTGGTATTAATTCAAAATAATTTATAAAACATAAAATCAAACACAATTATGTTACCTAACTATTGTGTTGTATTAATTAGTGAATCTTTCTTATAAATAATTGTACTAGTTATGGTTACATATTTGTTTCATTCCCCTTTAGTGCCACTATGCTAACATTTGTTATTCTGATAGCCATAAATATGATTATAAATATTGTTCATGTAATAAAGAATATGTAAATAATGAATCTGAACTCTCTAAATATGACTTATGCCGTAGAGGATTATTACTGATCTATTTTTAAACTAGGAAGCCCTGATAAAACCATTTAAAAACAACAAAGTAATAAAGTTTTACACATTGTAAGAAACAGACTGAATCAACACTTTAACCAAAAGATTTTTACCAAAGATCATGAGACATATGAGGGATAAAGAATTGAACTATTGATGCCCAAAACAAAACATCCACAAAAAATTGTGCCATAAGGGTGTTATGGTTCAAAAGAGTTCTTAAGGTTCTTATCGCACCTGTTGGCAATCAGAGGTAGACCTTGAAAAACTGCATGTCTGAGGATCAGAATGGAGGATGGAGAAATACCACTGCTAGCTACTGTGGACAGTAGAGCTATGGGGATGAAAAGTTCAGAAAAGTTTAACCCTGCCATAGGAGGGAGTACCATCAAAATCAGATGTGTTGGGCTATTAGTGTAAATAAAATGGCAACAACGCATTTCCATACAAAGGACTACATCATGGTGAAAATCTAAGAGTACCGTCCCATTACTCTGCTATAAAGAAAGATCCAGCAGGAGTTTGAGAATAATCACTTAAAATACTATGAATATTAGGGTGTCCTATTGACAGATGTGTTGTCAAACAAGCAAAGATGAGACCATTATATTTTTGGAGAATGAATGACTGTGATGGTCCATCATCTCAAAGCATCTGTCAAGTACATCCTCACATCTATGCAAGAACTGAAGGCTAAGCATAATGTTCTTTTTTTTTTTTTTTGGTTTCATTTTCATTCCTTTACAATTTTTGAATAATCAATTATCTTCTGATATAAACAATTTTCACTGTTTATATCAAATCATTTTATAATTCTTGTTCCCTGTGTGAACAATAATATTGTCCATTGGTTTGTCTATCATGCACGCTGTGTACCTTAGGTTTTTGGACAGAAATTGATTTAATTTTGTTTTTGTGAACTATATTAAATACCACTGATATTTAATCTATGTTAAACTACTCCCTAAGGAAGAAGCTTAGTGGCTAAGCAATTTGTTTTGTGTCCAGGAGGTCGCTGGTTCAAAATATACTGTGAAGTTTATTAGTGAAATTTTTCAGAAGTCAATGGAGAGTATTACTTGAACCTACAGAGTTATGTCTTATATATAGTACACTTGGCAGGTTTTGTTGAGAAGCACTGATTACATATGTGAAAACTTGAGTACATGAAGTCACTCCTCCGCAACTTTTATATCATCTGTTTTATACAAGAAAAAGACCTAAAATAATACCAAGGACAAAACAGAGGTAGACCTAGAAAAATTTGTGATCAGACAGTATTCATTCTTCTGTATTATTTCTCAAACTCTTATAGATTAGCAGGATGCAGTCAAGAAAACCGACCGCACTATATCATGGTTTACAGCTTGGCAGCGATTTCTGCATCTTTTGGCCTGACACATCCTACATCAGCATGACTTCTGGGTCACTTTGACATTCTATGGGATGAGACAAAAAACTCTATCCCCAAACCTCCTTAGTAACCTTTGCATGATACACATGGCAGGTAACAGTATTGTTATTCTTTGCTCCCATTTGGGACATGGCAACACACAAGTGGATATACAATTGAAGAACAATGACCATAGACAGAGATAGGCTAAGAGGAACTGTGTCTGCAATAATAAGTATGCATGACTTGCAATGTCAAGAAGTAAAACTATATCACTGTATTGTCTTCTCTTTCTTCTCTCCCCCCCCCCCCCCCCACCATGGATATAGAGCTTTGCTGCAGTTTCACTTGCTGCTAATGTTCTGATTCAAAGTATTCCCTTAATAAAAATCTGATGTCTGCTAACTTTATTTTTTTTATCCCCTCACATGAGTTTACTCTACCGGGTAGTTAAAGTTATTTCATTCTAAATATCTTTAAGATCTTGCAAAATTATTTGTAAACAATTTGAAATTTACAATAAAGACAAGTTAATCTGTGTTTGGGAAGAGGGAGGACTGCAACCATAACTGAAGCTGTATACAGCAAATTATAAATGCCATGTGAAGAAAAGAAAATAATACCTGAACCAAAATTGAATGCTTATGGAGCCACAGCTTTCAAGTGCTGAGAACTTACCATGAGATACTATGTCCTTTTGTTTTAATGCTGATAGGTTAAATACTATAGGAAAAGGATAACAGCAAATTGATGACATGCAGTAATGGATTCTATTTTGACATAGCAAGGCTTTACAATTATTCAGGTCTGGAGTCAAATCTACTTATACAGTGCTGACAATGATATGGTGTACCCCTTTGGTCATATTTATTGTAATTTTAAAGATACCCAGTACTTATCAGTCAGAATTTCTGTGTACTCATAGTATGAACACACAAACATGTTTAGCCACCTTCAGTTTAATAGAAGTGCCAGAATTGTAGTACCTACACAGTGCAATATGTAATGATCATACTTTCTGGTACAATACAGGGAGAAGTGCCTACATTCTTAGCGAAACAAATCATAAGCTTGAAACAAACTTATCTTACACTATTTAACAAAATATTGATAGACGGTTTTGCAGTTGCTAATTCTGCTGCCGGATCCATCAATCTGCGCACTATGCACTGAGAGCCCCCAACCCTCACCCGAATGACCCTAGGGTTGGGGGCTCTCATTGCGTAGCGTGCAGATCTATGTATCCGGCAGCAGGCCTAGTGACTTTTTAATCTCCAATTCAATTAACCACTTTATTTTTCAGTGACATCATGAAAGCTGAATAAAACTGTGCATTAAATTTAAAAAGTTGTAATGTAGGTATACTACAGGGAATAATAATAAAAATAATAATAAATAAAAGTAGGAAATAATACAGTCCCTGTATTGAACCTTAGGAATTATGTTTTAATTCACTTTATGAAGTCTGTTTTAGTTTATTTAGCTGAGTCTTTATTATAGATTTTATGTTTAGGAAGTCTAGTTTATTTAGCAGTCTTTCATTCTTTTAATTCATATCTTCATATATTCTATGTTATGAATATGTTTGTATGTTAATGTTTATTTTCAAACTTCCACTACACATCTCTCCTGCAGCAGGACAATGGTCATACTAGATTTCAATCAAGAGTCAAGAGAACAGGATGATTTGTGCTGCCGTTTTATTTGCAACAATGACCTGATACATCATTATTTGCAGTTACGGATGTAACATACAGAATTAACCTATTAACACCTTGTGTGTAACCTAGTAACAATCATTGTATATAAGTTACACATTTTTACTATACATTTTCAGAACCAATAAAAAACATATCTCTATAGTAAATGTATCGTAACAACAATTCATACCGTGATGACGAGCGTGTCTTTGAAGCACTTTTTCTGTCCACCAGCTTTTCGAATTCCTGCCTTGAGTGCTCCATAACATATTTGTTTTGGCAGACGTGAGTCCTCCATACGCACAAGATGGCCTGCCCAGTGTGCTTGTGCCATCATAAGTAATGTATAGATGCTTATTGAGGTTGATTTTTCCAAGACCTCGTAGTCTGGTACTTTGTCCCAAAAATGGACGTTTAATAATTTACGTAGGCAGGTAAGATGAAAATGATTTAATTTTCTTGCATGTCTAGCATACACTGTCCACGTTTCATAAGCGTATATTAGGGTTGGTATAACAGTGGCATGCTATACTTGAAGCTTGGTGGTTGTTCTTATACCTCTTCTATCCCATACATTGCTGCGTAATCTACCAAATACAGCACTAGCTGTTGCCAGGCTTTTGTTAATTTCCACATCGATGTTGACATTCCGAAAGAGAGTGCTTACAAGTAAGTAAAATTGTCGACTACCTGCAGTTTTTCCAGATTCATGATGATGGAAGTAGCAGTATGTTGGCTATTTGATGTTGCTTGGTGCATGACTTCTGTTTTTTTGGTGTTAATAATGTGACCAAAGTTGTTGCAGACCTGTGAAAAGCGGTCTATGATATTCTTCATGTTTACGACAAAGTCAGCATACAATGCACTGTCATCAGCATAAAGTAATTCCCTAATAGTGCTAGATTTAGTTTCCATGTTTGATTTAGATGATGTAAATTGAAAAGTCTACCATCTGTTCTGTAATTAATCATTATACCAGCTGTTTCATTACTATGGTAAACATAGTACTAAGTACTTTACTGCACTACAAAGAATTTTAAAAACATTGAATCATTAGACAGATAATGCAGAAGTTTGAAGCATATGTTTGAAATTAAAAGTGAAAGTTTGATACAAAATATTTTATTTCTAATTGTAACCTGACAACTATTCTAAATTTATGCATGATTGATTTTAAGTGGCACACATTGTTATAATTTAATAGTAATTCAAGCATATCGTTTGTAGGACATTTCTATTCAACTATTTTTGACTTTTTAGACACCACTAATAAATCCAATCGTGTTGTCAGTACAAAATGACTTTCGAACCATGAGCTAATTCGACTGAGTTGTGAGGCAGGCCCACTATTCACTCTACCACTGAGAGCCAGCGCATAATATAATTTAATTCAGAGACAAAGGATGAAAGTGTGTGATGAAACAGATGTCACAAAGGATATTAACATCATATACATCACTCAAGACATAATAATAAGTGATATCTTTGATTAAAACAATTTGTGAACATTACAGACCAGATCAATAGCATCCAGTTATCAGCATGTTGTTTATGAGTATATATCTCTAATCAATGTCAGATAAGTGAAATAATTACAATATGAAAACATCACAGATCCAATGTTATATTTATACTCATAGAATACCATGAAAGGTGTTACAAATATTATGTGACGGCTAATAAAAACCTGGCATATGCAAATAATAAATTATTCGTTAAAATGATTGCAAACATCATAAAGCCTTTGCTGAATTTTTTGAACAAAAGATACAGATATTTAGATTTTATAAAATGTGTGGGAAGTGTTTAAGTCTGCACAGCACAGTGGTTAGTGAGCTGAACTCAAACCACATGTACAGTACCAGTATATTTCTGTTTATAAGTAAAGAATTTAACAAATTTATTTCCAACAATGTATGGGGATCAGTGCAGAAACGAGTAGGGCCAACACAATTCTTTAAAAAATTTATGGTAGAAACACAAAAAATGAAAACACTGAATTAAAAAAAAAAAGTCAAATACCAGTAAAAAAGAAAAAAACTTATGGTACCAGTATGAACAGCCATTAAAATCATTCGCAGTCAGAATTCTACTGGAAAAATGATATCAGGCCTAGGCCTACCACGTGGAATTTCCCAGTTGTCAGAAGGAACTTCAATGTCACTTTCCACATTATATTTGGTAAGCAAATCACATAGGTACACTGTGCATATTTCCATAGTGACTATGGCTATATCACCAGTGTACATATGAATATCATCCATTGCAAAAAACGTCCACAAATTGTTTTAATTTCGTAACAGTCCCACGTGATATTCTCATGTATGAATAGGAAGTGTGAATTCTGAACTACGCAAAGGTCATGATTTAAATTAATCCTGGGCAGACTCAAAATAGTATATGGTTGCTAGCAAAACTAGTAAAAACAAGCTACTCTGGGAGAAATACGGAAACCCAGATGCAATATTGTTACTAAAAATATCTCATTCTGGAAAGTATGTTATTCCAAAATGGCGGCACTCATGAAAAAGTCTATAGATGTGAGATTATATTATATATGTAATGCAGTTTTAGGCCCAGTATTATAATAAGTCGGATTTACATTCATTATGACACAGAAAATTTCAAGGCTTGTTCGTGCGAGTTCAATTTTATATGGACTTTGGAAAGTTGTGCTGCCACTCGAAAGACAATTTTTTTACACCCTCGGATAAGAATAGTGAAACATTGAAACAAACCCATTTCTGTTTCTGGCTCTTTCTGCAATTTCTGTGTGAGCTTAGTATGGGTTCATAGACACAAATGATGTGGTAATGCCACTGTAATGGCCAACCTTCCTGACTGAATGAATTAGGATAGCTGGGAACAATGCTGAAATCTGGCTGTTATTGTATTAATAATACAATAAGGCATGACCTTCAACTGTATTTCTGTTGCAGAAGTTCATGGCTGGGATTGCCAGCTGGGACAATTGTGCTGTGCTATCTTTGATGTATTTTCCCCAGTTATTCCATTCATTGATTCATTCAGTGAATGTAAGTAGAGCAAATGAAAGAAATTAACTTTGGTCTTATGCTTGCTAAAGTTTGTGTTAATTTCCTTTTAGCATGTGTTTGCTTGTCCTTTCATTCTTATAATAATGGGATTCCACAGTATTATTACATCTATTATTATGTCTTTTGTACCTCTGCCTATAAACTGATTTTCGAATTTTGACACTTACTTGACATTAAAATCAATCTTCTGCTTTTAAATGGAAATATATGGTAGATTAAATCTGGACATGATTGACATCCCAGTCAACTAAATAAAAGCTGTATCGCATCTATTTGAGTTATGGAACAATTGGTATTAGCTACAAACATCTTGCTGGTATTTTATAGCATGATGAAAGAGACAAGTATTTCTGGAAGACTAAGATCAATATTGACTAACCAGTTCCTCATTTTAAAAAAAAATGTATTGAAGTGATATTAGTTTCAATTGACATTCAAGAAATACATTTTTGAGTGTTATAAGACTTGTTTAATTTTCTAAAAAGTAAGCATGATTTATTAA
Source organism: Meghimatium bilineatum (assembly GCA_034231615.1). Lineage (NCBI taxonomy): Eukaryota > Metazoa > Mollusca > Gastropoda > Stylommatophora > Philomycidae > Meghimatium > Meghimatium bilineatum. The sequence goes on from CM067299.1 coordinate 89,258,470, forward strand.
AATGTTTTTGACTTTAATTCTCAAAATCCCCATCGATTCTCTCTTGTAGCAGGACAATAGTCCTACTATATTTCCAGCAGGATCTAGAACATTAAATAAAGTTGTGTTACGGTTTTCTTTGTGCCAATGACCATATATACATCCAACTTTGACAATGGTATGTATGTTTTCAGTATTTTACCAATTTCACTGAGCATTTGATGTATGTAGCTATAGCAAGAGTATGCCAGACTTTGTCATGACTTATCAGCAGTGCTCACGGAGCAAGCTAACGTCTTTAGTCACTCATTATGTTCTGGGTCATACCTTATTGCCACTATCTGGGCCGCTATCAACTTGACCAAGAAGATTTATTATTTGGACTTACACATACAATATTAGCAAATCTTCTACTAAATTAAATTTCAATATGTATTGCAAAATATGAAACCAAAACTGTCATTAAGCGCAGGGAAACTACAAGCTAATTCAGTACAAGTAAACATTTCATAACATGTTTAAATACACACACATACACATAACACCCATTGTGTAGTGGAATGGATGATTTTTATATATAATATATATATACCTCAGCATATATTTTATAGAACAATTCCTTAGGTTTTCAGTTTCTTTGTCTTCTACATTTCACACTAGGGTTAACATATTTCCCTTGTTATTTTATTAATTTGATAGTAGGTATTTTATATTGACATTTTTTAGCTAAGTTGGCACATTTAGACTAACCACATCTGTTTTCTGCAATGTTTACATTAAATTTTCTTTGGGGATAGCCAGTCCAACAATCCTCTAGTATAAACTAGCAACTTTTTTTTGCTCCCTATTTAGAATTTATTGACACATGGACAGATTCTTTAGTTGATTTCTAAATGGAATATTTTGGTTATGAAGCAGTTTTCCCCTCAGCATATTCCTAAAAATTGCATGCAAGTCAAATCTCACTTTGCTAAAGAAAACAGATCAAGTAATATTTAAAGGAGGGATATGCATAATGCCTGACAATGCAGAGATCACCATGCATGCTTTTTTTTACAGTAATAATTTGAAAGAATAAACCAAATAAGGAAAAGAGTAAAATAAAACAGTGAGCAATATTTAAAAACAACATTTTTTTAGTGTGTGCTCCATTTATCAAGTTTTCTGTCATTATGATAAATTATCTATAGAAATTAGCAAAAAATTATAACAGTGAAATATTTGGTAGAGACCAGCATTCTATTTTCTAGATATAAAATAGGCACTTCATTTTTTAATGTATTTTTGTATAGGTTAAAATGAATAATAACTAATTTAACAAACTTAACGTTTAGCATGCTGTGTTTACAAACTGGGCGGTGCATACCGCCGTAATTGTGTCATTTCTTGACACGGAAGGCGAAATCATCCGCCCGATTCGGTGAACCCAAAACCAAATGAAAATCAAGATCAGTAACTTTTAGACAGAATGTTTTGGCAACACCAAGAAGATAATTTATCTAGCTTCCTGTTTCTATTGTCAAAATGGTGAAAGACTGTAGTGTTTGATTATGGAATGGAAATCTGAGCAATCTTTAAGCATCTGCTTTGCTGCAAAGCAATATGACAGTGAATTGAGTTTATTATACTTTTCCATCATCGATTTATTCAGTGAAATCATTATTTATTCTGAATTTAATCTGGAATTATTGAAAGGTAAGTATTCCATTGTTTTTAACTAGAATAGACCATGAAGTTCCAGAAGATTCTCATTATGTAAAATATATAATATTCAACAGCTTCGATCGATTAAAAATATGGTAGGTCTAAATCGAGATAGGTCTAAATTTGACTTTTATCACTTTCTCACACGTCTCGTATCACACACATACAAACAAAACTTACACCAATATATGCAGAATGTAATTATTTATTTATATGTGCAAATATTATTTTAATACCTGTAACAGCAAAAAAGTTATCGCGATTTCAAAACAGCCACCAATGATTGCATAACATTTCCGAAAACCAATTCAACGGCAGTCAGCGGCAGAAGAGAAATTGTGCAATTGTAAACACAGCATGCCTAAGGTTAAATGTTATAAATACAGTTGTTATAATACTGAGACAGTAATGAATGGTTGGTTACTAGCTGCTAACCCAAGTTAGCTATAGCTCCTATTGCAGTCCATTTTCGTAAGTATTTATTGAATTTTGACTGCATTGAATTTCAAAATATGGTGTTACTATATATATAAGCAGTTATAGTAAGCCACTACAGCTACAAGTAGGTTATACACATACAAAACATACCTTCATTGACAACCTCTTTTGCCTCATTAATAGCAGTGTCAATGCGGTCTTGATGGCGCAGTATGAATGGTCTGATAAAGCGGGTATAAAGCATGTTAGATCCATTCCAAGAAACAGGCAAGAAGCACCAAGCAAGGAAAACACACTGTGAAAGAAGTACAAACATGATTATTTGGGTGTAAAGACATCTGTGGTCAAATTCCTTTCAAGCATCAGAAGATATCAGCAATGCACAAATACTGTAACATCAGTGAAATTCTAAGATGTACTTGTTTTTTCATATTCAATGCACAATGTTTTTTTAATTTGTTAATTTGAAAATTGATTCATTAAATTTTTTTTCCAGAAATCAGTTTTTATACTCCTAATCTATATTTAAACTGTCAAAGTTCTTTTAACATCTGCAGTGTGTAAATGCAAATTTCCAGTTTCTTATCCATCTTTGATATGATACCACTAGGCTATATGTAATTCTGGGTTGAATGTACAACAAACACGTAAATTTGGGAGAAGCAAAGGGCAGAACAAAATAACAATATAGGAAATAAAGACTTCAGAAAACGAAAACCATACATTTTATTAGTATTGCATTTTTCCTTCTCAAAAGTGTCTGTTAGAAATGCCCAGGACATGTGTCAACAGTGTGAATAATTTCTGTTATATATGTGGCTTTTCCATCACAAAGACGAAATATGTCTAAAGTGATAAGAAAGCGTACAACTTGTATTTTGGCTGCAGGATAGGAGATCAAGATGAGAGTTGGGCACCAAATTGTGGCTGACTGGCAAAAGGCAAGCTATGCCATTTGTAGTTCCGATGATGTGGAGAGAGCCCATTGATCATATCAACAATTGTTACATTTGCATGGTGTCTCCAACTGGGAAAGGAATATCAAACACGAAAAAATGGACTCTGCAATATCCAAGCATCCCCTCTGCATGACAATGCCTACCAGTTCCCAAAGTGCCAGAGGACATTTCTGAGCCATCAACATCAAAAGACCTAGAATTTGAACAAACTATATCTACAAAATCACACTTAATAATCCAAAGTGAACTGAATGATCTTGTAAGAGAACTGAATGTACCCAAGAACAAGGTGGAGCTTCTGGGTTCCAGATTACAACAATGGAATATTCTAGCAGAAGATATTACAATTTCTGTGTTTAGGAACTGCCAGAAGCCGCTTACTAAGTTCTTTTTAAAAAAGGGTGACCTGTCTGTGTGCCACAACATTTCTGATTTAATGGCAGCCCTCAACATCAATTACAACCTGGAAGAGTGGAGGCTTTTAATTGATTCATCCAAGACAAGTTTTAAAGCTGTTTGGTTGAATAATGGTAATGTTTTACTATCAATTCCAGTTGGTCATTCATTTCATATGAAAGAAAAGTATGAAAACACTAAGAAATTTTTTTAATGTATAAATTACGATCACCATCATTGGTCGCTATGTGAGGACCTAAAAGTCGTCCTTTTGAGCAATAATAGAAAATAATGAAAGAACAAACACAGAAAATGAAAGGGAAATTGAAAGCAAAAATAAAAACTAGCCATATAATATTACAAGTGCGTGAGCACTTTTTAACTCGCATGGTGTAAGCAACCCATGTCATCTTGCTTGAGCACCACTGTGCTCCACAAGCACAAAGTTGAGAATGCATGTGTTAGTGAGATTATGTAGTTAGCACTATGCTTTTACTTTCTCAGATTTGTTCTGGTATTTTTTCCTTAGACTGGGAAGACCTAAATGGCATTTATTGTTAAAGAAATTTCAATAAACTACAGTAGTGTCTAAAATAGGAACATAGGAGTATTAAGGTTATAAAAAATATACATTTACCAAAATATATCTCACCTTCAAAAACCAGTAGAATGGAATCCAGAATAGAAAGATGTCTGAGAAAAACTCCACAAGACTGAAAACACTGTAGACAACCCAGTAAGTCAACCACTGGGTATCATCATCCTTTTCACGGCTTTCTATTGCTTTTACTCTGCAGTATTAAGAAAATATCAATACATTAATAAAACCATCACAAACTGTTCTGCTAAATATTAATTAACTGTCAATAACAAAAGTAGAGAACAACATCTGAAATGCAGTCTAAACAAAATGGAAAAACAAAGATATTGTGTACTGTGGTGTTGCTGCATTCTTTTAGCTATGTTTCCTCACTACCAACATGTCAAGTCTCATTGAATCTCCTTCACTCAGTTTTTTTTGTAAGAAGTCATTAACATGCAGTCTAGTATGTTTTCAATATCATATATGGTTGGCTATCGCATCAAGAAGCTGATACAAATGAAAAACATATGGCTGAGCTGCTGCAAAACAACAAAACTAACATTCCTAAAAGTTTGCATATTCCCAGTGGCAATAGATGGGTGTGATTCCTGGACAATCACCAACAAAGTGAAAAATAAAATAGCAGCATCTGAAACAAAATGTTACAGAAAAATCCTCAGAATACCATGGACTAAAAAAGATCATCAATGTAGCCACCCAGAGAGAAATGAATGTAAAAGAAAACTGACTAAACAGCATGTTCTTTCCAGAAAACTACAATAATTTGGCCATGTCAAACACCATGACGGCGCAGAGAAAACCATAATGGTGGGGATGATGCCAGGGTGACAAACAAGAGGCAGACCAAGAAGAAGATGGACGCAAGTTATCAAAGACCACCTGTACATGACAATAACAGAAGCAGGAAGACTGGCCCAAGATAGACAGAAGTTTTGAAAGACTCATGATAGCTACATCCTGCTCAGGATATGCTACCTGATTATAACCTATGATGGATTTCACTGGGATTTTCCCCATTCAATATTATGATACTTCCAAGATAAGTGAATTCTTTCACCTGTTTAAGCTGTTGATCATGATTAGAATAGTGGTGTTTCTTTCTGTTTTGTAATTGTCATTACTGATACTGATGTCAGGATATTAATACTAAAATCAAGAGGAAACTATATTGCATTAGTAAATATACAGCAACCAAAAGGAAATGCAGATACAAAATTAAAAATATTCAACCAAAATGTTGAAACAGTTGTGTTGCTCAAAAACATAGAGTGCACAAAATAAGGGACAAAAGAAAACCACAAACAATGCTTACATTGAATGGAAAGTTTGAAATGTCATAATACAATCCACAAACTAAATAAATGGCAATGGAGATGAATAGGACGTACAAATAGGACTAACGAAACATTGTTAAGATGGGTATTATTCTGGAATTCTCAGGAAAAGAGAGGAGGACCAAATATCTGGAAGAAAGATACAGATACACACTGGTTGGATAGGACATGGAAAGAACTGGAAGCAATAGCTAATGATAGGACACAATGGAAGAGGTGTGTTCAGGGCATATGCTCTGTGGGAAGTGGAAGATGAGTAGATATATATAGACACAGTAAGTAATTACACAACTGAATCTGAAAAAATTGGTACTTCTTTAGAATGCCTCCAGGAAGCAACCTTAAAACATGAATGCAGTCTGATTTGTAAGCTGTAAAAATGATTACTGTTTTGTCTTTTTCAACCTATTCGAATCACAATTCCCATGAATTTGTTATAGTAAAAACACATGTTGCTCTTTATAATTTTTGATTATCAGCATCAATGCAAGTAGTTGTCCATAGTCATAACCTTCGATAACAGTTACCATGTTGTTCTGACAGGCCGACGTTGTGCTTGAACTAGGACGGGCACAACATGGGTGGGCAGAACAACAAAGAAACATGTCGCAAGGGCCAGAGTTATGCCCTGATGTCGAAGTCTGTTACGGCAGCATTAGACTCAAAACACCATCGAGTTGGATGGCTGCTTAACCGCTATTCTACAGAAATCTCCTTTTGACCTCAGGTAAAATACAGTAATAACACCTGTGTGCTATTAAGTTCATAATTACAAAATTGAAATATAAAGAGAATATAAATATATTAAAGGAACTGCTTCTTTCAAACTGAGATAGATATTGATAATATGTACAATGAAGAAGAGGAATTAATATGTGCTAAGAACATTATAATTGGAAATGGGTTGAATTCTAAATAACATTTTAACAAGAGTTTTTTTCTAAAAACTGTATAAAGAGACATAACGGTAGGGAATTATTAGTAATTAAAGGCATGATTGCTGGGATGAGGGGAAAGGGTCACTCAAGACAACAAAGAAAAAGAAACATCACAGTTTGAACAAGTCACTGGATGCAGCAAGTTTTAACTAGCCTAGATTACTGTATGACCTAGCATTCTAGTTCAGGGTGGAAAGAATAGGGCCAGAGTCTTCTTTCCAGGTATGTCACGCGACCAAGTAAAGTTAGGGATAGGCCGATAACCTGTCATCTGTGAAAGATTTGTCAGTGCATGTTTTATCTTTATTTCTTAACTTATGTCTCCTGTCACATGGTCACCGTGGATGAAAAGATGCAGGCCAGCAGACATTGCAACGTTGTCCATTTGTAGCAGACTCCTAGGTTGCTTGGAATGCTAGTTGTACCCACAGATGGGTTAACAGATCCAGCAGAAAACTGATGAACTAGTTGACCTTGAGGTGTATGCTGCACTCCTGGTAGGACGTTATGATAGAATACTGTTGCACTGGAAAGTCTCCATTCGGAGATTAAATATGTATCCATAAATCCCATTAACACTATCATGCATTTTAGATAACAAACATGTAAGCTCTGATGTCATAATGGTTACTCAACTGAGGAGGATCTGTGCTTTTATAAGAAAGGCGTCTGTGGGTCTCACCAAGGGCTCACTAGACAAACCAACCATGCAACAGAAAACCTTAGCAGATGACATGCTTTTATATTGAGGTTATCTTCTTATAGAAGCTTCATGGCATGTCATCTATACAATCCTGTAGTCATAACCTTCGATAACAGTTACGGGCAAGGTGTGGGCAAACTGAACAACAAAGAAACCTGTCGCAAGGGCCAGAGTTGCGCTCTGATATCGACATCTATTTCGGCGGCATTAGACTCGAAACGCCATCGAGTCGAATGGCTGCTGGAACAGAGGGCGGAGCACTTATGGGAATGCCCCATGTGCTGTGAGGCCAGTTTCTAATCAAGAGGAATTTTATCAGAAAGGCTATGGGCTGTCAAGAGCTACCTGCTCACAGCTAAACTGATTATTTTGTCATCATTAACAACTAGCCCAGAATGTGGATAAGTTTAGAGCATCAATAAAGAAGACTGGTTATGAAAATAATGTGCCTGTCATGAATAATAATAAGGGAAATATAAAGGTAAAGTGTTATAAATCAGTATCATGGAAATCTTTTCCCCATAAGTGCTCACCTGTCCAGTCAATAGTTGACCAGACTCAACTGCCTGACTACCATCACCTACAACACTTGAACAGTATAGATGACATTATTCCTCAATCTTCCCAGAGCATGAGCCCTGCCACCCTACTTCCTGATGGCTTGGTGAACCACAAGAGTAGGTAGTTTTATTTGAAACATGTCTTTTATTTGTGGACTCCAAACCCGGGTTTGCTAGTGAGTGGACGAATGACTTAACATTACACTACTGCAGCTCACATACAGGAAAATATGCTATTGTACAAGTACTTTTCGTAACTAGCATAATGTTGGTATCAATTTCCTGAAGCAAGGTTAATCTTGGAGTTACCTCTAGTTGAAAATAAATTCAAACCAATCCTGGTCCTATTTCACTGAAGTCATGCACTAATCACAGAATAATCCAATGATCAGTTAACAGGGAAAACAATAATACACTTAGGTTATGGCATGGATGGACATGAACAACTACTGAGACTTTCACACTGCCACAACATGTATCTTATGTTTTAATCAAACACTTAATAATCTCATAAACATTACAGACACAAAAACTTACGAGGCATAAGCTGGATAGATAAATCCAATGAAATTGCAGACAAACTGTGCGCCATATCCAATCATGAGATATAGGCAAATTATCACAATAAATCCTGAAAATATTAGTGTCTTGTTAATAGCAATGATAATAACAAATATCAACATACATATTAAATTTCCTGTGTGAGCACTTAGATAGGTCTTAAACTCTGGTGTACAATGTATATGACTGATCAACAAAAAAGCATGACTACACAGCAAAACATGATAACAAGTTAGATAAGAGTATTATAAAGTGTGATGAAACTGAACCCATAGGTTATTTAGTTGTCCATGCGATCCTGGATTTAAACTTTGTTCAACTCATGTAATGTGATGCTTGACTGATGGCAAATTGCATATATTTGATCTATACTGTAAGTCTAAACTTTAGAAGTATTTTCTCATCGATTTTCTATATAGCTATCCTTAGTTTCCTTACAAAGGCAAAATTGTTTATGATCTTTGTTGTAGCCCTTTTAAAGTGCTGCTTCCATGCCAGCCTATTGTTAAATTAACTCCAAGACAGGGTTTAAGCTTCTGCCATGGATCTTTAACTTGATAGCATCTAACTTTCCTGGCAACACACCTCAATAGTTTATTTTACATGTGTGTTTCCTCGGCCTGAAAGGGGAGCAAAGAATATACATACTTTGTAGGACAACTAAAATAAAGGATCAAACATGGTAGTAGCAACCCCATCCCACAGGTCAAAGTTACCCAAAATGCCATGCTACGTCAGCTGTTCTAAGCAGAAAAATACAAATATTACAGCCAAGCTGTAAACCACAAGACAAAACATTCCATTCTCCATTAGCATGCATACCCTTCGAGATCTGCTGATGAAGACTGAGCAACTATAGTGGTGCCTGAAATGCAATGATATGTTGATACTTAACTTATTTGTTGCCAAAATGGCACATGAAGAAGTGAAGCAAGATCTTGACCATTGTGATTTCTGTCTGGCTGTCAAGCTATTTTCTTTGCATTCACATAATTGTGAGTTCTAAATAGCACAATGATGCCTGGTTCACGAATGCAATTTTCTGAGTTCTTTGGGGATTATTGTTTGAGCTATGGAATTACATGCTATGAGAAATTCAACAAGCAGTTTGCTAGACTAGAAACCATCATCACAAAACAGGGGACATTTCTATAAGTTATGTGCTCTCCATTTCAGAAGCCATCCATGAGCCTCAGTCAGATGTTTATTATGAGATCTGATCTTTTCTAAGAAAATGCACTTTCTCCTGTTACCCCTTCTCACTTCCAGTACTATCATTTATTATTATTCTGCTGTGAGGGACAGAGTATGTATAAAAAAAACAACAAGAACAATGAAGTAAATCCTTTGATTTTGTTTAGCCTGTTAGATTAATTTCTTGCAAGAAAGTGTTAATCTAGCTTGTCTCTGTATTTCAGCATAGATTATTCAGCTTAATAAATTTAAACTGTTCCTTCAAAGAATTCCAATATATAAATTAGTCCCAATTAATTCTTGTAAAAAAATTTGCAGATTATAGATTTTTGGGCTGCCAAAATTGTTTGGTTTATGATGATGATTAATCCCATTAGCTGTGAGCAAGTAGTTCTTTAGAGTCCATAGCCTTTCTATGGTTGTGTAAGGGAGATTTATGGATGCACATTTAGTCCTCAAAGTGAGGCATTTTAGTACAGAAGTATCCCAGGATTACCAAATCCTCATTTGTTATACAGCTAATTTTGAACCTCATGCTGAGCAGTTCAATGAAGGTTAACTAGGTCACAACATTGTACAATTCTATACAATGGTTTCTATTCTTCAAACACACATTCACCTGGTGTTATCACCATATCCTTTCACAGATAACTTATTTTAGATATCCAAAACACCCTGACCATGGCACTATATTCAATAAATATCAGAATTCCCTACACATAAGAAAAAACAAACAGCCCTGTGTTGCCATCACATCACGCTTAAAATACTTAACTTTAAATAAAATACAAATTAAACATTAATCTCATGCATTTACCATCTCAAGTCATTTTCTATAAAATAAACATAAAGCAAAAAAAAAAATGTGTCTCACACTAACCACCTGTTGATGTGAATGAGTGTGTTGATGATATTCTTATCTCATTGAAAACATATGAATTGCTCAAGTTTCAAGCAACACAGGTGCATGCCTATTGTGATCAGTTAAAAGAAAATAAATGCAGCTTGTGTTATCATATATATATATTATGTGTGTGTGTATATATATATATATATATATATATATATATATATATATATATATATATATATATATATATATATATATATATATATATATATATATATATATATATATATATATATATATATATATATGTATATATATATATATATATATATATATATATATATATATATGTATATATATATATATAGCTTTTCTTTGTCATTTCTTTCAGGCATCTCTGTGGCATAATGCTTCACTCGCGTGTGTATTTCCCAGACGCAAAGACTAGTGTCATTGTTACCTGCTATGTATGTCGTAAGATGTGACTAAGGAGTTTTGGGGCATGGAGACTGTCCCATCCCATAAAGGGTAAAAGTGACCCATATACCATGCTGATGATATGTCAAATCAAAAGGCATTGATATCACAGCTAAGCTGTAAACCATGACACAACACATTCCATTCTCTAGAATACACTCTTCTAGCCTGCAAGAGTTTTGTGAGAATGAACACAGAAAAATAAGTGATTTCACTGAGTGAGCCTTTAGCTCACAAGTGCAGTTTTGTTTAGATCTCTGGGGGTTGTCACAGCTAGAATTATATGTTATGTGTGATACTCTAGGCAGACAGAATACTGATCTGTTGAGATGCGCAGATTTAGGTTTAGCTTTAGCAAAACATCCGCTCTATGTGCCATCTTTGACCATAGAGGAATAACTAACTAACTAATTAGGTATGTTGCTTATCATCTTTAACACCGGACATATCCATAGGCACTCAGATCTCTGCTTCAGTAAATCTCTCACAGTGTAGCGACTGATGGTTCCTGTTCTGTATTTTCTGCATTAATTGAGTTTTATTTTTGAATTTTGTATGTGTTCTTTCTATGCTATACCGATCCTTGCTCCCAATTCATGCATTCTTGGTACTGACTTATGCTAAAAATCCTCTGATCATTCACTCTGGTAGAGCAATGAGCATGTCTGCTCTATCTGTAGGTTGACCACCTGTTATGGAAGAAGATCCAGCCAATTTGTCTGCTCATTCATTTCCGTCCACACCTGCATATCCAGGAACAAAGATGAAAGTGGTTATTAGCAGTGAGAACCAATTCTTAGCCTTCTCCAATAACTCTCCCATTGTCTACACACTTCACCTGCTTTGACTTTCTGGACCATACTGATTGAGTCACTCAGTATGCATGCGTGAGGATAGTCGTGCATTCCAGTCAGTTTACAGCAAATACCTCCATTGTTAGACAAGCTGATGTAGCGAAGGCTATACTGACTGTGAACTATTTTTCATATGACCTGGTGGTAAAGCCCCATGCACAGTGCTGATGGCAGATGACTGACTCATCTGTGTAAATCACATCTGTGTCATCAATAAATTCAGAGATGAGTGCCTTGACCTTAAGTGTCAACACTCACATTGTATTGAATGCTCTCTGCACTCTCTATTGAATATTATGTTCCTCCAGGGCCATTTGTGACGCATAGGGCAGAAACCATAGCTTTCCATTTGTCTTTGTGTTGCTGGGTCTTTCAGTTCTTGGGTGTTGTTTAGGTTCATTGACATGCCTTCTCTATTAATGGTTCTTTGTAGAGTTTCTCTAGGTCTCCCTCTTCTTCTTACTCTGGTGGCACCTAATTTAGTGACTGATGGGGAATTCTTAGAGCTTTTATTCATTTTCATTAGGAATTCTATTCATTCTGAGAGCATGACCGATGTAACTTGCAAGTCCATCGCTTTTGTCTAATGAAGGAAGATATATGGGTTTTTTTGCCTCGCAACCACAACAGACGGTCAGCCTATGGACCGAGCAGACATACTCATTGCTCTTCGTGAATCCTCACGATCAGAGGATTTTGAGAATGAATGAGCATGAGTCAATATCGAAAATGCGCGAACTGGGAGCGAGGATGGGTGCAGCCCAAAGAGAACCACTGACAAAGATTTCCAAAAGAGCAGTGAACCAACATAGAACTGGAACCATCAGCCGTTATACAGTGTACACTGAGAGAGATTTACTGAAGCGGAGATCTGAGCACATATGGACGTCCGGTGTGTGAATCAACATACTACATAGTCACATACATGGTAATAGTACCTAATGGGTTTTTTTGCTTTCCTTTCGTATAGTAGTGTTAGATTTAAAGTCACTCCACTTAACGTTCAGAATGGTACGTTGTTGACAAAGGTCTATTGCCATTGAACTCTATTGAGTTACTGTAACTGTAATTTTAAGTGAGTGACGGTCTTCTTGTTTCTGAAAAGAAAAGCCTTCGGACACTGACAGATATGCAAAATGCATTATATTAATTAATATGGCCTATTAGCTTTCAGATACCAAAATTATTCTCTTAAGTTTCATGTAGGCCTATTATTTTATTATTATAAATATACCCCTAATCAATAATGTGATTTCTTAAACAAATTTAAATACCCACAGTTAGACTCGCATACAATAGCCTAATAAATATGTCTACCGAAGCCTTACCGAGTGCAATGTAGAGCCGCCGGATTCCCGTCTTTTGTTCAATCTTTTCCAAGACATCAGTCAATTTATTTTTTTCATGCAATACTTTATCAAGTCTAGTTTTGAAGGCCTCGAATTTCTGAGTTACCGCAGCCATCTTTGACTACTTCTGTTTGTTTTAGCCTATGTGTAGATTATTTAGATCGAAGAACTTAACTAGGTCCCGTGCACAGTGTTAACACTTACGAATTAGAAATAACCCCATATCGCTCTATAACAAAACCCCAGATAGCCACAGCCCATATAAATCAATAGAAATAAGACCATAGCAGTAGTTAATAGTCCAGGGCTATTAGAAGCCCAGGGCTGTGGACTGTACAGAATATAGAACAATAAGTCTAATGAGCCATTTAACTAAAATAATTCTCAAGATAATACATGAACGAATTAAGAACAAGATAGACATGGAGGTCGGTGAAGAGCAATTCGGTTTTAGGAAAAACAAAGGAACCAGAGAAGCTATACTGAGTATCCTTCTAGTGATAGATAAATATATAGAAGTCCAAAAAAGTATCTATATTTGCTTCATAGACTACAACAAGGCCTTTGACAGAGTCCAACATTAAAAAAATTAATCAATTAATCAAGAAATAGGCATAGATGGAAAAGACATCAGACTGATTAGAAATATATAGGCCCCTATTGGTAACAAAATGCATCAATAAGGTGTGAAAACAGCTACTCTCCATACATTGAAATAAGAAAAGGGGTAAGACAAGGATGCATTGTATCACCAAGCCTATTTAATATCTACACAGAGAATATCTTTAAAAATATAGAAGAAATACCAGGACTCAAGATCAAAGGGAAAATAATAAACAACCGTAGATATGCAGATGACACTGTTCTTTTGGCAGAAAGTGAACATGAACTACAAAGACTAATAGATCAAGTCAATAAATCAAGTAATGAATATGGAATGGATATAAATATCAAAAAAAACCCCATGATAATCAGCAAAGACACAGAATAACAGGAGGTAAACATAAACATACAGGGAGAGAAACTACAACAAGTAAAACAGTATCAATATCTTGGACACATAGTCACAAATGATGGCAGATGTGAAACAGAAGTTAAAAGGAGAATAGGAATGGCTAAAAGTGCCTTCAATGGCATGAGGAATTTAGTAATATCTAAACAAATTACAAACAAGTTAAAAATGAGAATTATAACATGTTATATCTATTCCATATTAATGTATTGCTCAGAAACATGGACACTAAATAAACAATTAGAAGACAAAATTGATGCCTTTGAGATGTGGGTATATAGAAGAATATGGAGAACATCATGGAAAGAGAAGAAAACAAATAAAGAGGTGCTAAAGACAATATGAAGAAAGAACTACTAGAGAGAAATAAAGATCAGGCAAATACAATTTTTTGGACACATTAAAAGACATGACACCTTATTGAAGACCTTACTTGAGGGTAAAGTCAAAGGGAAGCGAGCAAAAGGTAGGCAGAGATACAATTAGGAGAGTAACATCGCACGATGGACAGGTTAGTCTAGCAGAGTGCACCACCAAGACAAGAGACAGGGGATGTTGGAGATACGTTGCAGCCAACCTTCGTTGCGGAGACGGCACTTAATGATCATGATGATGAGTAGTTAATATCCCTAAAAAAAGTCATTCACCAAATTTCGTGTTCAATTTCTCCGTCTTTATGAGACTTTTGATGCCATTTAGTTTGGAAACTGTGATACTTTATCCGTCTTTTAGCTAAAATTGTAGGATGTCATGAAGAAAAAAAACTACAGATTAAAGCATATATATATATATATATATATATATTATATATAAAGTGACATGCTTTCCAGAACGCTATCTTCATTGTGGATTCATTGAATGCCACTTTGTCTCGGGCACCAGAGACAAGTGCATACATTTTTCGTGTCTTCCTCTTCTTCTCTCGTCTGGCACTCTTCCCTCCAGAATAAACCATTCGATATCACCATGTCGCTTTACGAATCCAAGATACTGTAGCTTCCTTCTTGTGATGGTATTTAGAAGCCACCCTCCATTAGTTTCAGTAATTTCAAAAGTTGAATGTTCTTATTTTTCTCTGTCCGTGATATACTTAGGATAATTCTGTAGCACTTCACTTGAAATGAATTTATTCTTTTGGATATTGTCTTGTTTAAAGTCCAAGACCTGCATCCATATGTTGCCACTGTTCCTACACATGATTTTAAAAGGGTTGCTTTCGTGTCTTTATTACTACTTTGCCACATCTTTCTCATTTGTGTTAGTTTGAGTGTTGCAATTGCGAGTCTTCTCCTAATCTCGACTGAACAATATCTGGAACTGCTTATATTTGCTCACAGATATTGGAATTTGTTTTTAAACATTCCACTTTTGTATTGTCTATGTTGATTATCAGTTTTATCTTTGTTTTGCCTGTTGCCAAAATGTTTGTTTTCTGTGCGTTTAGATATAGATTTTTGATCACGCTGTATTTCTTTGTTGTTGTGATTATCCGTTTCAGTCCCCCAGGATGTGTAGTAAGGAGCACTGTGTCGTCTGCATATCGTATTTCTGGAGTCTTGTGCCTACGGATATTTAATGGATGAAACTAGTTTTCCTTTAGTTCTTCTCTTACATTTCTCATTATATTTTCTGCATAGATGTTAGAAAGATAAAGAGATGGAGTGCACCATTATCTTGCTCCACTTTGAACAGCGAACCATTCAGATGTTTCTCCCTCCACTTTTACTGCTGCTTGTTGCTCGTGGTAGAGTGTTTCAATAAGATGTATGAGAAAATGTATAATAGATGTTTGGGAAAGCCCATGTTTCCCATGATAGATAATAGTTGATGGTGTTTAACACAATAAAATGCCTTGGTGTAGTCTATTAAACACATATGTAGGTCTAAACTATGTTCTCTATATTTCCCAATTCCTGTTGAAATGTAGCCTCTTGTTCCTCTTCTTGCTCGAAAACCGGCTTGAACTTCATGAAGACGATAGCCAAAAATCTCAGGTATAGGAGGAAAAAAAACCTTGCTGTGGCAACGTTTCCCGCACTCTTCAACAAAGAAGAATATAACAGTATCAGTAAACCTGGTCACGACAAACCGGTTAATACAATTAGATCGAATTCAAATTCTAGGCATACAACTGAATAAATGTGAATCCACTTTTGTTTGCTTTCGCCGCACAACTTACACAATCGTATCTGCACTTCTTCATATGAAAACCTACAGTAACGAATGTGCTTGTTTATTTCATATTTGCCATATTGTGCACAGTTTTACTGTAGTATCCAGTTCACTTATATTGACTCCATTCATTCATCATTTAACTTATTTTAAGTTTGATGAAGAGTAAATCCACTAAAATAATATAGGATAATATGATCATAGTGAAAGAAATAGTAAATCAATGCTATAACTTTTATTGCCAGACACATGATTAACAGCTGTGACTGGGAATGAGCAAGCTACCCAGGCAGCATGTGGGAAAAAAGTATCTAAATGTTTGCATGACTTGAAATGTGGTGTCGCTAGATTGGAGCGGTTTCGTGAGAGAGGAAGAATTGATTAGTCAACGTGTAAAGGCTGATACACTCGACGATAGAGCCTATGGATTTGTCTGGAGTGCAGTGACGATGATCCAACGACTAACTAACTATTGAAGAGACCCTGACGATCTAAATATCACCAGACATACATGCAGAGCTGGACTTAGGTGACCAAAGAGCCCTAGGCATTTAGCAGAGCCGTGTCGTCTTTTTGATAATTTAGCAGATAACTGTCCTGTGTCTTCATAGTGTGTACAATTTCGTCTTATGACCGGAGCCCACTCCTAGGCTGGTACACCAATATGCTGCATAGTGTGTCTAGACTGTAATTTATCACTGGGATGCCCACCAAACGTTGTTTTCCTGTGTCCCGGTTGTCCAGTCCACCCATGTATATTAGTATAAGAGCTGACAAAAGAACACTTCTGCTGACTAAAAGGTCGTAATTTAGTTACCTCATTTAGTGCTACTCAGGTTTTCACAGTGTGTACCAAGTCCTTATCAAAGAAGTGGCACACCGCCGGCCCAGAGTATTTCTCATAGAAAATAACCTCATAGCTTCAAGCGATAATCCTGATAAGAGGAATCTCTGATAATACAATCGCTTTGTAAACAAAACACCGTAAGCTGGATTTGAACCTGCAACCCCATGAGCAAGAGAAAAATCTACTGCTTATCCACTATACCAAGGAGAGCCATCATCATCATCAGGTGCCACACCGACTGGTTTAGGCGATCATGGCCCTCCACAGCTCTCTGTCTACAGTATTATGTATTAAGATCGTTGTTGTTTCCCTGCCGTGCCAGGTTGTCAAACTGTCTCATATTTACTCACGGTGTCGCCCTCTGTCTCTGTTGCCTTCAATCTTGCCTGTTGTGACTATGTTCTCCAAACCTGCCTGTCTCATGAAGTGGCCAAAAAAAAAATGAAGATTGTCTTTTTCTTATATTATTGATTAAAGTCCATTTCGCATTTGACTCTTTCAACACTTCCACGTTAGTTTTTCTGGCAGTCCATGATATTCGCAGCATTCTTCTATAGAACCACATCTCTGTTGCTTCTAATTTCCCACTTTCCAGTTTGTTTATTGTTCAAGACTCACATCTATATGTTAGTATAGGAGTAATATAGCACTGCAGAACTCTCTTTCTCACCTCTAATGACAATGTCATATTACACAATATATTTTTCATTCTTCTGAATTTAGTTTATACCTGCCCTATTCTGCTTATTATTTCTGTTGAACTTCTTCCATCTGCTGTAATCGTTGTACCTAAATATTTGAATTGGTTGACCTGTTTTAATACTAAATCATTCACTTTGATCTTGCAAGGTGTGGTATTATGTTTCTTTGAAATAACCATTACTTCTGTTTTCTTGATATTTAAGAAGAGACCTTTCTCTTTATTTTCTGTGACTACTACTTTTATTAAATTTTGAAGTTCTTCCTCACTTTTTTTTGCAATCAGAACAATACCATCCGCATATCTCAAATTATTTATGTTATGTCCTCCTACTGATATTCCTGGGATATCAACAATTGCACGCAATATGTTTTCACTATATAAAGAGAACAGGTCTGGTGAAAGTACATAATCCTGTCGAACTCCTTGTTTTATTTGTTGAAAAGGGCCAAATTGATTTCCTACTCTTATTGCTGCTGTTTGTTGCCAGTACGTGTTCTTGATGATTCTTGAATCATTACTGTCAATGTTCAAATTCTCTAGCATGTTTATAACTTCACTATGTTTAACTTTATCAAATGCTTTCGTGTAGTCTATAAAACAGAGGTACATGTTCTGTTTTTACCTCTATAGAGCTCTAAATTAGTGTTCTCAAAATATATATGGCGTTGTTGGTACCTTTTCCGTCTAAGATGTCACATTGTTCTGAACTTATTTATGTTTTTATTTTGTTTCTCACTCTCTTCATGATGATTCTGAGAAGTATGAGAACCATACTTCAGCCGATTCATGTATGTCAAGTCAGTGAAGCGACCTAAACTGACAAGAATTAGCTTCATATGTGTGCTAATGGCATACCGGTGTCTGAGGAAATGAACGCACATACAGGTTTCCTTATACGGCGATCATGAGAATTGGACAAGCAATTGATTGATATGTTCTGAATGTCCTTAGTGAAATAGGATGAATGACCGATGTAACTAATGCGTGTGAATCTACAACCTTGACCAGACTGCAAGAATATAATATCAGGAGGGGTGTGGCTAACAAAAACGTTATGCAAGTAACCCGATGAGAGTGATAAACAAACACAAAGTGAGTTTGGTCTATCTGATAAATACACCTGAAAGATATTTTCAGGAGATCTGAGCACGTATTTACCAATGGTTCCATATACAGTTAGGATGATTTTGGGACTAGTTAAATATATCCGATCTAATCCAGCATATGTTGAAGAGTATTTATGTAAACGGACCTTGTGGTTTGCTTGTGTAACACTCTCCTAACTGTGAAGTAGATGTACAGGAATACTTGTGCCACATTGAATGCCGACAGATGCAATGTCTCATTGTTTACATCTTACAGACGGTCGAAAAGCAACTTTAGCATCTTCTCTACAAACTATTAATGTTCGTAATTAGAAGCTAGTATCATAATATACGGGAGTGTTCCCATAAATACTTAGCTATTCATTGCAACAGCCATCGAATAATATGCAGACTCCGTCCCAAACAGATGTTACTTATGTGATTTCAGAGCGCACACGTTCTCCACTCACAACTGGTCACTTTCATTTTTGTTATTCTTTGCGTGTACGTATTCTTCGTATCCACGATCGTATTCTTCTCTCTGTTGTAAATCAATGACTGTCCTTATTGGGTAGGCTCTGTCTCTTCTCAGTACTGTGCCATCAACTACAACATTGTCTGCCAAAATTTCTGCTCTTTCGTTGCCTCTGACCCTAGCATGACCAAGACATTATGTTAATGTCGTGAAGTATCAGTATGCCTGTTCTCTTGTTACTGTGAAATTTAATATGGGCATGACATCTAATAGAATGTAGCCTAGAGAGATGGGATTTGCATATGTTTCATCCACGCATGCCGACCTCTTTTTTTATAGATAATTTAATGTGTGGGCAGAATAGAATATTAATAATTAAAATAAAGATCTACAGAGCAAATTAATGTCAGTATTCCCTAGAACTCCATCCTTAATTTAAGTTAAAAGAAAATATAGAACAATCTCTACTGTAGGTCTCCATTGTGACCTTTGTTCTACTTTCGAGGTATTACCTAACCTTTGTAGTGTTAGATAAGTTGCGTAAGGTTATAGATTTTGGAGAGGGAAGGTTAAAAGGATTAGAATTAGTTTATATATTTATATATATATATATATAATTATTTTTTTTTTTTGGGGGGGGGGAGGATTAGAATTGGTATTTAGAATTAATTAATTCTCTAAGAATTCTCGTCTAAGGCGTGAATCGATATAATGGTTGTTCAAGGGAAATTCGTGACGTGAATGCTATTTATAGCCCAAAGGAGACCTATACTAGATGTTCACTAAAATATGAGTTTGAGCATTAGAATTCAAGTTTAAAAAATGGTTATAGTGGATTTCTCAAAATATAATCCATAAAACGAAGCGTGAATTTGAAAAAAAATTAAATGAAATTCAAGCACTTAGCAAAGTTATATTATAGGCTTATACGATCCTGCTTATACTGGAAGTGATTGTCATGTAACCCAATAATTGCATCGATAATTATGATCGGAGGTCGTGGTGACAAGATTACCCGAATTAAGGTCTCCATTATTGTGTAATCTTCAATATCTCTGATATAATGAAATTGTACTCTTCTTGGGGTGGTGGTGGTAAAATTACATATACCACGATTTAGTCTTTTTGATGGCAAAGTAATTCTTCTTATGGTCTATGCTGTGTGGCGTTGGTTATCATGTCTTTCCATGACCTTCTATTTCTCTATACTGCCAATTGTTTATCGTACCAATGTTCTCCAATGCCACATTGGTATGTTGTTAAACATCTTCTCTCTTGATCTCTCCCTACCTCTCTTGCTCTTCAAATTTCCGCTTGTTACAGTTTATTTCACCTTTCCTCTTCTCATGATGTGTGCAAAAATTGTGGGCTATCTCTTTCTGATGCGGTTAAGCAGCTCTCTTTTTGAATTAACTTTCAAGATATCTCCATTACGCTTTTTATCTGTCCATGGTATTCTCAAAATTCTTATATAAAAACCACATCTCAGCTGCCTCAATGTAATTTTTCACTGTTTTGAAGAGAATCCAAGTTCACTTCCATACATCAAAATTGGATATATATAACTTCTAAGAACTCTCTTTCTCATCTCAACTGACAAAGATATATTACATAGGACGAGTTTCATCTTATAAAATGTTGCATTTGCTTGGAGAATTCTACATTTGACTTCTTCAATACATCTTCCATCTGATGTTATTAATGTACCTAATAATTGAATATGTTGACTTGCTTCAGACTGATCCCATCTACTTCGATGTTGCATTCGGGAGAACATTTATTATTTAATATTACCATTACTTCAGTTTCTCTGCTATTCAGACTAAGCCCTTTGTTGTGACTTTCTCGTGCAATAATATTCATAATTTCTTGTAATTGTGCTTCATTTTCAGCTATCAATCAGAGTATCATATGTTGTTTATAATTTAATCACGAAACCTGGGACCAGAGCCGATGTGTTGGCTGGTAAAACTTTGGTGAACAGCACCGAGATAAGAAGACACAGGATTGAATTGATTTGAGCAGTCATGGATACCCGACGAGGATGAAGTCGAACGTGACAATGTACATATTCAGAGAATGGTAGAAATCGGAGTGACTAGAGGTGATGGGAGAAAGTGATCTCTCTCCGGAAAGATCAGAAGAACGCGTAATCAGCAACTGACTGGGGCACTGAGCTTATATATTTTTAGATGACTGACGGAACGGCAAGCAGAGCATATATTGGAATGCCTCCCAGTGCTGTGACGCTTGTTCCTAATCAGGAATCACTGTTTTAGACTAGCAGAAGAAAGTAGGTGAGATTTTGTATTAGGCATTATAGGACAACGAGCATATAAAGAAAAAGTCACCAACTGTTTTGAAAATTACAATATTTATTTGTGGTATAAATCAAGTAATTTATTTATCAAACATTGCAACATCTAGGACAACAAAAATCAAGATGAATTGTCGGTTTGTTGAATTGTACGTGACCAATTTTCAATATCCCTCAAAGACTGAGGAAGCTGCCTTTTGGCCGTTTCAGGAAGAAAGAAACTCAACGCGCCAATAACCAAACTGCCGGTGCCAAAAATAAGACCAGGAGCGTACACAACTTTGTTCATCTGCAAAGACACAAAGTTGGAAACATTTCACGTGTTAATGGTTGCAACAATATTTACATCTTTGCATTCAACTTTTAATTCTCTTTGGAGTACATTTCTTTAACAGACTATACTTTCTCTGACCCTAGATTTGTTCTTCTTAGTAAAATAATGAGGTAAGCTCCTTTCAACTCGGACGTTAGTCAAATTTTGTTATATCAGAGCTTTACATCCAGCAAAAAATAGTGGAGATCTAAGTATATAATCGAATATATCTAATTTATTTACCTAAGCAAAACCCGTAATCCTAACCAAACCCGTAATCCTAACCAAACATAACTTAAGAGAACATGACATGAGATGACATGACATGACCCGACCAAACCAAACAAAAATTAACTTAACCTGACTTGATCTAACCTGACCTAACATAACCTATTAAACTAATCAACCATCCATTCATCCATGTTCCTGCAGCCCCGAATACGGTGCATATGGAAGGAGAGCTCTCCAGTTCGAATGGTTATGTTATTGTGTGCAATTCTTGCATGTTGTTGAGACCTGTAGTCAAACCATCTGCGAAGAGTCTCTTTTGGTTTTCCTTTTTATTTTTCCACCTGGTATCTATTTTAATTGTCTTCGTAGGATAACTAACACCCATTGGAGTGAATTCAAATCGAATGGTAAAATCAGAGAAGAGACACTATGCAATTGTGGAACATTAGAGCATCAGTGCAAGGTAATCTGCACAATCCAAGCTTCTTACTTGTTTTACCAGAGTACACCGATTTCACATTTGTTCTTAGATATTATTGTTTCATAATCAAACCTATAGCTAACATAAAGAGTAAATGTAAAGAGACAACACTGTCACACCCCCTTTTATATCTTAATAAGTTTTATCGAGGTCTTTTATGAAGAACTCAACGGTGAATTCCTTCGTATGCTTTCTTTATGCTGTATGTGAAGTTGAATTAAGTCCCATGATTCTTTAGTAGTTTGCTGTATAGAGTGAAAATTTTCAAATATCCTCTCATTTACATAAACATCTACAGATTGCTATAAATCCAATTTATAACACTGTTTTCCCAACGAAAATTACAACTTATGATAATGAAATTTACCGTGATGTCTATTTATAAGCATTTGAGCAGTTGGTAGAGCTAATAGAGATGAAAAAAGTGTGTGCAATAGTTGTTACTGTGACTTTGAGATTTATTACCAGTAGCTCGGAAAAAGGTGCCAACATTCCTCCTATGCAGGCACTCAAGCTTGCTAATCCTTGGGCAGTGTTTCTGTGAATACATTTAGAAATAACTTTCATTCCACTTGATATTTATTCAAAATCATTTAATAAAAATCAAGTAATATTAGAACTAGTACTGAACAAAGATCTCACTACAATAGAAATGATGTTGTAAAGAGTAACCAATATGCAAATAAAAATGTACAGTTTTGCTCAACACTGCTCTTATCACATTCACAACTTTCTTGGCTGTTTTATGCAAACGCACAATTCTAATTAATGTTAGTTCCCAAACTCATATTGGATCTATTATTGTAGCAGTGAAAATAGTTCCACTAGATTTTGTGTAAGATATAGACCAGAGGAATGAGGTGTACTATGTCACGATTTGATTGACACTCAAAGTCTGACACATCCGACTTCAGCAGTGGCATGCATACTGCTAGTATTTTATAAATTCTACTGAATGGTTGATGTACGTTGATAAATCGCTAACAGATCAACATTGCTAGCGTCAGCATGATATATATATATATCAAGTGACATATTTGTTCTAGAACGTTGTCTTCGTCATGGATACTCTGAACGCCTCTCTGTCCTGGGCAGCAGGTCTGCTTTGGCCAGAGACATGTGAGCATAAGAGAAATTATTTTTGTCGGCATTGATAATCATCAACTTTCTTGATCAACCATCCGAGTCGTGACTACTGTCTTTATTGTTTGAGCTTTCTGACAATGCTTGGGTCGATATCGACTTGCCCAAAACTCTCAACCTATCTGTGCAGCTATCTATCACGGTGAAAGAGGCCTGCATTGGCCAGAGACACGTGAGCATGATAGAAATTATTTTAGTTGTCATCGATAAATATCGACTTGACCAACGACTCTCAACCTTATCATTTAGATGTATATACGATCATGCTAAAGAGGCACGAAAATAGTCGGTTGTTATCAAAAAGAGTCGGGGTGTAATTAGTTGCTCTGCGTGTACGTTGTGTCACTAGCCAATGAAACGAACAGACAAAGTCGAATAAGGACAGATAAGTGACACTGCGTGAGATCAGTGTAATTACTATCATGGAGAAGGTCTTGGTATATAGAAACACAAGGCTCATTAATTTTCACACTAGTGACATATGTTTCAATAGCGGGAAATTATAGCAGCGCTTCTGGCAACCTTCTCTTCTTGTAAATCCGCAGCGTGTCCATATATATTTCTAGGCCATGCTCTCTTACACATTCATATATTCTTCTTCTTCTTCTTTCGTTCACTTGAAACATGTCTATATCTGTAACCTTGTCTCCTGAATAAAACTTACTGTCTTCTGTAGTTCATACAGTGACACATAGACCTTTGATTCAAATTTTGTTTCCTCTGGCCAATATTTCTGTCTCAGCATTTCATATTCAGAACACTCTTGTATTTCTTTGGCACCATGTGTTGCCTGTCCACATGTACACATGGCCGTGTTGCCAATCTTGAATTTTGTCTACATGTGATTGCGGAGTCGGATGTGTCCCATTCTGAGTCGTAGAATTACAACTTGTTCTTATCTATTCATAATGTGGTAGTCATCTTGTGTTGGTGTTTATGGCTTTCTTATTGACTTGATAATCTGTTTCTTCTGATAGTAGGTGATTGGTACATCTGGTTGGTCTTCGGCAGCACCTTCCTTAGCCGGTTGGTCTGTTTTTTTTTTCATTTCCTATTATTCCACATTGAAAGGGTAACATTCATATATAATCGTTTAACCAGGAAAATGCAAACAAGCTGAAAATTTATATAATTAAACATAGCCTGCTTCCTACACAACGTAGCATACCTAGTTTGAGAAAAGTCACTTGATAACTTGTTCATCTCTTAATATCTCTCAAAATGTAATAACTTAAGAATATTCTGTATATTTTATCTAGTCGGCCGAGCTACGTGAAGCAACTTAACCAGAGACCAATCCTTTACTGTACATACACCTGATGGCGAAGAAGACGGAAGATCGTATTAACGACAATGTCTTGGAAGACAGGAGGTGGAAAGGCCAAGTATTGGACTGAGAGTGCATCAAAGACGATAACTGATAAACGAACAGAACCGGTTCAGAAAGTAACGGCAAACTACCGAGACGTGTTCAATATCAAGAAACGCAAGATTAACTCTTCAAAACTATCAAAATGCCGCGCTGACATATTTTGAACCACTCTACCACACCACAAGAAGAGAACTATAGCCATCTCACACATCTTTGGCGGAAAAGCTATATGATGCAATTTCACTGGGCTGGCGACCAAAAAACTGACCACACCGCTAAAGAAGGTGCTGCCGAAGACCAACCAGATGTACCAATCACCTGCCATCAGAAGAAACAGATGATCAAGTCAATAAGAAAGTCATAAACACCAATATAAGATGACTATCACATTATGAATAGATCAGAACAGTACAATTAACTTAACAAATCCATGTCATCGCCTGACTCCGACTGTACAACGAGGAAAAATAAAATAACACAATAGGTTAGACAGCTTAATCATAGAATCAATATTCCAGGAAAGCGAACACGAATCAACCAAGACCACAATGGACACAGGTTATCAAAAACTTTCTGAGTATGGCATTGGAAGAATGGACAGCTTGCATAGAACCTGGAGGTTTACAGATAGTGTAGACAACATATGTAAAGGACACGCCACATAGAAAAATAGTATAGGCCTATATGTGTAGGCCTATATTAATAACTGAAATATATCCTATACAAAGCATATATTATCTATACATAGCTTATGAATAATCACGCACACAAATACATTCAATCGCATTACCAGTACAATGTGGATGATAGACTGTCGAGCAACGAGCACGTATGACCTAGTTGTTTGTAACGCTACTACTCGACCACCGAGTCATTCTGTATATTGATTAAAGTGTTTTTTTTGTGTGTGTTTTTTTGGGTGAGTTTTTAGGCGTCACGTACACTTACTTTTCGGTAATCGTGCCAGAACAACTCGAAATGGGACGATATTCGCTGCTCTTAAACCACAAACACGTTATCACAAATTCAGACTGTTGTGACCTTATATATGCATCTATATATATGCATGCATATACAGCTAATTTCATAAATAGGCATCGTATTATCGGACAAATATATTCTGTAAAACTATTTCCAGTTACGCGTCTAAACAGCATGCAAGAAATATACACTACATCATAAGTGCCGGATGTATAAGACATATTGGCTAATTGGAAAACAGTCGTTTACAACGATTATTGGACTTTTTTCGTATTTTTCATTGGATGTCCATACAACGTATAAAATCGAGCTGACAATTTGAACTCCATAAGAGATATAGCACGCGAGAGTGAGACTAGTGTGGATGATTATTCATTTTAAAGTCCAGGATTAAAGATCAGGGTGTGAAATGCGGTGTTGCTAAAACTGAACATTTTGGAGGGCGTAGAAGAATGATGGTCAGCCAGCACTTTTGGTTGAAGACCGGTACTGTCAGCAGAAGTGTAATGGCGGATACATTCAGAGAAAGAGGGGAGCAACTATGAATGTGTCCAGTTTGCAGTGATGATGACCAGACGACTAATTAACTAACTGTAAACATACTGACCAATAAAATCGTGAGAAAAGTCTAATGAGTCATTGTAAAAGATTGTTCTCCAACTTGCCAATAGGTCGTATAATTCCGACGGTTAATTACACAATCGAGCTGGAGAGCACCAGTTACTTTCATGTGCTCTGTTTTCTATGTTGAAGAAATAGATTCAGATATTTTCAGAACGGGGTCCAGAAATGTATGTAAGTTGTCCTCGTTTCACACGTATGGGAAGTATAATGCTACATCTTACATTTTTATCAGTTATCATTTGCACGCTAGGTTGGATTTATTGTCTCATATTTGTTCTGGTATTAATTTCCTGAGGCTAGATCCATTCCGAAACCATTAATGGCTAAAACAATCCTTCTACATTTGAAAGCCTGCAGGAAATATTCGTCATGGAAGATAGCGAGATCGTCCTTTTTCCTGCTTTCCTTCGCAAACTTTTGTAGATTAGTAGAATGTAGTCCACAGAACAGAATGCGCTATTTTAATGTTTACATCAGATCTGATATCTGCGCCTTTCGGCATGGCACATCAGACTTCAACATGGTTTATAGACTTTTCACTTTGACCGTCACTGGGATGGGACGTTTAACTCCACCCCAAACCTCCTTATTAATCTCTTATAACATGTATTAGTATCTCTATTCTTTGATCCCTTTCAGGCTCCGGTAACACAAGGGCTATCATACTCGTTATTTTGTCATATTTAAATATAGTTATGTCGTGCAAGTTTTTTGATGAATGTTTATTGTGAACATATGACATATATTTAAAATACTTACCGTACATTTGTCGGGAAGAGTTCAGAGGTGAAAGTGAAAAGTACCGAAAACGAACCGGAGACACCAAATTTTCCAATAATGGCCAGCACTTTGATGACAACACTAGCTTGATCTGTGGAGGTTGAAATAAAAACAAGATTTCAAAAGGAAAATTCTGTGACATACCAGCTGTCACCATTGCTATTGCACCAAAAAAACTACATGGAAGTAAAGAAACAAATGATTAAGAATATTTTTATACGAACACTATGCTACAAATGCCAAACTTGGCAACTGACATCTATACATAAGAGACAGATCGAGACTTGCGAAATGAAATGTCTAAGGAAAGTTATTGGAGTCACCGGACTCGACAAAA